>JAWZYV010001077.1:0-573305 GCA_038373885.1 Cheiracanthium punctorium | reverse complement strand
TATAGCCCGGAAGCAGGGTGGGCACGGCCCTCGTAGGCCCACCCGTAGGGTCCTGAATGCAAGTCTTTGCAATGTTTTAATATTTCTTTTCATCCCAATCAGACAACGTGTTCATTTGTGATATAAGTTTAAATGTATCATTATATTCCTCTAATCCTTATAATCCTCCTTAAAATTTTTAATACAATTTTTGAATAAGCAAGATTGTTTATGATGAATATATATATATATATATATATATATTTGAGACGTCAGATATTTCCAGTAAAGTTCCAGAGTTAAGGCAAATAATATGGTTTATTGAACATTATCTTTTAAGTTACAATATAGAATGAGAAGAGGGGAGGGGAGACGGGTACAAAAATCAGCGTGGACTAATTAAGCAGTTCCAGTGGGAGAAGTCTCTCGATTTTCGATGTGCGGGAGTATTTACGCTTACCACACCACGTGGTTTGCGAAGACATAACTCCGCCTCTCTCTTATCTCAGATCGAACCACACACATTTACCAACATGACCCGCATCCGGGGCTACAAAGGCGTGGGGACACGTGTACATCTAAAGAACTCAGAATCGACGGCCCGATGTCCGACAAATAACAAAATAAATAAAACATAGCTCCAGAGCGCGCGTGGCAAGTATGACAGGAAAGCAAAACTTACAGTGAAAGTACCCGCTTGAACAATACCCAAACTAGTAAAACCCAAATTACCTTTTTATACATTACATATATATATAAATAATAATTTCACAATGCAAAAATGGCATATAGATTCAAATCAAGCATCCGTAATTAAATATAGAGAAAATATCCGAATTGTTAATAACTCAATCTCCTATTGCAACAATTCCTTCGTTTAAAGCGATCGAGAAGTTAGATATTTTGTATTTCAGTGAGAGAGTTAGACCAAATCAAATATTCTATAATTAATCAAATTATCTATTTGCCTATATTATCTCGTTTATTACCATTTTTTAATGCGAGAAGGGTGAAAAGAAGTGTAAGTGCACCTCTTTCCACCACATATACAGTAGAGTCTCGCTTATCCGACATAAAGGGGCTGGCATAATATCGGATAAGCGAAAAAGTAGGATAATAGGGAGGAGTCAAGAAAAAGTTTCTTAAACGTTAAGCTACATTGTATGTTGGAACATAATACGTACATATATGTTATATTACACATTACTATCTTGTAACATAATCATGCTCTACAAATATAAGAAAACAATGGAAATAAAACTCTGCTGTTCGAGCTTCGTCAGTTGCAGATCCCCTTGAACCCCCCTAATTTTTTTAGTTTCATTATTGCCATATTAAAACGATATTTATTGACTTTGTCATTTTATCGCTCATCTTTCGCGTATTTCGCCTGGTAACCCTATGTTGAAATTTTTGTGAGTGTAACCTATTTATAGAAAAATACACGTGATCATATTCTACAGCTTACGAAATATTGTAACAATAGATTAAAGCTGCTGTGAACTAATAGTATTTAAATATATGTAAAAAATACATGTGAAGCATGTTCTACAGCTTACGAAATATTGCAACAATAGATTAAAGCTGTTGTGAACCAATAGTATTTAAATACATGTAAAATTGTGTCGCATACTTTTATGTCGCATTTCAATAAAGGGAGAGATAAAATGACATAGTCATTAACACTTTAAATGCCGCATTATGATCCAGGAATAAAAGATATAATTAATTCATCAAAATTACATTAGGATACACCCATAATGACTATAATTGACCCATATTGCCATTAAAAAATTTCCTTCACTGATTTCTTGGGTGTTCAATTTTTGGAATATTGGCATGTAACGCTATCTTTCCTTTTCTGTATTTGCTTCATGTAAACAACAAAACGCTGTATGATAACTCTAAAATTTTATGCAGCAATAAAGCTTTACTCGATAATTAGGTGCGAAGTGACTAAAATTTAAGCAAAACTCAAAATAAAAATTGCAATTTTAAAATTAGCATAATATTTTATAAGAAATGCAAAGCATAAATGTATAAAAGAACGATAAAACCAATTTTACGCTTGCACGCTCTTGACTAATAATCCAGATAATATAAATAAAAGCAGTTTTTAAAATGTCAGCTACCTGATCAAGAAATAAAATATTTTATTCTTTAGAGGGTGCTTAGAATTTCAACCAGCAGTACAAAAATTTTAAAACCCACTAAAACACTAATTTCTTTTTATAATTTTTTAGCATTTTTTCCGCATTGTCTATGATATTGTGGGAAGTGTACATGGAGAATTTTTTTGCATTCGAAACACATTTTCACAGTATTTTTTTTTTTTTTTTTTTTTTTTTTTTTGCATACTAAAATATGCCTTATCATATAAGAACGTCATGTGCATCCGAATTTTTTGCAGATTTCCATTGATTAGCACAGGGTAATGTTGATATTAGGCTTCGTATGAAACAAATTTAAATTAATTTGTCTTCTAAAACTCTATTGCCCACACATCTCCAGGTGTAATCAGCTCAAAACTATTATAATTTATTTCTTCATCAGTAATGCACCCGTTTTCATCAAGAGGCAATTTTCAAATTTCTATGATTGACTTATTTCATTCATCCGACATGGAACTTTTTAAAAAATCAACATTGTCTATAGTTAGAAATTTATTTGACTGCACCACCTACATTGTTTCTACAAACATCTATATAAGTTCTTACTAAAATAGCCTCGAAAATTGCAGAGCATAGAAAGAAAACCAAGCACGTGACTTGATGTCACTTCCTCCCATGAGTTCCCTCTACATAAAAAGGACTTAAAATAAACAAACAACCTTGTGAAGCACACATTCATTACTAACAGAAGAAACAAATAGCTATCTGAGCTCAAATCAGAGGAATGCAGCACTAACTATCCACTTCCTTCTGGCAAAGGGGTAAAAGATATGACAACTTACCCTTACCCCCCTCCCACTCTAGTCCTTCACCCTTCAAAAATAAATAAAATATCGGTTATGCCTTTGACAGACTTATAAGCACTGAATTGCAACACTCATGTTGGACAATATTGGCCAAAATCGAGACAAATGACTGATTTTGAAATCAATTTTGTAGTATATTTGTATTTTATTTTGAAGAATTTCAATAGCAGATATAAGCACTGAATGTATCAAAATCTAATAAAGGAACACAAGCAACACATACATGAGACATTCCAGATTTCGTATATCGTTACATGCCAACCCAGACAGCACATAAGCTTAAATCAAGCTTGACATTTCCTTGAATTTGACGCATTAATACAAGCTTGATAGTTCAATTCATTTTAAGCTTGCAGCAAGCTTGGAGATTACAAAAATATGAGTCAGCAAATATTTTCCAGCCGAATTTAAGTCATTTGAACTGTCATGCTTGAATACAACTTGATTTGGAAAGCCACATCCACATAACAAATAATTTATCATCAGTCATAAATGTACTTGACCATAGAATTAAAAAAAAAAGATTCTATATTTCCAAATATTGAAATTCTTCAAAATAAAATACAAATATACTACAAAATTGATTTCAAAATCAGTCGTTTGTCTCGATTTTGGCCAATATTGTCCAACATGAGTGTTGCGATATTGAAAGTTTTAAAACGTGTGCTGCTTTTAAGTTTATATTATGCTTATTTCCATATTAGTAGAGTCTATAAATCACACATAACATTATTTTAATTTTGATTCATCCCATGGAAAAATAAAAGATGCAGATCGGCATCTTGCAATCTCGCCAAAAAAAGGCGCGACAACCATAACAGTTACTTCAAACTTTTGTCAGGTCACCTTGAGTCGAGATTGGCATGGTGGTTAGGACGCTGGCCTCTCACACCTTAGGTCCCGAGATCGATCGCGGACGATAGACGGAAACAAACTAAAATAACTTGAGGTTTCAACGTAGAGGGAAAAATGCGTGGAAAAATAAAATATATGGGGCGAGTTCGGCGCCCCATGTACTTAGGAAAATTTTTTTGGGAAACATTTTTTAGAGTGCAGTAAGTTTGAATTAAGCTTGCTATGTCAAGCTTGATTCAAGCTTGCGATGTCAAGCTTAATGCAAGTTGGGCAAGTGTAAACTTGAACACTTGATTCAAGCTTGCATTAAGCTTACACGCTTGAAATTTTCAAGCTTAATGCAAGTTTATTGACTTGATAAATATAGCTTGCTGCAAGTTTGATGCAAATTTGCTGTGCTGTCTGGGAATGTTCCTTTTTTGGAACACTGCACTTTTATGCAAGATTGAGAAAAGATACCTTGATATATTTTGAATTTTTAAAAATTATTTCTTTGAATTCATCCATTGGAAATACAATAGGGCATTTTCGGGTGAATTTGAATTTTCGGGAATTTTATAGAAATTTTTTTCTTGTGTACTGTAAAAATTATAAAAAAAGGCGATTTTTAAAAAATTTTTCTGGGCTGAAATTTTTACATTTGGAAAATACTTAATATATCATAAAATGAATCAAACTTTCAATAATAAGCAGCATTTTTTTCAAACTGATAGATATGACAGTTTATTTAAAAAAAAATTTTAAACATGATGTTCCAAAAAAGGAGCATTGGCATGTAAAAGGTTAAAAATGAATTGTGAAAACGAACCTACAGTTACAGAATAATCTATTGTCTGAATTTACGAGTGCCATATGTTACACTTAAAGTTCAGTCCTGTGAGGATTTAAAGAAATTTCTTATGGTAGTCTGTTTTCCTGGTGCAGTGGCGTAGCCATAGGGGGATGGGCGGGGGGTCATAACCCCCCCCCCCCCCATGAAGAATATTTTGCCTTACAAAAATGTATATTCTTCCCTCCCTTATCACACACACGTATACATATATGTGAGTTTCAGTAGTCGTAAACCCCCATAAAAAATATCTGGTCACGCCATTGTCCTTCCTTATGAGTGCCTCTTCTTCGCTGCCAAATCTTGCCATCTTTGTAGCATCATTATTTAAATTCCTGTAGCTTCTTGTTGCGCAATGAATTGCAGTCTTTAGAGCCTTTAACTCAATTTGTCAACCATGTCTCGCTCTTCATAAATTTCGTCTATGACTGTAGACAGCAGCTTCCCGCGGTAGTTCTTTTTAATCGCTCGACGCCTTTTATTCGACCTCGGATAATACGGAATGTCGGATAAACGAAGGTCGGATAAGCGAGACTCTACTGTATTATACATTATCACTTTTAACTGATTGTTAGAATTGATATTGATTATGATTAAAGTTAGTTTCTAAAAAGATAATGCTTATTGTCAATCTTAAATTTGTAAAAACTCAGTAATTTTGGTCTTAATAAAAAAATCTCTCTATCTATTTGTCTGCACGCACACACACAGGGTGCGAATTGACGGGGGGGGGGGTGTGATACCGGGGATCGTCCCCGGCTGAAGAATGTAATATCCCAGGCTAGAGAAATATTAATGGATCCCTGCCAGGGATACTATTTATCCCTTGCTGGAGAAAAATGCTAAATTAAATCTCTGTTCCTACAAGTTCAATAGTACCTGACGATTTTAAGTATTGAGAATCGAAATTCTTTTTTTGTTTACTAGACAAAGGAGCAAGTTAAGTTACAAACATCCCTTTGAAATAGATATACACATGCCTGATGACACTTCTCATTCTGCATTTGGGGCTAGGTTTCAAAGGAAGACTGCAAAATGAAAAAATAAGCACTGTTCTGCCGCGAGCTGAATTGGAGAGTAGACGCAGAATCGACACAGGCATGAATAAAGTTCATGGAAAATCGGGGTTCGTTTGAATTGGGCTTTTGTTTGAATTTAATACTTCATTTACATCCAGCCATTCCCACTTCTCCTCTCGTTGCAGCTTTTTTCTTCCCATATACTTTTGTGACAGCTCCAGAAGCAGTGAGCGTTTTACATTCAGCTGTACTTGCCTTCTCCTGCAGTAGTTTTCTACTGTGTTTCACTTCTCCCTGCCTTCAAAATCCCTTCAAGGGGGAGCGCTCGCTGCAGGGAGGTTAGCACGAAAGGTCATGGCATGTGCTGAGCGTAAACGAGGCATTGTCCAGGCATTTGTCCTGCTCACTGCCTCGAAAGTGGCTGAGTGTAAACGAGGCATAAATCACATCCCAAACGCTTCGGCGACTGCATTTGTCAAGTAATCTATATAAATAAAACACTGTAAAATGTTAGTCCGTTAGTCAGTTTGTCTGTGTCTTCCGTAGCTCCTAGACGGGTGATCCTAGACCTACCAAATTTTGTATGGAAATTCTCCAGGACGGGTCCCGACATACCTCGAAGCGATTTTTCGAAATTCGAATTATTTTAGGAGATATCGATAAAAAAAACCTATCGCAAAAGGCTAATTTTGCTCTCGCCATTTCGCAATTGTAACCCTGCAGTGGAAAGAGGGAGAATTTAGCATATCTAGGTTGCCATATTTGGCAAGTTTATTAAATGATTCAGACTCTTGAAGTAAAAATAAAAGAATAACGATTTTTTTTAGATTAAATTATTTGTAAGGTTATTTTTTAATTAAAATATCGTGTGCATGTGAAATCAGAGCAGGAATGAAATGTTTTATACTCAAAAGAAAAATACGATTTGGAAATTTTCCGAGACTAAAATGTGCAACTTTTTAATTTGGCGAAAAATAAAATGGTTGATGTGCGATTTTGAGAGATGATTCTAGCGCTTGGCGCAATTTATCGTCTGCTACTTGGATTATGAATACACCTGAGAAGAAGTTTTGGAAATTTTCATTCAGTTGGAATTGTGCATTTTTCTGCGCAGCTTTTCTCCATCTATTTCTAATGTATTACATCCAGAAAAAGGATGTTAGAAATATCAGTTTTAATTTTGTTTAATTACACTCATGAATAGTGATATACTTTCCAACTTAATGGAATAAGGAAAGAAAATACGGAAGACCGAAAACCCATTGATTGTAATACGCTTTTAATATATAGCTCTTTATTGCTTATTTAAAATCTGAAAGTGTTTCAGATTTTCTTACTTTTTTTTTTTCCGCTTTCCGTTTTTTGATAAAGGCCAATATATCCAGAAGCTCTTCAGAATTAATATAGGACGAAAATAATTTGTACCTTTTGTAGGTTTTTATCATTAAACCCCATCTTATTTTTGTAAGCAGGGGCGGCCCGACACGGTGAGCATCGCATCGTGGCGCCGGCTTCGAAGGGGTGTCATTTCGAACTCAAAAACCAAGTAGAGCATAAAAGGGGGCGTCTTTTTCATATTAGCAGGGGGCGACACTTACAGTAGGGCAGCCCTGTTTGTAACCATCTTAATTTTAAATTCCATTCAGAATCTGAGCAATTTCAGTGACAAGGAAGCCGGTGAGGAACAGGATTCTCTCCGAACAAGATTTATTAAGATGGCGAACCAACTGGTCGCCGGAGGCAGCTAGTTCCTAATATATTAATTATGTCAGTGGAGCATTTACAACTTCCCTTTTCAAATGTCCCCTCCTCAGTGGCGGATTATTGGAAGTTTGTCGGGGGGGCGGTTAGTTAGAAGATTGACATATACATCCATTATATGGAAGTAAAAGAGGATCTTTTACATTAATTTCTTTTTTCTCGGGGGGGGGCGGTCGCCCCCTCCGCCCCCCCCTTTAATCCGTTCTTGCCCCTCCTGGAGAATGTTTTCTTTCAAACGTCCCCTCCCCTGGAGAAAATGCACAATTCGCACCCTGCATACACACACACACACACACACACACACACACACACACATATATATATATATATAACTATATACAGAGAGCGAGTGAGCGAGCGAGAGAGAGGATAATAATGCAAAATGAGAATATTTATACGAAATCCGTATATTATCATTTTTACAATTATTACAGTCATTGCTACTAATTTATCTCAAATCTGCTTCACAGGCATTAACAAAAAATCATAAATCGAGTTTAAAGTCTTTGCAGTTGGAGAAACATGCATTAGAAAAAAAAAAAAAAAAAGTTCTGGTTAGGTCCGTAGGTGAACCGCGAATTTCTCAAGAGCAATTTTCAAATATACCATGGGGATGATATCAAGGGGAACTTTCAGATACATCCACGAATACGTAATACTCTCTGCATCGTAAGGCTCACTCATTTTGAGGATGGCTTTGAACTAGGGATGAGTTCGGACTCATTTCTTAACCCTTTGAGGCGCAACCCTTATCCAATGCTGAAAAAAGGCAGCCGTTGTCATCGCTCGACTTAACTACCAGCAAGATGGCGGACGATCGAAACGTTCATCGCGTGCCACACATCTAGAGATCCCTTTTTTGACGACAGCTGGGTGTGCGCGGCACAGGTTGAAAGAGCTGTGTCCGTAAAGCGAAGAATAAAAAAATAAAAAAAAGTATGATCTGTTCTGTTACATTCTGCGTACGCATGTCAAGGTCTTAGACGTTTCCGCCGTTTTATCAACACAAAATTTCCTTCCCCTGTTCCCTGCTTCCCATATCGCGAAAGTTGTCTGTAAGGAACACCTGAAAACACAAATCGACCGCCGAAAAAAAAAAATCCGGGTGTTCTTAAAATACACGAGAAAAATAAACATGTTCAAACTAGAGCAAAACGACGTATAACCGATTTTGTGCGTCGTATAAATGATTTATTTTTACATTCTAACGAATAGGAATGAATTGGGACCACACTAAAACGTCGTATAAATGTAAACGTCGTATAAACGATCGTCGTATAAATGATGCTCCACTGTATATTCTTTCTTATAAGCCTTCCAAACCCGGGAGGGAATTGTGACACACCCTGTATAATAGCAATACGCTTTCTATTTCTTTATATTCAAGTTTATCAAATAATATATAATACGCTAACGCATGCGGTACCAAAATCGACGATATTTCCAAGCTGCAAACGGCAACACCTAGATGTAAACATGAGTGCAATAACAATAACGCATGTGCAAATGTCCCAAATCAAGAGTTCAATGATGTCAAATGGAGCAAGCCTATGTCACGCAGTAGCTAGATTACAAAATAGTAATAATGGATACACAAAAATGCAAGATCTTTCGGACTTTTTCACAGCTTTAAAAAATTGACAATACTTGGCGTATTCATCGCCCATCTCATAAATGTCACCACGCATTGGGCTAAAGCACAATTTTAGCCATTTGCTGTTTCAACATCGTCTTTTAGGATGACACCCAACATATGTAGCAACCCTAACCTAAATAAATTTAATGACAAATACTGTTACAACAAAGGAACTTGATTTTCATTTAAATAAGTCCAGAAATTTAGTTCAGTGCCGATGCACTGCACTGAGTATCAGGGTGCGAATTGACGGGGGGTGGATGTCCCTGGCTGAAGAATGTAATATCCCTGGCTAGAGAAATATTAATGGATCCCTGCCAGGGATACTATTTATCCCCTGCTGGATAAATGTTAAAATTAGTCTCTGTCCTCACAAATTCAGCAGTACCTAACGATTTTAAGTATTGAAAATAGAAATTATTTTATTTACTAGACAAAGGAGCAAGCTACAAACATCCCTTTGAAATCGATATATACATGCCTGATGCCACTTCTCATTCTGCAACAAATTAAGACTGCGAAATGAACGAACAAGCGCTGTTCCGCCGTGAGCTGAATTTGAGGGTGGGCGTAGAATCGACATAGGCAGGATATATGTGTACAGAAAATCGGGGGTTGACTTTTGTTTGAATTTAAGTCCCTTCCCAGACATGTTGGCGACTGCATTTGTGACGTAATACTTAATATGTGAGTGGAGCATTTTACGCCTTTCCTCCATTTTTTTCCTTTTCAAATGCCCCCCCCCCCTGGAGAAAATGTTCAATTCGCCCCTTTGCTTTGTATAAAAAACAGTAAGGTATGGGGCGGCGAAGCTGGCCGCCTTGGCAGCTAATATTAATTTATTTCTCCCATGAATTATTTTTAAAAATCTATTTATAAGGAGTATGTTCCATGAAGGAAAAATCTTTCACGAGCACGAGCCCGAACGCAATTTTGATTTTCAGAGTCCGAGCCCGGTTCGGGAGCGGGGTGAGCCCGTCCCGTTTCTACTTTCAACACCATCAACCACCCAGCCTGGTTACCCCCTGTACCACTACAATTTGTTGTAGCATATGTCAGGCGCGTAGCCAGGAAAATTTTTCGGGGGGGGATATGAACTTATATGTGTATAAATAGACGGAATTTCATCACTAATCCAAAAATTTCGGGGGGATATATCCCGATATCCCCCGAAATTTTTGGATTAGTGATGAAATTCGTCTATTTATACACATATAAGTTCATATCCCCCCCCCCCCCCCGAAAAATTTTCCTGGCTACGCTCCTGGCATATGTTTTTAAATCACATGGATTTTTTCTAAGTACAGAATGAGATAGTAGTGTTCCATTGGCCAATGTTGTTCCGTTGCCAGGGTTATCTACATAAACATCTGAACAAACAAACAAAAAAAAAAAAGTAAAAGAAAGTTTTATCTTAAGCAATAGAACTTAACGCATATGTATGTAGGGAGCCACTTTATCAGATACCCATGACTTTCAAGACCTGTAAATGACTATTCCAGAAAGAGAAATTCGTTTGTTTTGTTTAACAAGCATTCCCCTGTGGCAAGAAGGTTTTTGTTTGTAATCTTTTTTTTTATCGCGAAGCCAGAGTCTAACACTAATGCTCTACTTCAAAGAGTGAAGAGCATGAACCACAGTTTACCTTGAAACATCTGTTGAACTTGATAAACGGAAGATATATATTCACAGTTAAGATGCATACACTTAACGGAGTATGAAATACAACCCTTTCATTGTTATACCGTACGTCAGAGCTTACGTCACGCCGATAGAATATGCAAGGAGTGTCATGCGAAGCAGAAGAAAAAAAGAATATTTAATGCTTATTTGCGTTTTAGATATCGTAACGGATAAATCCAGTTTTAGAATGGACGCCGCGGACTTTAGTTTGTTCAGTTAAAAGTTTCAATGTTATCTGTGAAATGTGTTATCACGTTAATAATAGGTGCTATAACACAATTTCAAGAGCTTTCTGTAAATATTTTTCTGATAACATTTTTTTTCTAGTAGTTCCGTCCCGTCGGTTGAAGCTTGGCTGACTGCGGAACACCGAAAGTCAAGCAACGCCGACCTTGGCCAGAACTTGGGTGACAACGTCTCTCTACTGGACTTCTGTGGGACGGTGCACGCTGAAGGGAGCTGTCGCGCGTAAAGTTCGTCACGGTTCCAATGTCCTCCATATCGAAACGATATCAAGGGATTGTACCAATCCAGGTGCAAGTCTCTCATCTGGTATTGGCTCAAAATTAAGAGATCCTTTAGGGAACGAACGACGTTGACCCATCTATTGGGTGGCCCCATAATAAAGAGGTCAACACTTTTGCAGTGGTCAGTATTTGGTCGTTTTTTGCAGTGGTCAGTTTTTGGTCGTTTTTAGCAGTGGTCAGTGGTTTACACTCCCGATAGTGTCGGATATACAGAAATTTGTTTGGGTGGAGTTCATTAGAAAAAAATCTTATTTTACCTGGATAAAATGAAGAATAAAACTTTTTGGAAGGCTATAATTTATAAAATCAGCTCCTTTCACCTAAGCAAAATATACAGAAACTTTACAAAATTCCTCCAGACACTGCTCACCTGTGAAGTTTAGAGCAGTTTAATGCGTCTGAAATTTTTTAATTTCTAGCTCCATTTCTAGCCTGGGTGACATAGCAAAGTGCGGGTAATTATTTAACTTCAACAGAGCTTTAGATTTTTTCTTTTTTATTTTTTTCATTTGTAAGAAGAAATACGATGAATTTTGACAGTATTATGATTTAGGTATCTAAATGATTCAGTGACTAACAATAAATGCAATTTTGCAACCAAAAGAACACAAATAGAGGCTAAATGAACATATACAATGATATAATTTGGATGGTGTAAATGAGGAAGAAATATTATTAAAGAATTCTGTGTGTGTGTTTGAGCTCTAAGTATGAAGTATAAAATCTAATCATTTTTACTCTAGAAAAAATATAGTTTTAAAAAAAAAACTAAAAAACACGCTTTAGTGTTAAATTGAACTAACTAAAAAGTGAAAAATAATTCTTAATATAGAAATAAATGAATGAACGAAAAATAGTATTATTGTGAAAAAAGTGTGGGGCGCTTTGTGCTATATTTTTTGTATCTTTTGTACTAATCGTACAGATCGAATATTCTCAAGAACTGATACATGGAGCCCCCAGCGCTTTGTCTATATTTTTTGTATCATTTGTATTAATCGTACAGATCGAATATTTTCAAGAACTGATACATGGAGCCCCCAGCGCTTTGTGCTATATTTTTTGCATCTTTTGTACTAATCGTACAGATCGAATATTTTCAAGAACTGATACATGGAGCCCCCAGCGCTTTGTGCTATATTTTTTGCACTTTTTGTACTAATCGTACAGATCGAATATTATAAAGAACTGATACATGGAGTCACCCCACGCTTTTTTCGCAATAATACTATTTTTTGATCATTAATTTATTTCTATATTAAGAATTATTTTTCACTTTTTAGTTAGTTCAATTTATCACTACAGCATGTTTTTTTTTCAATTTTTTTTGTAAATATATTAATTTTTCACTTTTTAGTTCGATTTGCTATAAAACCGTGTTTTTTAGATTTTTTAAACTGTATTTATTTAAAATTTATTTTTAATTTTTCGATATCTCTCATAAGACACTAAGGAACACTAAGTTGGAAAGTACAAACTGTGAGATAATTTATTTTCACTGTGCACCAGTGGCGTAGCCAGGATTTTACTTCGGGGTGGGCTGGGTATCAAATTTAAAGCTAAAGTTGCGTAGCTTAAAATTTGATATTTAGCTTACAATTGAACTTAGTGAAGGGTTGGTGTTTAATGGCACAAGGTCCAAAAGGGTCCCATTTCGGGGGGGGCAGTAGCCCCCCTCGGGCTACGCCCCTGCTGTGTACCAAAGTATTAATTAACTTGCAGTTAAATGCTACCTTCCTCACTAAAAAGGAAAAATAGGTCTCTAATCAACAAACAAGTTTCATAACGACTACAACAAACACAAACATCTATGTAACAATATTGAGGTAAAATTTTTAGATTTGCCATCCGGATTTCAAAAACATAACTACCCAAACATAGAATTGAATACAGTTACCAACAGCGAGAGAGGTTCTACTCCATTGTGCTGAGCCGAGTGCCGAAATGGTACGCATGCGTAGACCGCGCGCTTGCTCCATCTCTCTCGCTTTCACTCAAAGGATAAGAAAATTACTAATCCTGACGATTCTAATTAGGATAATGGGATAAACTTATCAAATTATTGTGTTGTCATCGGTCCTTGAAAAGTCTACAAAGTTAAAAATTAAATCTGGCCGTTTAAAGTGGATCAAAATCGAGTTCAAAGGAGTCGGTTAACGGTTACAAACAACAAACATACAGGTGAAACTAATAAAAGCGTGTTAAAAAAGATGGAAGGTATGGTATTTTCTTCATTAAAAAAAATCTGAGTTTGAACAACTAATATGATATATTTAATTATACAGAAGTCCCCAAAAGGTGGTAACACGCTTTAATTCTTTATCTGTTAGAGATAAGTGGGCAATGTAAATTGAAAAAAGGTTCAAAAAAAGGTCGGAAATAAGACTCCGTTAAGAAAAAATTCCTCTCGTTCATTTTTAAAAAGTTACACTTTTTAGATTTGTATACGTGCCCCGTAGAAAACAATTTCCAATCAGTAAAATGTGCCCCATACACTCATGAGGTGACATACAAAATTTGAGAATTAATTATGTTTTAAAAAGTGTCAGAGATATGAAGATAACCATAACGCTGACTTAAACCACTTTTCAATAGCTCTCGGAGAGAAAAAAATCACCTCTAATGATCGCATTTCAGGGGTCCTATAGAATTTACGAAGGAAAATATTTTTTCCACTCTAGCAATAAACGTATATGTCATGCGTCCTTTCTTTAAAGATATCTCTGAGAAGCTGTAGATGAAAGACCCAAATTTGGTACTTCACTTCATGAGTGTATGGGGCACATTTTGCCAGTTGGGAATGTTTTTCTACGGGGGTCATAAACAAATTTAAAAAGTGTCACTTTTTGAAGATGAACGAGAGATAAATTTTTTCTTAACGGAGTCTTATTTCCGCCCTCATTTTGAACCTTTTTGGGACACTCTGTATAATACGATGAAGATATTTTGATTGTATGGTTTTTAAAAAAAAATGTAATTTTTCCATTGTTCATTATTTTGCTGAGGGGATTTTTTTTATATGGTAAATTTTTGTAATTGGGCAAGTTGTAAAAAATAAAGTGTTGATCCTGGACTGTTACATTTACAATGAGTAGTTGGTGTCTTATTTATTCTATATAGACAATCTAGAAGAGGTCCATGATTTGTGAAGAAATACAAATTTCGATGTTGTAATATTATGGATTCGAAGACTTTTAAAATAATGCAATGTGTACCAGTCTGTTTCTTTGGAGCTTATAAACAAAATGTACATTGTAGCAAAATGTCATTCGTAAGCAATGGCTTTTTCTTTCGGGAGGGGGGGGGGATCTGAAGCCCCTTGGATCCGCCGCTGGTGCCAGCCGTCGGGAAAAAAGAAAAGAAAAGACACTTCTTTTATTATAAGAGAATAATTTTGAATTTCAATAGGTTTAGTTAAAAAGGTTAAAACGTTTATGGAAATTAAGTTGCCAGAATAGTAGCACGTTCTCCAAAGCTTAGTTCAAAAATATATTAAAGATTTGCTGAAAAAGAAGGAAAAAACAAAAAAGAAAACGAACGAGATGAAATAATCAAAATATTTTTCTTTTTATTTGCTCAGTATAATTTTTTGTTCTGTTTTACACGTACAATCGCACTTTTTATACATTTACACTGATTGATTACAAGTAACAAATTTTTTAGCGTCATCACGGCTGTGTTGGTAGAAGCAAAACATATTTCATAGTATTGGTATACAAATTAAATAAACTAATTGCGACAGTGACTTGAAAAAATTCAGGATGACTCTTCATAGTCTGCACTACATACTAAAATAAATGAAAGGCCTTGTCTTTTATGAAATTTCCAGAAAAACATTCTTAAACAAGGAATGCAGAACGGCACTTTCCATTGAGCGACATATTTTGGAAAATTCTTGATTTTTAAGGATCTTTTTAAAATGTTCTTTAAGTGATACAGATTTAATGTTTACAATACAGCTTAGAGACATTCTATAAATTTTCAGGACCCATTCTATAAACTTTCAAGATTAATTATTTTATTTGTATTTATGCATTAAATCATATGACTCTTTCAAACGACAGTCTTATGTTAAAGGGGAAAAAAACCGTAATGAATTTAAAAAAATGTTTACATTAATTTTTTTTAAGTTCTCTTAGTAGTACATACCTACTACTTTCAGTGGATACAAGAATGAATCATGACGACCAAATCACTATTTGGTCGCCCAGGATAGATTAGATTAGAGGGACTGGTTGTTTATGGTAAGTGACATACAAATACAGTCGTAGGGAAGTTATAGGAATCGATCTAACAGCAGATAAAGTCGAGAAACGTAAAGAAAACGACAGAAAACAAATCTTCTCTTTTTTCGATAGCAAATTAGCTGCCGGGATTAAAGGAAAATTAGCAAAATATTTGAAAGTAGTGTGAAAATTGCATTTTTTAACCAAATAAGCATTCCTAGTTCCCTAATCTATAATCCAGTAGCAAAAGTCTCTTTTTTAGTTGCCGGCGCACTACAAAAAATGTTTACCTAGATTACAGCACAATCTGTGCGTAAACGTAACGCCAACACGTTGTGATGTATAGACTGGGTCAATTTGTTGTAGAAGGTTCTTCGCGATCGGCTTATCTACGTCATTTCGTGAGTGGATTTACAACATTAAGTGCTCTGTTCCAAAGCGGCAGCACTTGCGCTGTGTTATTTTGCAGCAGTATGCGTGGTAAAATTACAGATATTTCTTACAGTGTGGACACAATGTATTTTCGATGAAGAACATTCTTAAATAAACCTCAATGAGCACATAAACTACCTGAAGAAATATCTGTTTCTCGTGAGCTTTTCTTTTTAACGGGGTACGACTGCATAAATACACACCCCCACCCCTAAAAAAATAGGTGTAGGCCCACAAAATTTCTTCAGCCGGCTCTGCGATTGAATTCGGACATTTAATTTTACATTTTTCGCGTTCTGTACCACGAACTTCGCCGTTTTATTTGCAGATCTGACGAAGATAACACGATGCCAGATTCATTTTCTTTCTAATCTCTTAAAGGAAAACGCTGGCAAGAATTTCACCCCTCCGTTTATCGACGCTTATTTAAAGGTCTCGGGGCACCAACCAACCACCGACTGATCCTGGCTCCCGCGCGAGAACCTCATCTCCTTCGCTGCTTCTGTTTGTGTGTGTGACCTTCGCAAACAGAAAGCAGTTAACTAGCCGACGTAAGCAGGGCTGTGTGTATCCGAAGGACAACAACAGACACACCGCGAGGAGGCTGAAATAACACTTCGAACATCTGCATTATCTCAAGGATGGATGTATCGGCGCGGGCCCGGCGATCACCTACCAACCAACCACCGAAAACGCTACTGCTTGTTTTGAAGAGTTCGAAATTTTCGCACACCATCATTATCTGTATGGAACACCGCCACATTACGAAATAATTGCGAAATGGAATGCCTATCATGTAATGACAGAGTAAGCGTTTACCGTTGCCAAATCTAAACATAGAAAAATGAAGCTGTCACAAAAGAAATGTTAAGTAACCGTCCCCCTCCTCTTCACCGAAACAGATAAAAAACGTCTATTAATATCTGTGAACCTGTAGACTAAGTATATTATGTTTAAGCACTGTATGATTCCTCTTGTTAGGAGAGATTCCTAACTCGTTTAATTGAGACAATTGAAGGAATTTAATGTAAAGAAATGAGAAATATAAGTAAAAATGACTGCCTCATTCATAAAATTATACAAGAAAGATGCATCATGCACAACGCATCGTTTGTATAAAATCTTCCATCACAATCCTCTTGTTAACCCTTTAACGCGCGGTGTTCCCGCTCTGGGAACACCCAACTCTGACGTTTTGACTGTTGCCAGTCACGAAGAATAGATTTGATTTCTATAAAAAATAGTTGCGGGTGACATAGCTCCACGAGAATCCTTTACAAAGCACGTCATTTCCCATAAAAAAATGGTCACGATTATTTTTAACAGCATTGACATCTGCTGAAAAATGGAAGAATGCGAGAACAGCTGGATAGATTGCTCAATGCCGAAGAAACGGCATCCATTGCCATCGCTCGACTTAACTACCAGCAAGATGGCAGACGATGGAAACGTTCATCGCGTGTCACAGATCTAGAGGCCCGTTTTTGACGACAGCTGGCTGTGCCGGAACAGCCAGCTGCGTCAAAAAAGCGCAACTCAATACGCGCTTTTCACTACTCAAATACGCGTATTTGTCATATAGCACTACTCAAATACACGTATTTGCTATATAGCACTACTCAAATACGCGTATTTGTCATATGTATTTTGCAATATTAGTTCACATTTTTACTTAAGGAAATATTACAATAATTATTTATTTTATGAAGTAAGTTAAAAAGAAATTCTCATTTAGTGTTCGAAACATACATTTTTAATTATTCTCTGCTTACAAGGCCCCACCAGTGGCAGAGAGCTAGCGTTTTGAAATGGGAGACGGACCGGTTCGGAACCAGGTCGCGTCCGCCGACCTAACCGCTTGGAGTTTTCCGTGTTTTGCTCCGAAACTTAGCGGAAGTACGGGTTAGAATCCCTTAGAAAGACCCCCAGGGAGGGCGACCTCCACCCCCGGCCTAAATCCATAACGTAGATAATTGGCCGTAAACCCACATTTCCATTTTTCCCTGCTTACAATAAAACACACATTCAGTCACAATAACCCTAAATGTTGGCTTTTCCTAGATTTTTTTTTTCTTTCTTTCGTACTATAAAGAAGTCCAAAACTTAAAGTGATGAATTGTGATGAAAATGAAAACATATATTGCACATACACTTATTTTTATACAATTTTCTTAAATAAAAAATATAGACAGTTTTACGACCGTTTTCTTGAAAATAATTCTACCTTTAAAGGGTTAATTCTGTCTTTGAATTCCTGATGAAGCTAGTTTGCAGATTTTCTTTTTGGAACAACAGCAGTAAACAACACTCTGTAAAAATTTCAATGAGGTTCTGCACAGCCTCTTCTTCAGAAAGATAATTGCTGTTTACTGTCATATTCTCATGGATATCGTCCAGTAATTTTGAAAGCTCTTGTAATCCTTCAACGAGTGGGTTTCATCACTGCAACACAGATAACATTCCACGAGCTTTAGTAACATGGCATAGGCCACATAACTCAGTTCTTGAGCTTGTGTGAAACCCATGATTGATGCCAGCAGCCTTTGGTTAGATTAACCCTTTGAGGCGCAACCCTTTCCCAATGCTGAAAAAAGGGCAGCCGTTGCCATCGCCCGACTTAACTACCAGCAAGATGGCGGACGATCGAAACGTTCATCGCGAGCCACAGATCTAGAAACCCTTTTTTGACGATAGCTGACTGCCCGGCACAGCCAGCTGTCGTCAAAAAAAAGGGTCTCTAGATCTGTGGCACGCGATGAACGTTTCGATCGTCCGCCATCTTGCTGGTAGTTAAGTCGGGCGATGGCAACGGCTGCCCTTTTTTCAGCATTGGGCAATCTATCCAGCTGTTCCTTTTTTCAGCAGATGTCAGTGCTGCTAAAAATAAACGTGACCATTTTTTGACGGGAAATGACAAGTAAAGGATTCTCGTAGAGCTATGTCACCCGCAACTATTTTTATAGAAATCCAATCGATTCTTCGTGACTGGCAACAGTCAAAACGTCAGAGTTTGGTGTTCCCGGAGGGGGGAATACTGCGCGTTAAAGGGTTAAATATTGAATTCTTTAGCTTCAATTTACTTCTGATCTCACGATCTTAGGCGTTTTTGAGAAAAATTGCGATTTTTATCATCCATGCTTTATAATCTCAAGTAAAATATGTTAGGGCAAGAAAGTATGTATGGGGAGGGGGGGGGTTAGGGGTACTACCCCATCCCACGCTTCAGTCTACGCGCAAGCGTCAATTATAGACAGATAGTTACCTTTAGAATCCATCGCTCAAAATAGTATACGCAAGGCCGTAGCCAGAAACAAATTTCGGAGGGGGGATACGTAGCACTAAAATTAAAATTCGGGAAGGTATAGGCAGCGCCAAAGTTTTTTCAACTTTAATTGATTTTCAGAATCAACGCAAATAAAAAACTTGCATTGACAAGCATTTCGGGAGGGGATCAATCCCCCCACAATCCCCACACGTTGGCTACGGCCTTGAGTATACGATAAAAAATATTTAAAGTTTCAAAACTTTTTCCAGTGATTTCGCGATAAGTCGAGTATCCAGCTGCGTCGAAGTTTTTAAGCAGTCCTGGTTCGATTCAATACGAATTTAAAGTTATTCGATTAGTCGAGCTAATGATAAGTCGAAGTTCTTCGTTGGTCCCCAGGAATTCGACTTATCGCGAAATCACTGTACTAAAATTAAAAAAATGGTGCATCCATTTTGTAAATTTTGAAATTTAATGCGTAACAAATACAAATTACTATAAAAATGTAAAATTGCTTAGTGCAATTGGAAAATTTTACCAGATATTTATAGTAAAATATAATGTCGATCAAATGTTATAGTAAGAAAGAAATTTGCCCGGCACAGCCAGCTGCGTCAAAAAGGGGTCTCTAGATCTGTGGCACGCGATGAACGTTTCGATCGTCCGCCATCTTGCTGGTAGTTAAGTCGAGCAATGGCAACGGCTGCCCTTTTTTCAGCATTGGGAAAGGGTTGCGCCTCAAAAGGTTAACTTTTGTCCGATTGATGTCACTTAAAAAAGCATACACTGACTTCACAGCTCTTCTCTCCGCTATTTTGGGAGAACTGAACAGTTGTAGATAATCGCAATCACTATCACATGTTTAGTTCATTTATTAATATATTTAAATTGATATTAATTTTTTCATGAATATCAAATCAAATAAAACTTCTGTTATAGTTATAAAATATTTCTGTTTTTTTCTATCTGACATAACAATAAATTGAATAAAATAATTTGGATTTTTTTTTTTTTTTTTTTTTTTTTTTTAACACCAGTACAGTACAGTACGCCTATGGAAGTTTGAAAAGTCAGTTAAAAGAATCGGTGTTGAAATCAAATTAGAAAAATAATAATGAAAAGATTCTCGATACTTTAATGCTAACTATTTCTAACTACTTATTAGTTTTAGATTTTGGTTTTTAATCCCTTTAAAATTCCAAATTCAGGTATTCTTACAAATTTTACAAGTTCTTACAAATTTTAGTCATAGAGCACCCAAACCATTTTTTTGGAAGGTTTTCTTCACCAATTTTCATTGTAAGGGGCGCCCAAACTCATTCTTGCACACACAACAATTTGCTCTTAGGCCGGTCCTGATTCTAGAAGTTCGAAGAGCAACATGCTATACATAATTTACAAGATAATAAGAAATAACTCGTTTTATAACAGTCAGCCTAACACAGAAGCTCTCTTAGATGTTATTTCACACACAACAAAATCCTTCCACAGGCTCAAATTCAGTGGAAATTCTCGAGGAAAACCAATATCTTTTCCTCCGTATAAGACGATAAAGTATTCAGCAACAGCTTTCAAAATTAAGCTTCTGAAAACAAGCAATGGATCGCCTACAAAACCACAGAATACAGCCTTACTAATGCAGCGAACTCACTAAGAGCATTCACTAAACTGAACACCCGGATGCGATCAGCTCTTTTATAGCTTTCGCCGACTTTAAGCGAAAATTCCAGAGAAATCTCAATCAATCATTGAACCTTGACTGCATAATAACAGAAATGCAATTGAATAGTAGCTACTGAGAAATATTAGTGAGAAATATAGTGTGTTGGCGACTTTTAGTCGAAATATCGCCAATTCTGTCGCAAAAATGTTTCCAAAACTGAAGACAGCTAAGCTAAGCGATAGCGCCAATATTTCTCGAGAATTCGAAAAAACCCTATGTTAAATAATGGTGACACTCGAAACTCGCTATCTCGCATTCTAGCTAACGGATTTTCATGCAACAAAATGCAAATTTTAATTTTTTGACAAGTAGAATACGAATTTTAGACACTAGTTAACCCTTGCATGGCAGAACAACCCAGATTTTCGTAACAAAATGCTAAACAAGAGTGATATTCAGTTCATAAAAAAGTACAACATTCAGTTGAGAATTCGCTTTCTCACTTTTTTTTTGGGGGGGGGTATATACAAGGTGATCAATTTGAAAAAATGCCCTTTGGTTGGTCGTATTACTCTTAAATCTGACGTGTGTGGCAACTATTGTAAAACCGAAATATAATTGGACTGTCACAACTTTATTTGTGAGGTGAAACAGAAATGGAGATGCACGGTTTTACTTAATCCTGTATTATTTTTATTTTTGAAAAACATAATTTAATTCAAATTTTTTACATTATCATTCCTTACAGCAAATTTTGAAAATGTTCGCGGACAGATAGTTTTTTTTTTTTTTTAGTAATAGAGAATTTCTGCAAACGACGATGAATTAAAACAAATCATAGCTGAAGAAATTTTGTCAATAACACCAACAATGTTGCGAAATGTGTCAAAAATACTGGGTTCGACAAGCATTTAAATAAATTTTAATCGATGAATAATTCAAACATATATACCAAATTGAAGCTCAATCGAATGTACCGTTTAAACGCTAGCGCACTTTCAAGAATTTCCCGCCATGGGGCATAATGGAAAAGAAGTCTTTGTCGTAAACCTGTAGAAAACTATAAATTCTATACACACCAAAATCAATACCGGTATTGCGACGTTGGTTTATAACATACATATACAATTTGAGCTCAATCGAATGCCCCGTTTAGGAGCTATCGTGTTCACACACACACACACACATCTCATAAAAATAGCATAAATGAATTCAGAAGACCTCAAAACGTGTCCATACACCAAAATCTTGAAGTCGAATTTTTTCATGATTACAATACTTTACTTACATGGTACAAGTCCGGAAAGTAAAAATGTAAGACAGCATTCAATAAAGTACTATTTTCTCTTTAGATAAGTTTTAAATTTCATTTTAAATAAGGAATATGTGTCAGACTTGTTTATATTACGCACTACAGCGATTATCTTATACCTTCAGAGCGACCACCCCCGTCTGAGCAGCCAAATATTCTCGGTACGGTGGGGTGGCATAGGCGTAGAGTTATATGGGCCCGTGGGGCTCGAGCCCCCCCAATAAATTGTGAATAGGGGCTGATCCCACCCAATAATTTATCACTAAATACAGAAAACTAATTTATACTAACATAAAAAAAGTATTCACGCCATTTACAAACGTTTAAAAATAAACTTTACTTTTACAAATTTTCTTCTTTTGATTTCAATCATGATTTAGTATTCATTGTGACGCCACGTAACACACAATGTTACTATAAGCTGCCCTCGCCAGGCTCTGGTTAATTAAAATCAGATTATGCAATGTAAAGTATGAAAAGGATGAAATGAAGAAAAGTTCATATGTGTCTAAAATGCACTATCTCATCGAAAATATTTTTTTTTCCTCCGTTGGATTTTTTACTTTGCTTCTATTTTTAACTTTTAACATGGTAGGAAGATACCAACATGGATACTTACTTTACATTGGTGTAGAATTCAATGGACCCATACAGCTCGAGCGCTTCCAATAATTTACACTTATATATAGTAAGTCAAAGCTACCAACTACTACGGAATATAATTAACCACTTTTTGTAAGCAGTATATTTTTAAATTATTATTTTCAAAATAGTAACCAGTTCGCGCGCGCAGCACAAAAATTTTGCTATATTTTAAACCGAAAAATCATGTAGAAAAAATGGTTAAATATATTCCGTAGTAGTTGGCAGCTATGAGTAAGTTATATGTACGTGAATCAGTGGCGTAGCCAGAAATTTTTCAGGGGGGGGTTACGACTTCTGCAACTCACATATATGTATACGGATGTATGATAAGGGAGTGAGGAATTTACATTTTGTATGGCAAAAAATTCCTCATGGGGGTGGTTATGGCCCCCCTAACCCCCTCCCTTGGCTACGCCACTGACGTGAATATATGTGGTTGTGGGGCCCGGCCCCCCCAATAATTTTGAAAACTCTACGCTTATGTGGGGTGGCCGCTCAGAGAGGTTTCACAGTATTTATTTATTCATTATTTCTGTTACTGACTGACTCTCGATCTTTAATACAGCGCTTCCACGATATGCACAGTTTGGCGCCAAGACCGTGTCACCGTAAGTGTTTTCCAAAAGTAACGGCAGCAACAAAGAAAACACACACCCCGTATTATAATCTGTTAATTGATGTCGTGCCAGAAAGTGTCTTCAGGTTTACAGCTGTGTCAACGGGGATAGCGTATACCTGCCTGCCTTGCTCTTAAATAAGATTCCCCGTGACGAGAAGATCGCAAATATAAACTTTTGTTTGCTTTGGTGGAGGGAAAAGAGAGAAAAAAAAAGGCAAACAATGCGGCTAACAGATTCGTTCTTCCTAACACTGTAACTAACACTATAATTGTTTAAACAGGCTAAAATTAAAATGTGAAAGAATGCTTTCTTGGCCTCTCCGTAGGACAGCATTTTGATTGTGTTAAAAACATTCATGTGGATATACCGCGTTCAGGCCCATATTGAGATCATTGGGGGCCCTGGAGCTGGAGAAAAACACGAGGCTTCCATGGAAAAAAAAAAAAGTTTTAGTTATTGTGAACTAAAACGAATCTATTGAGTACTGACTACGGCTTTTAAGAACTTTCTGTATTAACGCTTAACAAAAAGTAATTTTTAAAAATACTCTAGAGACCCTTTTTTGACCCTTCTCTAGAGACCCTTTTTTGACGGCAGCTGGCTGTGCCGGCACAGCCAGCTGGCGTCAAAAAAGGGTCTCTAGAGAAGGAAAAAAGGGCAGCCGTTGCTATCGATGAACGTTTCGATCGTCCGCCATCTTGCTGGTAGTTAAGTCGAGCGATGGTAACAACTGCCCTTTTTCAGCATTGGGAAAGGGTTGCGCCTCAAAGGGTTAACTAATATTCCATAAAGCGCGTTCGACTAGACATTAGAAGTTATAGCCTACCCCTTGAAAATAAAATAGGGGGATGCCGTCTCCCCACTTCCCCCTTCGAGTATCACCACTAAGTTATTTGAAGGTCGTTTAGAGTCCTCGAAAAACAGAAATCGCAAAATATTCCAATCCCTAGCAGTGTACAGACAAAAGAGTTTTGTTTATATAGACGTCACAGCTGGATTAATCTTGTTACCATGGTAACATGAGTATGGCCCAAATTTTCGTAATACCGTTACTGATTGGATACGGTGAAATAGTGTAAAAAAATTACTTTCTGGGATGACATCTTCGATAAATGACGTTTCTTTAAATTAGTATTTCAGGTAAAACTGAACTATTTTTAAGAAACAAAACTACTATTACAATCGAGTCTTTAAAGCAAAAAACATAAACCATGAATTATGAAGCATTTTCCGAAACACAACGAGATTTGCCATGCAGCAGTAATCTGAAAACCTCAATAATTTAAGGGGATACAACTTCAAAACCAAATTGCTCCCATCGTTGCAAAAACGTGGCCGCTCTTCTGTACCAATCGTTGCTTCCTGTCTAGGGTCTTTCAGTTGCTCCCTCAAATTTAAGGTAGTTTTAGAGTTTGTCCCTGTAAAATAACCATAAATACTATGTAAATTATTTCCCGAGGGAAACAATCTTATGTAATTGACAATATATTCATTTTGTTTAAAATAGACGAAGATCTAAGAAATACGCTTTAAATGAGGTCTGGCCATAAAATTTATAGTACCAATAGACTTTTGGTTCTCCCTATTTTTTTTTTTTTTTTTTAAGGGGACGATTCCTAAGTTACTTTGACAAATTTCTGTGTGACGTATGCATTTATGTACGCATTACCATTAATCCAATTTGACAAGTTTTTCTATGACGTCTCTGCATACGAATTGATACGAATTTTTGGAGTGACCCAATTTTCTGAGGATTAAACTAAGTTCAAAATTCGTATTCTACGCTTCAAATAATTAAAATTTGCATTTTGTTGCATTGAAATAGGTTAGCTAAAACGCGAGGTAGGGACTTTTGAGTGTCAGCATTGTTTAGGATTTTCTCGAATTCTCGAGAAATATTGGCGCTATCGCTTAGTGAACTTCAGTTTTGGGAACTTATTTTTGTCGCCAAATTTGGCAATTGTTCACCAAAATGTCATAAAGCTTGCTGATATTTGGCGGGATTTTATTAAGGGGGACTGAATTGTTTGCTTCTCTGGATTAATATTATGCAATAGCTTAGTATTACTGAATTCATTTCTGTTACGCAATCAAGTTTCGCGATTGATTGAGATTTTTGTTTTAATTGAATCTCTGGAATGTTCGAGCAATGTTGGTGAAGAAAGGTATAAAAGAGCAAGGTCGCTACAGAGTTCGGTCAGGTTGTGATCAAATGATCGTTGAGTTTACTGCATTAGGCTGTGTATTGTGTACTTTTTAAAGCGATCTTTAACTTGTTTTGAGAAGCTTATTTTTGAATGCTGTTCGTGAATACTTCACTGTTCCATTATCCATGAGGAATAGATGCGAGTTTCCATCGAGAATTTCCACTAAATTTTAGCCTGTGGAAGAATTTTATTGTGTGAGAAATAATGCATCCGAGAAAGCTCCTGTGTGAATCTGAGTGTTATAAATCAAGTTACTGACTGTTAATTCCTGTGAACTGTGTATAGCAGATTGTTCGACGAAGTTCTAGAATCAATAAAATTTGTGTTTCGTCAACTGGAATGTGCAATTAACTAGAATTGCAGAGTTTTCTGCGACAGTATGTACGTAACTCATATAACTGAAAAGCGATTAGTCAAAAAAATATTGAAATTTCGTCCTAGGACTGTGGTACCATCTTGTTGTTCCCCTCCCTTTTTGATTGCAAACGACTTGGTGTTTACAGGGTCACCGAAAAATTTCAGTACCTTGAGGTTTATGAACATCTTCAATACATCAAAAGCCCATGGTCAATCACTGTTTGGAACATGCCAAAATCTAGCGAATTGACGTCATAAATGGCAAGTTCTGGCGAAAAAGTGTCACATTTAGTACCAAAAAGAATTAAAAAAAAAAAAAAAAAGAAACTTGCTTGGCGATATTATTCATAGTTAGCGAAGAATCTCCAAAACCTTAAAGTATTGTCGTATTGTATCTCATTTTCAATTGAAATAAGATTGAATTAAGTGTGTATCCAAAAATGTGTGCAGTGTAATTGACGTGTAAGGAATTTAGTCATGTACGTGTCCACAGCAGAATTTTTTTTTTTAATAGAGTACATGATTTTGTCCACTGTTAGAACACATATAAATGTTGATGTAATCTATGCCCAACAGTCAGTGCCATATTACCGGCAGGGCAAGCGGGGCAATTGCCCAGGGCCCCCAGATTTTAAGGACCCAAAAATCTTATATTTTACAACCTTGATAATTTACAATAAAATAACAAAGGAGAAAATAATCTCAAAAGTTATATTACTTTTTAAATTATGAACAATGAAAATAATTCAAATTTACATTTCGATAAATTAATTTGAACTTCTTTTCAATTTGTCGAAATGCTCTATAGTTGGTATAGAATTGCTGCCAACATGTACAAACTATAATTAACTACATGCTGTAAGCAGTATTTTTAAGGTTAGAAAATAGCAAAATTTTTTAACTGAATGTATAAATTAGTTATTTAAAAAAATATTGAAAGATATTACAAAATGTTGTTTACAAAAGTGGTTAATTACATTCCGTACACAATACAACTATGATATAGCTTTCCGACCTAACGTTTCACTGGTGTTATCTGTTTCATTTACATCATATATATTCGTTGATCACTTAAACTCAGACATAAAATTTCGTCTTTGGAGCGGGGAGTGGGGGGGGGGGGGATTTAAAACTTTTCTGAAGAAACCAGTCATAATTGGTTTTTTGGAAGAGGGGAGGTTATCGCGTGGGGCCCAATATATTTTTGTTTTTTGCACATTGCCCACAGTTGCCTTAATCGGGCTCTGCCCACACTCGGCTGCGTTAGCCCCTTAGAAAGTCCTCCTAACAAGGTACCTCCCTGGCAGATCGCCCTAATGTAGCGTTGCCATAATCACACGCAATCACAATGAGAATCTGCCCACAGTCGGACGAACAGGCAGACAAACTCTCCGATTAAGCAATTTCAACAAATTTAGTGCTGCCATCTACTAGTGCTTTTAGAAGATTTTTTGTTAACTTTTTTATATACTAATTTGAAATCGTACGTTCCCACCATGAGGATAATGATCATGGTAGGTTGCTAAAGTGGTAACATTCAGGGTTCTGTATGCGCTCGGCTGTCGATCTAACGGTCTGGAGTTTTGAGCGGTTTTCTCTAGATGTTGCGTGAATGCGCGTTAGAAGAATCCTATAAGAAAGTCATTCACCCAAGGCATCACCCTTGCCCCTTTGGGAAGATACTCTTCGGAAAACCTTTGACTTAACCACAAACAAACAGAAGTATGTACATAAAATTAGATTAAGTGGTAGCAAGCAGCAAGCTTTTCATAATCTCTTAAATCGTTTATGTGCTGCTGCCATCTATCGCCGTCTTATCGCTGCCATCTATCGCTGCCACATAAAATAACTTACTGTACGATTAACTTATTTTTCTTCTTTTTTTGCTGTTTCATCATTTTAGTTAGTTAAATGTTTTAAGGAGTTCTTAGAAAGTGCCAAATCTGAATAGTCGGTTACTCACCAATATACTAATTTTCATACATAAATCGATTGAAAGTGGGTAAAGAATTGATTGGAAAAATGCGACATAACAGTGAAACTGAATGAAAAGTTTATAATAAAAATATTATTTATTTTTGAAGATAAAATGCATAGAAAAAATTTCAAAATTCGGTGCCATTTGTTGTCCACGTGCAAAATAATTTTTCTACAAGAAAGTTTAAAAGATTTTTCTTTTTATCATGGTTTTTGTCAGACAATTTCCAATGCAGAAACAATAGATTAAAAAGCATACTATTTAATAAATTAAAACAAATAAGTAGAGGAGATACTGAAATATATTTGCCCGAGTCATAGAACATAAAACGTGTTTTGCAGAATTACTGCCCCAAGCTAAAATTTCTGCCCTGACATGCTTTAACATTGTGATATAGAGTTTAAATTACATTATGAAAAGGTTTTTTTTTAAAAGAAAAATACAAGACTTTTGATGATTAAGTATAGCTGTCCGGACACTGATGTCATGTCTGTTACCATACATTATTTTCAACTTTTCATACAGCAAAATTGAAATTTGAGAATAGTAACACCTGTTTACCATTAGAATGTGGTCAAGAAAGAAATGTAAGCAGACACCGTGAGTTTTTGGCATTTGACTGGAAAGCTTATTTGTGATAAGTATTTTTATTACACGTCATGTCTATTACCTTAATTAATTGTGTAAAATATATATATATATATATTTTGTTCATTCAATTTATTAATTTATATTAGTAGTGTTTTAGTCTAAATTAATGTCTCTTTTCATGTTCTTGTGGAATTATTTAGACGCATGAATTTTTGTTTTTTGAAATGTCCCCCCTGTTACTATAATAAGTAACAGACATGATAAATTTAGTAACAGGCATGAAAAACAAAAACTTACAAAAAAGTGAAAAATAGTTTTAAACAGAAAAGTCTATATTATGTGGACAAAAGGACTCTATGTAAAATATCATTTTTCTTTATTTTGTACTGTAAATAAGTGTAGAAATTAAAAAAAAATGTCTCATAACAGACATGACAAATTTAATCAAATCTGATGATGGAAAAATGGAAAAAAATTAAATAAAAGAAAAAATGCATAAATAATACTCAAATAATGTTCAGAAACAAGGTATGTTTTATATCACGGAAAAGAACTACTTATTTTTTGGAATTATATTTTTGCTTCTTAAATTTCCAAATGGCACACAATTTTGAAAATGACCCAATAGCAACTTTGAAAAGAATTAATAAGCACCTTTTTACTGTTGAACTCTTTATCTTACTGTTGAACTCTTGGCTGTGCTTTGTTTAAAAAAAGTTACGTACACAAACAATATAAAAAACAAAATCCAATATAGAGTTTGAATGCATTCTATTGTATTCTTTATTAAGGCAAACCAACTTTAGGGGCATCTATCTGCCTCGAGGGAAAGGTGCCTTGGACGAATGACTTTTACTAAGGGATTCTAATTCGTATTCAAGTTACAGCTGCAGAAAACTACCCAAAACTCTAGATTGTTAAATCCACACCCACACGGTAGGCCCAAACCTTAAACCTTCACACTTCAGCCATTTATAACGTGACAATTTATTTTTCTCTTCAAAACGGGACATCTACTACTTCTTTGGTAATAGTGTATTTATTTTCTTCCTCAAAAAGGGACATCTACTGTTTTTAAGGTAAAATAGTGTAGGGAGATACTGAATTTACAGGTCTGGGTATCTTTTAGTTGTTAAGAAAACGCGCAAAAAAATCTTGTGTTAATGTTAATATCAAAATAAGATGAAAAAAAAAAACACTTTGCTAAAACACACATGTACTATAAAAAATAGTGCAAAACATACGTTTCGGAGGGTTCAATAAGGGGTAGGCCCTTCTTCGAATTCAAAAACACCTTCCGACACATGGCAGGAAGGTAGGAAAGTGAGAAATGTAAACAGAAAGACACACATAAAAAAGGAAGTTGTCATTAGGAAGGGAAAAAATTCTTAGAAAATCAGAGTGAAAAAGGAAAATAAAGTGGAGATCCGGGGGGGGGGGTGCATAAGCAAAAGAGGAACATGACTTTAAAAAAAGAAATAAAAAATAATAAATTGAAATAGTTGACAAAAAAAGAACATTAAAATAACAAACACAAAAACAATACATCCCCCCGGAGTTTTCTTTGCTTGTGAGGAGGTCAGTTTTATTTTATTTTTTATATTTTTTTTACAGGCACTGCCGTTGGATGATTTTATATTTTAGCGGCCTTTATTGAAATCGTTACCGTGAGTTGCTCTTTTTCTAAAAACGGGACATTGCAGGGGACATTTTCTAAAAACAGGACATTGCAGGGAACATTTTCTAAAAACGGGACATTACGGTGTCCCGAAGCTGTGCTTGGGGACGACGGGACAAGCCACCTAAAAACGGGACTGTCCCGTTCAAAACGGGACGTATGGTCACCTTAGCCATTTACCATGTTCAGTGTCTTCCCCACTCAGCCATGGGACGTACAATTTCAAACTATACTCAAATGTTAAGAATGAAAAATTTTACGAAAGTACTACCAGATGGCAGCACTAAATAAGTGCAAAACTAAAAATTATTATTTGTGCGCATTTTAAAATATTAATATAATTGATTTAATTTGATTTTAGGAATAACGTCGATTATCTACACGAGGGATCTAAGCCGAGGGTGGGTCTTTCTGTAGAAATACCGGTAGAATCATTAATATAAATCTTGTAGCCTGTGATATCAGTAGACCAAAGCCGTAGTCAGAGGGGGGGGGGGGATCATAAGGATTTGATCTCCCCCCCAAATTGTAGTCAATGCATCAGTAGTTTTTTTATTTGCGTTGATTTTGGAAATCGATTGAAGACGAATAAATTTTGTAGCACTACATGTTCCCCCCTGAAATTCTTTTCTGGCAACGGCCTTGAAGTAGGCTGAACGTTAATTTTTATTTTATGGCGAGATTTTATTTACAGATGTTTTATTTCAAGAGATATTTCTCCTTGGAACAAAAAAGTTGTAAGAGTTGAACAATAGATGGCAAAAACCTGTAGTCCAAAGTTTCGCAAACTTTTTCTCTAGTGGAGCACTTTGAGGGTGTTGGCGGCTTGAGTATATTTGACACCAGTGAATTGTTGGCGAAAGGAACAAGATATTTTTTCGAGGAACACTTTCTACCATCGCGGGGAAGCCGCGTGGTAGGTTAGAATCCTGGACCTTCGCACTTCAGCCATTTACACGGTAAGGTCGTTATTCACCAAACATTTCATACGCGGATTCAAAGATCTGTGGCTTACCACAGATCTTTGAATCCGCGGTAATATATCTTACCCCTGACTTTAACATGCGTGTTTGAATTAATTCGCGTGTCAAGTGTATGGTGAGTAAATAAGTTAGTGTGTTATCCACTTTTCCACTGGTCGGCCCTGTCGTTTTTAAACAGTAAATAAGAACGCCAATAAAATTAAAGTTACAAATAGCAGCGATTAAACCCTTGCGTACCAGGGAGAACGTGCGTACGTTTTTAAAGTCCCACATAAATACCATAGACGTACTTGCGCTGCGTACGTTTGTGGCATGGTAAAACCTCCATACAACGATACTTAAGGGATCCAATGAAATTATCGCTCTAGAGGGATGCATCATTATATCGAGGGGAGATTATATTGTATGGGATTCCCGCTGGACCACAAAATTTTATCGTTATGGAGAGATTGATTGTTGTATCGAGTATCGTTATAGCGAGGTTTTACTGTATTGCATAGACTTTGCTTTTTTTCTACCTGATATTCTTAAACACATTGCATAGTTGTTATCTGGTATTCTAAGCCGCGATTTTGTCACATCTCGATATTTTTAGCCTAACTGTACTTAAATAACCATAACAGGTGAACAAATTTTTATAACAGAATTTAATAATCTGGTATTATACGGTCCCTTTATAGATAAATTGACCTGGTGTGCAAGGGTTTAAGCACTGGAAGCAGAGAAAGAAGTTTGCAGAGACATCTGTCATCTGATCTGTCTTGTTTTCATGGATTATGGGGGCTTCTGCTTTGTAGCATTTTGTATTAACCGCAAAATCCAGATTAGATCGATAGCGGCAGTACCTGCCAAGTGTATTCATTTCCTTTACAGACGCCCGAAGAGTTCATTTCTACCTCCTTCAGGAGCCGATAGATGGCAGCACTAGTGACCGGTAGGTGGTCTTTGGTTGGTCCCAGGATCGAACTCACAACCTTTCGGCTGAGAGACCGATGCCTCTCCCAACTTGACTACCGTGGCCCTTGCAGAGACATGCAAAGCTTTTTTTGTATTATGGCAATGCTACATGAGGGGATCTGCCTACGGGAGATGAAGTGCCTTCGTTGGAAGACTTTTTAAGGGATTCTAACGCATATTCACGTTACATCTGGAGAAAAATGACTGAAATTCCAGACCGAAAGTCTGATCCCAGGACCTTAACACTTCGGCTATCTACCATGTTCAGTCTCTTATCCATGGTAGGGCCCTGAGACATGCAGCGAAAAAACCTGTACATGATTACTAAACACAATCTTTAAATGAAATTGAAAGATGCCATGAAGGGCTTGTGTTAAGGCAGAGCTACGCAATGGGTATCTGCCTAGGGTGCCTTGGGGGAGGACTTTTTAAGGGGTTCTAACGCGTATTCACATTAAATCTGGGAAGAAACGCCCCAAACTCCAGGCCGTTAGATAGACAGCAGCGCGGTAAGCCAGAACGCTGGACCTTTACTCTTCAGCCGTCTAGCAATTTCATTGTCTTATCCATTCGGCCATGGTGGGCCTGAAGAGCTTTCTAGAGCCATTGGGTATGCAGAATGAAGGGGGAGGAGTTAACATCCTCTAATTAGATTTCTCTTTTCTATAACATTAAGTAATCTTTATAAATAAAAGAGAAGATTACAAAAAATATCATTACATAAGTAAAATATTAACCCTTTGCATCTCAACAGTGGAAGTTTTAAAAATTGCTTACACTTTACTGTACAAAAATATATTATTATTATTTATTTTTCAAAAGGCAGGCATCTGCTCATCAAGCATTCGCCACTACCAAGGTCCGAATTTATCGGGCATTTAGGCCGCATTCGTAAACGACAAACCAGTTACACTCATGCAACGGGTTTCCATCTAAAGTGTTCGTAAACGAAACTGAGTGCATTCAGTTTATAAACTAGAGCGTTCGTATACAAAACTGAGTGCGTTTAGTTTCAAACTAAGTAATCTGAGCACGGAGCAGGTTCATCTAGTTGTTGAGAAGATACACTTGCTGCAGGTTGTTGCTGTTATGAAATGGCGTCCGTTGTTATGAAGTTTTGCTGAAGCTGATAATATTATTTTTTCGAGGAGGAAATTCATGCACACGCTAGAAGCTGCAAAGAATGTACAGAATTTTTCAATGGTAATCCTTTTCTTGTGTTTTTCATTTTAGTAAATTCAAAAATGCATATTTTTAGTGTTGAGATTGAAGTTGATTTAAACCGTTATTAGAGAAATTTGAACTTCTCTTGTTAACTACTATTGAAAAAATGCAAGTTTAATTTGAAATTTCTAAATTTTGATCAGTGCGCTTCAATGGTGGTCATTCTTTTTAAATCTTGTTGATTTTATATTTAGAATGTACTAATAACTCTTCTCGACAAAAAATAACAACAGATGCGAATTGTAAAGAAACACATCTCCTAGACGACGAAACTAAATAAACTGAAGTTGCTCGTAAAGGCAAAAGGAACTGATAGCAGTGAACAAACGCATTCCAGTTTTCTTATGAAAACTCATGCAAGGAGTTTGTAGTTTAGGAATGCACCCATACATTCGAGATATTCGAGATCGACAGGTTTGGCTGTATTTGAGTCGGCATTGAATATTCGTATCCAGAACATTTTTTTTTGTAAAAATAAGTAGTTTTTTTGGTATCCCATACACACGGGTATTTTCTGGGGAAAAAAAACGAAACTAACGGAAGACAAAAATACAAAGATAATGGAAAAATTTGCAGTAAGGAATTTCTAATTTCTTCTTGTCATGTTAAGGAGATAACTTTTGGTGACAGCGACTGCAAATGAAGATTTACGACTCTTAAAGTTTTTGATTAGAGGTCTAATGAATTTAAATACGTCTTGAAATTTACCATCAACAAACATTCTTCTAAGTTCCATTTAGTATTTTAGTTAGATTCTGAAAAGTCGTTTTCAAGACCAAGTAGCTAATTACATAATTTATGACTTAAAAAAAAATCATTAACGGTCGTATTAACCAAGAACTTGGCATCCATGTTAAAGCCTTCAGAAGTTAAATAGCCATCAAACATACATCCTTTCGGCATCTGACCCTCGTTTTAGTGGGTTAACACGAGTGTCAAGTGCTTGGTGAATACGACCGCAAATACGATCCATTCTATTTCACTTAATACGAATCCAACACGGACATAAAATACTAATTTTGTGAATATATATTTAACTTCTGTGCTTATTATTGCATTCTCCACGATTTAAAGAAATACTTTTCGATTTTAGAAAATTTCGCATATACCGAGCGAAATTTGTCGATCTTCTAAGGTTAACTATAACCGAAGTTAACTGCATTACACTCTAAAAACTTTTCGTTCAATGTTTAACCATTTGACAAAGCGATAAAAAAAGAGTTCATCGTCAATTGGTTTGTTAAATATTTTTCGAATCTACTGTGGTGAAATGCCATTCATGGTTAATTATTTCTTTGGTTAAATATAAGGCAATATCTTTACAACAAAGAGTGGAATGATGGGAAAGGTTGCGAACATAGTATTTCTGTGGACTCAAGAGCAGCCACCTTTTGGTCTGTGGCTAACCGGGGCCATGGTAAATCTTGTACCGGGCCTGCTTGTGTATTTGAATGAGTCATCTAAAGAGGCCTACGGATGCTCGCTTATTGCTACCAACACTTAAATACGTCATCCAACGGCCAAATCTAACCAATAAGAAACGACCGTAGGCCTCTTTGGATGACTCATCGAAATACACAAGCAGGCCCGATTGAAGATTCACGATAGCCGCTGGCTAACGTACAGTTTTCACTTATTAGCTCTAGTAGCCGTACGTTCTATTTCCTTTGTTGCCACACATACATGTAGCAAGCTTGTTAAAAATGCAATCATAGCAAACTAGCTGAAACCCGTTGGATTCGACGGTCACTTTATTGACTGCAATATTTCAAAAATAAATGGGAACGATCAGGAATGTCATTGAGGTCTTGGGCAAAACGGACAGGAAAAAACGAAGAGTGACGCGGACGTGACATGACGTTTGACAGAAAGTAAACAAAAAGTTTCTACGCCAGTTCTTACTTTGGCAACTGTAGAATGGCGATGAAATGATCGAAATATTTAAAATTTGTTTTTAACTATCTTTATTGAGTAAAAAAAGGAAAATTACATATTAAATGACGAATGAGCACGATTACAGTTACAAATTCTAATTGGGTATTTCGTTGAAGACGATATTTTGGGTCCAACCATCGACCACGGAACGTCCAGGTGAATCATCGAGAGTGATCTTGATTGCCACGGGATTTTTTGATCTAAACCTTGAAAGAGTGACATACAACATTCCATGAGGAAATACGGGTTCAGGAAAATAAACGCCAACAGTATGAAGTGAAAATAGTAAAAAATGTCGGAATTCTGCGAGAGACAAAAAATTTAATCCGCCAAATGGCGATCGCGCGTTTCGTGCTTTATTTACTTTTTCTAACGCTATCCTCGATGGTGAAGATTTAATATCAGATAGAAAACTGAGAAATTAAAGAAATAAAAGATAAAGCGCCAAAATAAAGAAGGAGTTTATAATGTGGTTAATAAACCACAGTGTATTTCTATGAAGAGAAATATGAAAAAAAAATCTGAAGCCCTTTCATATTTTAAATAACCACTAAAGTGCTGTATATTAAAAGCATATCGTAATCCATGCGCCGTCCCTATTTTTCTTCCTTGAGAAGTGTATCATTATTCATGAGCGTGCCGTGTTTTTCTTCCTTGTTTCATGAAACACTTGTTTGAAATCAAAATCTATATTAAAATCGCCTTCTAAAACTGTTTTACAGTCTTCACGAAGCACATTCTAACTATACTTCACATTTATAAATACTGTTTTGAATGTGCATCATAATCCATGGGCGTGCCATATTTTTCTTCCTTGTTCCATAAAGCACATTTGGAATCGAAATGTATATTAAAACTGCCGACTAAAACTATTTTACAACCATCGCCAGGCATGGTTCGGTTTTTAAGGTTTTTCTTTTCTTTGCAGCAAACTTGGCGATCAATTATCAAAAATCGCAAACCTCGTCAGACTTATTCTCCCCCGACCCCCCTTCCACGTTATGTGGCAAACAAATTTATAAAGATTTTCACCATGACAGTTCATCTCTACAAAACCTGTCCTGAAATCATGTCGACAGAATCGAGCAGACAAAGGCTGGGCGTGAACGAAATAGCACCCCAGTGCTAATAAGCAATATAGCGTCAAATTAAAAAATCTGGAGTGACTCTAATCGACCTTCTGAACACTTGCGATTAACATCATTACCATGCATTTAAATAAATTTTAATCGATGAATAATTCAAACATATATACGAAATTGAAGCTCAATAGAATGCACCGTTTAAACGCTTGCGCACTTTCAAGAATTTCTCCCCATAGGCCATAATGTAAAAGAAATCTTTGTCGTAGCCCTGTAGAAAACCTATAAGTCCTATACACATCAAAATTAATACCGGTCTTAAGATAATTAACTAATTAAATCTGATTTTATTTTTTAGAACAACACATTTATTATGACTACACACTGTTGTCACATTTGCCACACAACATTTACAATAGGACGCAATTTTAACAAATATTTTTCCAAATAAATCAAACCTTACGGAGCTTACGCATATCAATCGTTTACGTAAGATCGTTTTTTAGAACAACACATTTATTATCACTATACACTGTTGCCACATTTGCCACACATAATTTACAAACGGATGCAATTTTTAACAAATATTTTTCCAAATAAATCAAAACCTTACGGAGCTTACGCATATGAGTCGTCTGCCAACAATGGGGTTAATGAACCACAATGTTATTTCTATGGCGAAAATTTGCACCTTTGCCGTTCCACCACGCCTAAACCGTTAGACTTTTTCTGATTTTCTCTTTTGATGGCACATATACGGGCCGAGACCTTTCTTCAGACACCTCAACACGAGTTTTTACACCCAGCCGTTCTCTCAATTCGGTGGTCGAAAGAAAAAGATGTTTCAAAATAATATATAGATTAATTAATATTATTGGAAAGTGGATTCTACAGGCTTTGCCATTTAAATATTCAACATTTTACCAATGTATTTTTCAATGTTTTTGATTTTACGGTTAAAATTTCTTACCACTTTATGGTTCGACATGCATAAGTTCAACTTGAGTGACCAAATGCTGGAATAAAGCTCCCGATCTAATAAAGCCAACATTTCTAGTATCATATTTTTGTAAAATGTTGCATTAAATTTATAGTAGAGTATATTGTAAGCATCTTACGGTAGCACGTATTATGCTTTATGCTTTAAGTGTCTTACAACAAGTACATTCTTAAAATTTGAAAGCTGAAGCTTTATCTACAACGAATGCCTTTTCCAAAATTGAAATGCTTCATTGTTGGAGTACTCGTCTTTCTCACTAATAAAATACTTGACTTATATCGATTCGAAATAAGACATTTTTATGTTTATTTATTTATTTTTTTTCAGTTTGTTTGAGCAAGCTAAACAAAATCAAGAAAAGTGAAGGAAAAAAAGAGATGAATGACGCTGGAATTTTTACGTTACGAGTATGGCGTGAACGAAACTTAATTTTTTCTTTTAATTTTTTCGTGGAATCAGCTATCACATATCGTCTCAAATACCGTCTGGTTTGCTTCTGATTTTATCTCGAGACAGGGTTATTGAGCCTTTGAAAAACTGACTGGTTATATACATTTTCTCTTTTTTCTTCAGCAAGTTATTAACTTACTGGGTGGTTTAAGCGGTCACTTATCGAGTTATATCAACGCTCGGGAAAATTAATTTCGCCCTGAAAAAAAATAAACCGTTTACTGACTGCGTCGTTGCTAGTGGAGGTGCCGAAAGAACATTTCAGGAGTTGTTTCCTTTAAGCGATGAGTGTAGTGATTTACGTCTGGGAATTGCTTGAGGTATCGACAAGAAGGATAAATCGCCCAGTGAGCGTTGATGATTAAGCACTTTCTATCTCATCTGCGTTGAAACAGCAGGAAGTCCCTACTTATACATCGCTCTTTCGAATATATTTGTGTTTGGCATGGTTAGGGATGAATGTGAGACCATGAGAAAGAAGAAATGGCTAAGTTCTTGTCTCGGCTTGCGGACTCGTATCGCGCCTAGAGGTCTCGTCTCGCAGTCTATCGTCCATCCCTTAAAATAATAATAAAAATCTTCAAATTTCTCGTTTAAAAATTTATGAATAAATAAGTCATTACATAATTTCTAATCCATAGTGAATAATAATAATAATAATAATAATAACAAAATGACTTGCAGAAAATTGTCAAAAAGTGCCTTTAAGAAAAATTGAATTTCCCAGTGTCTCCCCCCTTCCCACTTAAAAAAAAAGAACACCTGTCTAGTTGACTTGAAAACGCTTCACCGAGGAAGCCCATGGAAAGATAATTTGTCCCTGCTACACCTAATTTCCGGGATAGGGATTTTTTTCTCAAAATCTTTGAAGGGAAAAAAATCTAATTAATAGTTTTGCACGGTTAAAAATTTAAAGGTGAAATAAATGTTTAATTAATGGTAAAAAGATGGAAAATTTTTGCCTGTTAGATTTTTCGATGCGACAGTTTCAATTTCAAACCGCGAAAATTTACTTGAAAAATGATCTTTCTTTAAAAGAATTCTCAAAAATTTGCAAATTTAAGTACGATTTTGAAACAAAGCTTATTTGAAAAAGAAGCTTTTTGTGAGTGCTCTGCAGTTTCCGATGATATAAAAACTGTAGTTTTCCGACGAAAATTTAGCTCCTGATAACGCAAAATGCACGAAAAATGGCCAAAAACTGGATAAAACATAAAACAACTAAAAATTAAAAAATCGGATAATTTTTTTTTAAAACGACTATAGCTTTTCCTAGTCCTATTTAGCTAGTGTGTCAAATTTGGTCCAGATCTGACGAATGATCTAGTCGCCTATAGACTATAGTGAACATACATACATGCATACATACTTCTCATGAGCATATAGTGTCACAATTAAGAAGGATATTAACTTTATTTTCTGTTTTTAATTTTTAAGTGATTTCATTCCAGTTAAAATTTATGCAATTAGATCCAACTAGTACAGCACCTCGGTCTTATTTTAGTTTAATTTTTGTAGTAATTTGATTGTTGTGTTTAGAACATTTATTTTCGGACCTCTGTGCTTGGATTAAAGTTCCGCTTATAAATCCACGTCGAGTTAAGTGAACAATACAATGAATGCTTTTACTAGCACAGATAAAGGAAATTTTTACAACCAGGGTGTGAGTGGGGATTGAGCCCACGACCGTACGCTTAGGTGATGGGCGTCGAGTCGAGCAGGCTCTCAACCCTTTAACGTGCAGTGTTCCTGCTCTGGGAACACCCAACTCTGACGTTTTGACTGTTGCCAGTCACGAAGAATAGATTGGATTTCTATAAAAATAGTTGCGGGTGACCTAGCTCCACAGAGAATCCTTTACATTTTAGCACATCATTTCCCGTCAAAAAATGGTCACGATTATTTTGAACAGCACTGACATCTGCCGAAAAATGGAAGAATGCGAGAACGGCTGGATAGATTGCCCAATGCTGAAAAAAGGGCAGCCGTTGCCATCGCTCGACTTAACTACCAGCAAGATGGCGGACGATCGAAAAGTTCATCGTGTGCCACAGATCTAGAGACCCCTTTTTTGACGACAGCTGGCCTTTTTTCAGCATTGGGAAAGGGTTGGGCCTCAAAGGGTTAACCTCTAAGTCGCCGGTCCCCAGTAATTTTTTTCTTTCAATGTGCGGGATTTACTATAAAATTTCACGATCCATGCGTGCATACGTATGCGAGGTCATTTAACGCTCTTATCAACACGTCCCGTGCGCCTTTTGGCCACGCTTGAAGGGCAGCACACAAACACTTAGGTCGGTCAGTCTTCAGAGGGAGAGAGTGTGTCTCTCGAAATGCGAAGAGCACGCGGGTTGCGACCTTTTCCCCCGTCCGTCGTCGGGGCTCGATTGCCGTCACTGATTACGTCGTCCGACCGTCAGAAAATTCCTCGAAGTCTCATTACTGGGTCACAAGAGAGAGGGGGAATGGATCTCTTTACAAACCCTTTCTTTTATCCGCCGCGAGATCTTACTACGCCACTTATCGGTCACACCCCGGGAGATGTGTGTGCACTTGGAAAAGGAAAAAGGGGGAGAGGGGGGGGAGGTGTTTGTTTACCGGAGTTCTTGTCACTGACTGAATCCAGCGAGACTGCCGCACCACTGCGTGACACGCCATTTTGATGCGGGCGTCAAACTTTGTGGTTGCGTTCGAGGGCAAGAAGCAGTGACCGAGATGATAGGGCTGCAGGACGGGCAAGATGCCAGGGGCCCCTGGTCTAAGAAAACAGGAGGATCATAACATTTATTATTGCAAAATTTAATTAATTTTTTAGCTTTGTTGTGACGAAGTTCACATACTTTTCGCGTCTTAAAATAATGTTCCTATGTTTCGTCTTTCAAAATCAAAATTTCGTATTCCTCTCTCCACTCTCTCCACTCTGTTTCTTGGGTTGATAAAATGTTCTTTCTTTTCGCGACGGTATGTCTGGGTTTTTCGGGGTTCCCCTTCTAAATTAATTTCGCTTTTGCATATCCTGTATAAATTCTTGGTGCCTCCCGGTCGTCCGTCTTTGCTTTCTCACGGGGTTGTAGACTTATGTATTGGCATTCGCCAAATTCTGGCACTTCTGTCTTGGCGATAATCATTTAATCCGTTTGTTTCAAATTTTTATATTGTTTACGCTTACCGGACGGTGGTTGTCACGTGGGGCAGTGGCTTATGAGTGCTCATATTTTACTCGCCAACCGGTAAAGAGCTGGCTGTTTTGTAGGAAGATTTTAACACTTCGATATAGCTACCCGTCAGAGGAGGTTGTGTTCGTTTTTTTTTATATGGAAATCCGGCATGCCTTGTGGCCGGAACGATTAGATATGTTCTTGGTGTTATTTTCTACTAATGCAATGTACTGTACGTAATTGAAGTTGTTTCCTTTAAGCCTGTTTTGCTGATACCTCCAATAAACGTAGCTTTTTCTGAATTCGAGTCGTCTTCCTGTTCTTCTAAGTACTCAGCGTACTTCATGGATACTTTTAATACACTAAACGTCTTGTAAGCGGCCGAGGGAACATTCTCTTAATCCGCCTCCGACAACTCCCGTCATAAAAACTTGGTGCCGTCATAAAAACTTTGTGCAGCCATATTTGTATTCAATTAACTTACACAAATGAAACAAAAAATATCATTTGTATCAAATAAAACAAAAAGTATCAAAAGATATGAACAGCGGCATAGCCAGAAAATTTTTTTAGGGGGGAGGGAGTGTTAGGCAATGCCGTAACGAAACATCTTGTTGTCCGGAAATTACAAAGCTTCAAAAAGGCCCTTTTTAAGGTACGCTGAGGACCTTTATCTAGGGTCATAATCACCAGAGGGAACCCAGGGCAGTGCACCTGGGTCCCAGTTTACGAAATGGCATGCATGCGAGAAAAGTGGACCCTAATTCAGTTGACAGTGGTTAAGTGTGGAAAAAGTAGTGAAGATGAGGCCCTATTATCATTTGTTGCCCCAGAGTCCCATAATCTGTTCTTAAGAATCTGTCTTTATCGGATACTTTCACTGCACAAAAACAATTTCTATTTTATTTCATACTTTCAACAGGAAACGGAAGTTATGCATAAAGTATCTCTTTCTAATTAAAAATTAGAAAATAGAAGATATAAAGCACTTCCTGTTTTGTGGGCCCAGTTCTCACTGCCAAGAATAAGGTCCTTTTTAAAAAAAATAGGGGTTGGGGATGGGAGTTAACTCTCTCGCTGCGCCACTGGATTTGAACGTATTTGTTAGAGAAAGACACCTCCCTGTTTTAGAACGCGTAGTAATAAAGGGTTTGCCCCATCCGGTGAATTTGCCTCGAGGCCTCAAAGGTATAGTTACGCCACTAACAGGAAAGACAACTATTGCTGAAACGCAACGATTGTAAAATCACTAATAGTGGCTCCAACAGTTTAGCTGTAAATCACGCAGTACTGGAACGCTTTGACGTTTGCCGTTCTGTTAGAGGGAGGATCGCTTAATTTTCCTGGAACCTACTTCGTCGTAGGTAATGAATTATAAGTTTGAAGAAATGTTTTTTAAAAATATATTCAAATCTATAGAGATCCCGTACATATTTTGGTATAAGCGAAAGAACTTCATGCGTATCAGTAATGAACCCGAAAAAGCAGTGCAGGAACGACTTTCTGGCTCCATTACACCACTGATTGGCTCCCTTCTAATTCTGTTGATCTTTAAAGAATAATAAGGCTGAAAATACTTATCCTTTTTTACATGTTCTTTCTTTCTGAGACGCCTAACGTTTTTACTACTACTAGATTTCCAGCTGGTTCCCATCAGAACATCGAAAGTCAAGCATCGCCGATCTTGGTCAGCGTTGCGAGGACGGCAGCTCTCGATTGGACGACTGTTTTTTCTTATAACGCTTAACCCTTTAACACGCAGTGTTACCGCTCTGGGAACACCAAACTTTGACGTTTTGACTGCTGTCAGTCGCGAAGAATAGATTAGATTTCTATAAAAATAGTTGCGGGTGACATAGCTCCACGAGAATCCATTACTTTTTAGCACGTCATTTCCCGTCAAAAAATGGTCACGATTATTTTTAACAGCACTGACATCTGCTGAAAAATGGAACAGCTGGATAGGTTGCCCAATGCTGTAAAAAGGGCAGCCGTTGCCATCGCTCGACTTAACTACCAGCAAGATGGCGGACGATCGAAACGTTCATCGCGTGCCACAGATCTAGAGACCCTTTTTTGACGACAGCTGCCCCTTTTTTCATCATTGGGAAAGGGTTGCGCCTCAAAGGGTTAAGGGAACTGGTGCGCGTAAAATCTGTTCCTGGCTACAATGTCCTCCATGCTGAATCGATAAAACGGTCGTTCACATAGAGTAAATCTCGTTGACGAATTCATTATAAATGGAGACACTGAGCGAATACCTAGGACAGTAAAGGCTCGTGATCTTACCCGATACAAAACTTATGGGACTGTCTCGGAAGAGCGCAGTTAGATGTAGACATGACCTCCTGGAGATGTAAACGCTGTGAAGACGGCATTGTTGGAAGGGTGGAGCTTAATTCCCCAAGCTGTGTTTAAAAACGTTATTGCCAGCATAAAAACAAATTGTGATATTTCTGTAGAAGATAGGGGAGATAGACACCTTTCCATATTAAATGCGTAAGGCTGGATCTTTTTTTCTGAGTTATCCCTTTATTTCTGAACTGTCTTTGACATTTTATTTTGTTTCTTGCAACAATTTTATATCATACGCAGCGCTCCTAATCTTCTTTCATTTGTATTTATGTCACAATGTTATGAATATATATAATTATATTTTACAGTTTCTGGGAAATCCTTGAATGTATGCATTTAAAGATAATTTTAGAAGTAAGCTCTAAGACTAAAATATTTAAAACTTAATTTGTCTTTATCGAGGGCGGTGCGAGTCCATGTGCAGGTCTCTCATCTGAAATTGGTTCAATACCAGAAACAGCGAGCTATGTGAGAGTTTCTAATGCCCATACTTTCTCTTTACGTTCAATCTTTAATTCAGAAAACTATTTCGTTCAACTTGTTCGACTATTTCACTCAGCTGGTTTGACTGGAAAAGGGAATGAGTGAATCCGTGATGTCACGGCAGCCTCTCCATTTGCTTGCCTGTGATTGGTCAGTCGCAAAAGTTGAACTAGTCGAACGAAATGGCCAATTTTTCCCGGACCAGCAGGAAAAAGTTGAGGATGTCGTACATACATATCGCACAAGGATTTTCATCCAACTGTTGTGGAAAACAGTCGCACGAAAGAGTTTTCAGAATTGAAGATCGAGAAGATGTGATATGGGCATTAGGTTCAAATAAGCGAGCATGCTCAGTCAAGATTTTTGTCGAAAAATTAGCTTCCTCAATTCCAAACCTTCCATTCACCCCTTCCTTGGCTCTCTCCTATTTTACAGACAAAGAAATATGCGAGGGGGGGAAAAGGCGCTTATGGTGTCACTTGGAGTAGCTCAAAATAAAGAACTTCCACGTGATGTGAACTCGCAATGCTTGACTCAACTGGTTTGACTGGAAAAGAGAATGAGTAAATCTGTGATGTCACCGCAGCCACTTCATTTGCTTTGCCTGTGATTGGTCTGCCGAACGAAATGCCAAATTTTCCCAGGACCGGGAGGGAAAACTTGCGGATGTTGAACATACATATTGCACAAGGCTTTTGACCCAACTGTTGTGGAGAACAGTCGAACGAAAGTGTTGTCTGAGTTGAAGATCAAGCGAGTGTGATATAGGCATTACGGGGATCGAGAGGGTGTGATATGGGCATTACGAGGCAACATTAGACTACATATAAGGTGACCCCGAAATAAAGTAGGATGTCCTACAGCGGGGAACCGACCGTGAAACAGTTTGAAACCTACTTACCCCAAAGGATTTGCAGGGTCTCCTAATATTTAACCAATTCCTGATGAGAGACTTAGCACCTAAATTGCCCCCCCCAGAGGTATCGCTTTAAAATGGGAAACACTGAAGCGACAAACAGACTTTACATACACAAGTTCCCTTTAGCACATATAATCTCACATTAGTCCCGTCGAGAGAGGTTATCACTTTACCAAGTGCTGACCGGAGTTCACGCTACCCGACTTTCGATATTCAAATGGGAACCGAGATTCTTCAGACTGGGCTAGTTATTGGACCCATAATAAGTTGACCAACACTTCTGGCTTTTGAGGTGGGCAATGCCCAAACGGAAAATGCATTCCACTGGGGAAAAAAAAATTCCCTTTGCACTGTCCGTATTGCTGCAAATTGAAAATTAGAAGGTGTGGTTAAAAATGGCTGAATTCATAACAAGCTATGTGCATTTATGAAGGTCTCATAATTTTACTGGTATTTGCACGTGAGCTTTTGTCATCAAATATATCGAGCCATTTATCAGATGGTGATGCTGTCGCTTACAGGAGATAATTGTGCCCAAACGTAGACGCTTTCTTCACTGGAAAATCGAATTCTCACGTCTTTATTTTTTCTTCCGTCGTTTAATTCAAAACAGTTTCGCAATACGCTATTTGTTTCAAGTAATCTGGAAAAAAAAATCCCTTGGGACCTAATATTGTTGCAAATATTGGCATCGCTTGTAGAAAATATGATGAGGTATTGAGAAATGTTATGCGATTAAATAGAATCTGTTATTTTTAACAGGACGCCGATCTCTTTAGTGAAAATTAAGACAATCCACATATCTATAGGCTTGCTTCAACCGGGACCAAGGGGAGCACGTGACCCCTCACCTCACATTTTCTGGTGAGGGGACAAAATACACTTTTAAGCCTCGCATCCCCCCCCCCCCCCTACTACCACAAGCACCACTTTTTGAAACACAAATTTTACGCAAAAATTTATACTATTCACATAAAAAATTGTTGATAAAACATCAACCAATTTTGTTATTAACTGTTAACCCTTTAACGCGCAGTGATCCCGCTCTGGGAACACCAAACTCTGACGTTTTGACTGTTGCCAGTCACGAAGAATAGATTGGATTTCTATAAAAATAGTTGCGGGTGACATAGCTACAAGAGAATCCTTTACTTTTTAACACGTCATTTCCCGTCAAAAAATGGTCTCGATTATTTTTAACAGCACTGACATCTGCTGAAAAATGGAAGAATGCGAGAACAGCTGGACAGATTGCCCAATGCTGAAAAAAGGGCAGCCGTTGCCATCGCTCGACTTAACTACCAGCAAGATGGCGGACGATCGAAACGTTCATCGCGTGACACAGATCTAGAGACCCTTTTCTGACGACAGCTGGCTGTGCCGCATAGCCTAGTCTCTAGATCTGTGGCCCGCGATGAACGTTTCGATCGTCCGCCATCTTGCTGGTCGTTAAGTCGAGCGATGGCAACGGCTGCCCTTTTTTCAGCATTGGGAAAGGGTTGCACCTCAAAGGGATAAACGCCCTCAATGCCTGGAAAACTAGTTTTACTGCCTGAAGCGTTATAATGCAGTGAAATATAAGCAGTGACTGTTCAGTGAGTAAACACTTGAGGGTTTGGAAAAACTCGGTCCTGGAAATTCCATAAGTTTGTATATTCATTGCATTGTTGTTACTCTTTCTATTGTAGTATTTTTTTGTATTGTAGGGATAAAATGTTCAAAGTTGCCATGGTTTGCAATTTTTTTATGATTAATCGCTAAGTTCGGTGCCAGATAATAAGTCCTAAAAGCTCAACCTAGCTTGGCGATATTTTGGAGAGATATTGGTACACGCTACAGCTTTACAAAGGAGAAGTATGGTTAGAATAAGCCTGACGAAGATTGTGAAACAGTTTTAGTAGGCGATTTTAACATGGATTTCAATTCCATAGAAGTGTTTTATGAAACAAGGAAGACCAATATGGTACACTCATAGATTATGAAACACTTTCCAAACAGTATTTGTAAAGGTGAAGTATATTTAGAGCATGTCTGACGAAGATGGTTAAACAGTTTTAGTAGGCGATTTTAATATAGATTTCAACTATGAACAGTGTTTTATGGAACAAGGAAGAAAAATACGGCACATTCGTGGATAATGATACACTTTCCAATTTGATGGAATTAGAAAGAAAAATAGACTAATGGATTTTGATACGCTCTTAATGTATAGCACTTGAGAGCGCATTGAAAATGTGAAAGTGATTCAGATTTTTTATTTTCTCCTATTTTATCAAACTGAAAACGCATGATTCAAAATTATAGAACGCCATTCATATAACTCACAGGCAATTTTTAATGTTAATTTTCCTGAAGCAAAGTCTAACAAATCTCTTATCTCGGCTTCAGTCAATGAGTGTTTATAAAAGAACTGCACACTCGTTCCGATTTCAATGGATAAAGTGCATTCTACAATGGCAAAAGTAGCAAATTTCAAGAGCATCTCTTTGCAGATAAAAAATCCGACCGGAAACGGAACATATCACTGTCTTGTTCGATTCACGTGCGCTTTATGCCGTAATCAGTTGAACTTATATAATGTCGAGGGTTTTCAACTCCAAAGTGTCTGCAGAGATACGCGCTTTTAGAGATTCCAAAATCCAAAGGTATACAATCGGAAAGTTGTAAGTTTAGAATGATTGATTTGTGAAGGTTTTGTTTCCTCCCCCAACCGACTAAAGCAGTCAATTGTGTATTAGTTAGGGAGCATTCGAACATTTGATTGTCGGAATCCATGCATCAAAGAATATGGTTCAACGATTAAGTTAACAAGTCCTTAGACCAAACGGTTTGTCTACGAAATCTAACAAATACACAAGCACAGCAAGGCGTTTGGTACAGATAATTTTTCAACATAATCCTCATGGACATCAAAGCATTTGTTTCATACTAATCTAACGAAATCAGGGCCCTGGTCGCCCAGCAACTTAACAGCGTTTTATCAAACCATTATTATTAATTCCGTCGCATGGTCCTGATTCATTTCCTCTTTATTTTTATTATTTGGTTGCCATGAAGGCCGTTTTCTACATTGCCGCTACTGCTACGATCAGCGAAACGTTCGATATTTTTGAAAACGTTCATCAATCCAAGCAGCGTAGATGCCAATCGTGCTGAATACTGATGGGCAGAATTTCAAACACCTCCCATGATTCTTCTAACTATTGTACTATATTTTTTTCTGAAATAGAGCTCTTAATACTGCTTTCTTTATTGTAACTTTGCTCCATGTCTCTTTATCACTTGAGGGCGGGATTTATGACCCTTCTTTCCTGTATAATTCTGATTTCTATTGATTTTTTCTACAATTCCCTCCAAGTTCGTCCGTGAAATTCATAAACATCCTGTAAAGAAGATTTCTCGAGCTTCTTGAACCACTGAGCCAGTTAAAAAAGAATAAATAACTATGCCTGAGCTCCTATAATGACTTTACAGATTATTTTCAATAATTTTTAGTGTGATAGTTATGTAGTAAATTCTTACATAGGGGTTTTCCAGGAGGATGTATTATTAAATATTCATTTAACAGCTGTTAAAAAGAAATTTTTGTGCAGGGACCACCTTAAAGCTTCTGGACGGACAAGGTCCCCAGTTTTGCAGAACAATTTCTTTTTATAGCATTACGTATTTTGTTGCGTCTCTTTTGATTTAGAAATTTTGCGTTGCCAAATTGTTGATAGTTAAAAAAAAGTAAGAAAATCTCAACACTTTCAGATTTTAAATACGCACTAAAGTGCTATATATTAAAAGCACATCATAATTTATACGTCGTCCCTATTTTTCTTCTTTATTATTCCATATATTTCTTGGTTGATTTCTACTTTAACGCTCCGACTCCTGCCAAGGTGGCGATAATTAAGCATATGCAGTTACCATGACAATTTTTTGTATTTATGTGTCAACCATAATTTAGAATTAAAATGGCGATTTGGAACAACATGTAAGTACAGCATTCCGTTATTCATTTATTTATGTTGGGTTGCGTATTAATGTAGTTTTAAAATTATGTGCCTTCAAATTCCTTAACTGATGCGTTTATATATAATTTGTTCACTTTAATTTTCACCTAGTTTCTTTTGGGAGCTATGAAACTTGTGCATAACTTCTAGAGACGCATGACTGCAAAGCTCGCCAAAGTGCGGCGAATTTTTAGGTTGGCGAGAGTGGGGGCGTTAAAATAGGAATCAACTCTTTCTTGTTCCATAAAACACATCTTTGGAATCGAAATCTATCTTAAAATAGTCTACTAAAACTGTTTTACAACCTTCGCCAAGCAGTGACGTTGCCAAAGGGGGAATAGGGAGGGGGTCGCAGCCTCCCCCATGAGGAATTTTTTGCCAAAATGTATATTCTTCACTCCCTTATCCCACACACGTAAACATATATGTGAGTTGCAGTAATCGTACCCCCCCCCCTGGGGGGGGAATTTCTGCCTTCGTCACTGTCGCCATTCCAACTATTCTCTACCATTTTAAATACTGTTTGGAATGGGCATCATAATCCACGAGTGTGCCGTGTTTTCCTTCCTTGTTCCATAAAACACTTCTTCGGAATTGAAATCTATGTTAAAATCGCCTATCAAAACTGTTTCACAATTTTCGTCAGGCATAGTCAAACTACACTTCACCTTTAAAAATGTCATTTGGAATGTGCATCATAATCTATGAGTGTACTATATTCGGCTTCCCTGTTCTATAAAAAACGTCTTTGGAATTGAAATCTATATTAAAATAACCTACTAAAGCTATTTTACAATCTTCGCCAGGCATTTTCTAACTATACTCGTAATATATTCATAATAAATTGTCGTGTTTTGGCACCAAACTTAGCGATCCACTATCAAAAATTGCAAACCTTGTGCGACCTTCAACATTTCATTAATGCACCCCCTTCCACGTTATCTGGCAAACACATTTCTGGCTCACACATGGAAAGATCTTTACCGTGACAGTCCATATCTACAAAACCTGTCTACAAGATCGCGCAGACAAAAATCTGGGACTGAGCGAAATAACACCCTAGTGCTAAAATCATTCTTTTACGAATGAATTACGTAATGAATGAATGGTGGATGAATTATGAATGATGAACTACGTTTACGAACAGAATGAATTACGAATCATTCTTTCTGGTTCGACACAGAATGATTCGTAACTGAAACTCTATAAACGCATAGATAGGAAATATTTATAAGCTGATAGTTCTTCACACACGAAAAGGAATATGAAACAAGAAAGATGTGTTGTTTATCTGCGCAAAAAGATAAGAAAATGTCGATTCACGACTCGCGTGACTACCAGCTCTTAATTCATAGTAGTATTTAACATGAAATTTAAACCCTCAAACAAACACGCCATCAAGAGAGGTGCAAACACGAAGCTACGACCAATCGAGACTGAAACGCGAGGAAGTCATTATATGTCTCGTGCAGATTGTTCGTATTTTGTTAAGAAATAAAAGATAGTGCCCCATTGGTTTGACTTAAAATAAAGTAAAAGGGCTGATGGAAAGCAAAAGTTCACACTTGACTTTTCCTACTGTTAATGTTGTTTATTTGTTTGATTAATATACATACATCATGCGTTTGTGAGTTTGATGTCTCGAACCCCAGTCAAAACTACCTCCCACAGTCCAGAGACGCATCCCAAGAGCGAGTGTCTCCTGGTATAAGCGAAGTGTGACCATTTTTTTTGGGGGGGGGGGTATATAGAATTCAGGAGTAGAAAAGGGAAAAGTTTCTTTTAAATTTCGAAACAAATGTTAAAAGATTTTGAGCCAAGGTAGGGGGTACGAGTTCTCCCGTGTTTTTTGACGGTGCGTTTATGTTAGGTGTGCATAAGCTTAACCCTTCGAGGCGCAACCCTTTCCCAATGCTGAAAAAATCTGATGTGTCCAACACATGACTTCCTTGCACGTCCATTAGATCAAAAATATTTTCGACGCACTTCCTCTAAATTTATTTGTTTGAACGAGATAAAATATCAATAATAGTAAGGTTTAGCGATTTCTAGCCAAATATTTCGATATCGCCAAGCTGAGTTCAATTTGAAAGATTTCTTTCTGACACTTTATTTGGCGATATTTCACCAAAAGCCGACAAACTTGAGATAGTCAGCGAGATTTTGGGGATAGCCAAAGTAGTCATTGACCACGCAGACTTTCAATGAATTGAATGCATCTATACACCTCAATGTATTCAAAGTCATTTGGCTCACCACGTAAATAAATTCTCAGTCGATTGCTGTCAAAAAAGATATTGAAAACAGTTAGATATTACAATAGTTCTAAATACAAAGTTAAAAAATCTACGGGTTAAAGTTTTAGAGATATACAAAATAGGAAATAATTTTTGGCGCCAAATTTGGCGATATTTCGGCGAAACTCGTCAATGTCGACGACATTTGGCGAGATTTTAGGCATAAACCAAACAATGACAGATTATCGCCAAATTTGGCGATATTTCGCCAAAAGTCGCCAAGAACGATGACAAATGGCGATACTTTGGGCATGGACCAAATGACTGTCTATCGCCAAATTTGGCGATATTTCGCCAAAACTCGCCAAGGTCGAGGACAGACGGCGAGATTTTGGGCATGTACCAAACAATGACTGTCTACAGTTGTATTATAATGAAGATGTCCATAGACATTAAGGTAGCCCAATACCTCTAAAAAACGCTTTGATGAATTTCGGCCCATAGAGCGTAATGTATTTCGAATCTTTTGGGCGGTCCTGTAGATAAACTATTCAGTCGAATGGAACCGAAAGGGGAGGTGCACAACTAGATGTTACAACAATCCTAAATATAAAGTTTCAACATTCAAGGCCTAACAGTTTTTGAGATATGCGAGTTTAATGAATTTCGGCCCATTGAGTGTAATGTATTTCGAATGTTTTGGGCAGTCCTGTAGATAAACTATCCAGTCGAATGGAACCAAAAGGGGAGGTGCACAACTAGATGTTACAACTATCCAAAATATGAAGTTTCGACATTCTACGCCTAATAGCTTTTGAGTTGGGCGAGTTTAATGAATTTCGGCCCATAGAGCGTAATGTATTTCGAATCTTTTGGGCGGTCCTGTACATAAACTATCCATTCGATTGCCTCCAAAAGGGGAGGTGCACAACTAGATCATAGAACAATCCTAAATATCAAATCTCAACATTCTACGACCAATAGTTTTTGAGATATGCGAGTTACATACATACGTACGTACGTACGTACGTACGTACGTACATACGTACGTACGTACATACGTACGTACGTACAGACGGCATGGAAAAACTGGCCACAGTAGACTCGCCACTGGTCAAAATGAGTTGCAGACGCGTTAATATGATCGTGCATGCTAGCCTACGATGAGATGCATCGAAAAAAATTTTTAAATTAAATTTAGAGGTAGTCAAAATCGGTTTTTATGTCGAAATTTGGCCCCCAAAATTTTTCGGGATCACATTACTTCCTTATACTACGTACAAGGAAGTAAAAAGGGCAGCCGTTGACCCTTTTTTGACGACAGCTGGCTGTGCAGCCAGCTGCGTCAAAAAAGGGTCTCTAGATCTGTGGCACGCGATGAACGTTTCGATCTTCCGCCATCTTGCTGGTAGTTAAGTCGAGTGATGTCAACGGCTGCCCTTTTTTCGGCATTGGGCAATCTATCCAGCCGCTCTCGCATTCTTTCATTTTTCAGCAGATGTCAGCGCTGTCAAAAATAATCGTGACAATTGTTTTTACGGGAATTCTCGTGGAGCTATGTCACCCGCAACTATTTTTATAGAAATCCAATCTATTCTTCGTGACTGGCAACAGTCAAAATGTCAGAGTTGGGTGTTCCCAGAGCGGGAACACTGCGCGTTAAAGGGTTAACATTGGAAGAGAGTGGGGGAAGCATTTGCTACGGGCAATTTTGTTTAGAAAAACAGTCACTAAAAATATTTTTTAATAGACGAAACTCTGCTGTTCTTACTTTTGAATATGCACATCCCCCTCCCCGGTGAAAATTTTTGGTCATGCTAGTCGTGCAGGTGAATTTTTGGTAACCCTCAGAAACAGTCATTAAAGAGTTTGCTGCAATAAAAGACATAGCTTCAACTGTTCAAGTTTGCGAAAAATTGTGAATAAACACGAATCAACGAGACAGGTAGCTTCGTTCTGTTAGATTCGACTCATCAAAGTTTATAAACAAAACACATTTATTTCACAAAAACGTACAACGTAGCTTACAATTACCGTACTTCGTACATATATTTTTAAAACACTTCGGTCAACGAATTTTCTTCCAAATCATTTTTTAAGTTCCGTTACTTATACATTGCCATTTCTGAATTGCTATTGTAATCACCAAAAAACATGCTCGTGTTGCAAATGTTTGATAATAAAAATAGCTTTTACAGTTCCTTGAGCAACACAAGAACTACAACTTGCACTATAACGCGATTTATCTTAAACCTCATATGTTCATGGTAGCAAATAGGCTACCATTCTGCTTTTCGAAACTTTTTTTTTTACAGGAAAAATGTTTCGAAATGTAATTTTGAAGTCATAAAACCATTAACTGTACCTTTCATTAATAATAGTAGTAGTATGGGTCCATAGATACCAACATTAATGGATGAAAAATATTAAAATATTATAGAAGTAACATGTTTATACTCTTTTGTTCTACTTGCAACATGTTCTACTATCAAGTTTTTCTACTATTTTAATAATATTGAATATGAAGAAAAATTTATTATTAATTGCCATTTCTATGCAAGAAAATATAAGGTTTTTCACTAGATACTTATTTTTTTAATTTTAAGTTTCATTTACAATGTTTAGTAGAACTTTAAAATTACGGTGCTGCCATTGAAAAAGCATTTAAAAATAACTTTTATCACAGATTTTTAATTACATTTACGTTATTTGACTTGAAAAAACACCACTTCAACGAAAATTTTTTTTTGATTGGGAATATCTCATAGTAGGAATAAGAGGGTTTAGCGAGTTTTTTTTATGAGTAACGCGTATTATTACTCGCCGACATAAGCGCAGGGTACAGAACAGTATTATTAAGTACAATCCATTTATAATGTAGACGCAGTACGCAGAAGCTCTCCGAGTAAAAGAGAAGCAGCTCTCTGAGTAAAGAGAAAGAAGGAACCTCCCTCCCCCCATCAAATCACGATTATTCTATTGGAGGGACCGCAAAAAGCAATGATGTGGATATTTTACAGAGCCGAAAATACTGTAAGCTAATAATACGAAATTTGGCAAGCTTCAGATATTTTTTAAGACAGGCTAGATTAGACTTCAATATCCGAAATTGACCTATGGGGATGTAGAGGGAGCAGAACGTTCTTTTAACATATCCCGCGTGATCTCAAAGAATTTAAAAAAGACGTTTATAAAATTCTTCCTCTAAAATACAACATTGACGAATACCTAAAAATCAAATTTCAGGACATTTTGAATAATATCTTCGAAGGAGGGAAGATGTGAGAAAAAGGTGACCATCTTTTTTTTGATTGGAAAAAAAAAATATGTATAACCCTTTAAGATCTAAACTTTTTTTTTTTTTTTTTTTGATACACTCACACAAAAAGAGTATTGAGTGTAAGAAAAATTTCTTTATTTACTTTTATGAATAACTTATCAAGCTTTTGAAATATGAAAAATTGTTTTTTTTTTAATACCTGATTCATTTCTTATGAAGAATAAGATTTCATTTACAGAGTGATCAATTCAAAAGAGTACCCGTGGTTTCTCTTGTGACCCTTAAATCTGACGGATATGGCAAATATTCTAACATCGAATTAAAATTGCCTGAAACTTATATAAGTGTGGGAGACCATTTCCAACACTGTTGGACTGTTATGACTTGAGTTGTGAGTTGAAACAGAAATGGAGACGAACAATGTTACTTAATGTTGTGATACTCTTATTTTTGAGAAACATAACTTAATTCAAATCTTTTACATTATCATTCCTTACAGAAAATGTTGACAATGTTCGCCACCATTTTGAGTGCAAACATGAACACGTCGAACTGAGTTTTCTGATACTCTTCTCAACATTGTTGGTGTTATTGACGAGATTTATGCAGTTATACTTAGTTTTAATTCATCGTTGTTTGCAGAATTTTCTCTGGAAAACCCAATTGTTTTCATTCTTGCGTTCAAAACGGTGGAGAAACATTTTCAACATTTGTTATGAATATGAAAGGAATGATAATGTAAAAGCATATGTGTTAAATTTTGTTTTTTAAAAATAAAATCATCACAGGATTAAGTACCATTGTGCGTCTCCATGTCTGCTTTGCTTCACAAATAAAGTTGTAACATCCCAACAATAGTGTTCGAAATTGTCTCTACACTTAAGGTTCAAAAAAATTATATTTCAGCGTTAGAATAGTTGCCACATCCGTAAGATTTAAGGGCAAAAAGAAAAACCATCGTAGTGATGGGCATGAATGAATGAAATTAATCGATAATCGATTGTTATATCCATTCGAATCAATCGATTTCGAAAAATTCATTCGAACGCCGAGCACATAGCATACGAATACTATCAGTGAAACAATTAATCGCGATTAATCGTGAATACAGCTCGAATAGTGAAACTCGCGATTAATCGTGAATACGGTTTGAATATCGAAACGGTTAACAGCTATTGATCGGAAATTCAATTCGAATGGTGAAACGATTAATCGTTTCGCCATTAATCGTAAATACAATTCGAATTGCAAAATCGCGAATACTACTCGAATTGTGAAATCACGAACATTCACTATTCGATTAATCGATTGTTGGCAATAATCGAAATCGGTTAATCGATTAGGGAAATATTCGAATGGCACATCACTAAACCATCGGGTGCTCTTTTAAATTGATCACCCTTTAAGAGACCGACTTAGAAAATATCACTTACACTCGAATACTTGCGTAGAGATCACCTACACAATTGTGTAAGTCAGGGCTTAAAGGGATATAATTCTTGTTTTCAATTTTAACAAATATGAATACTATGTTTAACTTTCTTGTAACTAAAAACTTGTTGAAAATTTATTTGTTTGAATTTAATGTAAAAAAAAAATCTATAGTGATTCTACTCGACCTTCCGAACACTGGATATTCAATATGTGTTTAAATAAATACGATTTAACTCAGCCTAATTCAGTGTCTAGAAGCTAGTACACTTCAAGTAATTTGAGTGTATAGTCCTCAATGTATAAGAATAATTTTGTTGTAGGCAGGCCTGGACTGGCTTCTTTGGGGGCCCTTGGCTAGAGATTGGAAAAAAGGCTCTTACTGGGAAATTTAGAGGGAATAGAATATTAGGATATGCAATACTTGAAAATTAGGTTTACGTGCCTAAAAAACGCATTTAACTATTTTAAAGCTGTCGAGGCTCCTGATCCTTAATGGAGGCCTTCGCGCCGCGGGGTCTGTGGGGGGTCATCCGCTAGGCCACTGTGTAAAGGCGTAAGATTACTGGAAAAAAATAATCAAATTAGTTCGATATAAATTTCTCTGGTATAAATAAAATTACTCTAATCATAAAGTAGTATATCCATTACTGGGAGCCTTGCTGGGGCCCCCTTAGTTCGGGGCCCTCGACAATCGCCAATCAGCCGACCTGGCCAGTCCGGTCCTGATTGTAGGTAAATATAATCAACGTTTCCAACCCTACATTGCTATGTCAGTTTGAACCGTTCTAGTTCCTTCTCCTGCCCTTCTCAAATTCTTTACTAAGCGTTCTGAATCACTCTCTATACATACATACATATACAGAATTAGGATTGTGGTACTTTTTCACGCAGTCTTGCTACAGTGTCTTGAATTCTAACTGTAAAATTTAAGACTTAATCTGTACCTCTGCGCATAATACGTAATCCATGATGGTCAAGAGCAATGAACGTGTTGAAAACACTCTTATCGTGTCCAGAAAAAAACGAACAAACAAACCCTATTTGGCATAAAATCTCAAAACGAAATGATATGGCGACTTTCGATAAAACGACGTCCACTTTTATCATTAAAATCAGTTAAGTTGAGTGTGAATTGAATAGAAGTATTGACGTAAAACAGAGAGGTTTTCACAACAATACACCTTTATATTTCAGTAACTTAGGTGCGTACATATCGCAGATTCTTTGACGATTTTAACATTTAAAAGTGCAGTACAATCTTGATAATCCGACATACGTGGAAGCAGATAACCTCTGGATTAAGGAAAAATTCTGGATTATCAAGATCTCTTGTTTTGGACACAATAAGTTTGTGTCGAACACTATAAGTTATGTCCTGCAGTTCGGTCAACATCGTAGTACACCAAATAAATACACTGTAAAATGCATTAACCCTTTGAGGCGCAACCCTTTCCCAATGCTGAAAGAAAAAGGGCAGCCGTTGGCATCGCTCGACTTAACTACCAGCAAGATGGCGGACGATCGAAACGTTCATCGCGTGCCACAGATCTAGAGACCCTTTTTTGACGACAGCTGGCTGTGCTCGCGCACAGCCAGCTGTCGTCAAAAAAAGGGTCTCTAGATCTGAAATGGTGAATTGAAATGGAGCGCTGTGCACAGGGACCATATACCAAAACAGAAATGAAAATTTGTGACATAATTTAAAAGATAAAATGTATGATAATATTTTCAATGAAGCCATTTGCGTGTTTGAATTAGACTCACGATGCTGTCGCATTTTCTTGGTGTTTTTTTTCCATATTGTGATTGCCATATATATATATATATATATATATATATATATATATATACCAAATAATATCTATTTATTTTCAGAATTTTCATACTTTTTCAAAATGTAGTTCTAACACAGAGCTGGCCAAATCTTGGTGGATGTAACACATCTGGCGCATTGAATGATTTCAAGTGGCACATTTCATTCTTGTGGATACTTATTGGTTTAAAGACATGCTGATATATTGGGTTGGCAACAAAGTAATTGCGTTTTCTGGTATAAAATTCAAGCAATTAAGTTTTCAACAAGTTTTTAATTACAGGTAAGCTGTGCCTGAACATACGATTCATATTTGTTACATTTTAAAGAAAGAATTTCACTGGCAGTATTTTTTTTCGTCCATAAAAGATGGCCACCCTCCCCCTTTTTTCGCTTCTATCCTCCTTAGAGGACAATATTAAAAATGTCCTGAAATTAATTTTTAGGTATTCGTGACTGCTGTATTTTACAGAAAGAATTTCACGGATATCTCTATTTTTATTTGAGATCACGCGGGATATGTGAAAAGAACTTTTTGGCCCCTTACCCCCCCCTAAGATTACGAATTTTGGAAAATGCTCTCTGATCTAGCACCTATGTTGAAGAACTCACGTACGTGCCAAATTTCGCATAATTAACTTCAGTAGTTTTGACCAGGCGAAATATTGACATACGGAAAAACGCAATTACTTTGTTGCCAACCCAATATATTGGAGGTAGGAAATATTTTATTTCTTAGAATTTATGATGCTACATCAAAAGGAAGCATTTGTATATTCTAATTGCCATACAAAAGTCGAACCATTTCTCAACACACTATCAAATATTTGAAAAATTCATTCTAAAATACTCTTTTTCAGAACAACAATTTCAGTCTCAATGTTCATAAATTATTTATTTTCCTCTTAACCTAAAGTCTATCCCTGCTCATATTTCTCAACCTTAGCCGTGAACACAAGGAAGTAAAAAGGGTGCTTGAGTTGTATGGCGCATCTGAATCGACAATGAAAAAAATTGGCGCAAGGTAAGGTAAAGCTTGGCCACCCCTGTTCTAACAAATGAACTAGGGCGATTTGTTTTTTGTTTTTTTCGTGCAAGTGTACTTTTTTAGCCATTTCGAATATTATGTTATAAGCTTATAAAAAGTTGCGTAATGAAATGCAGACGATTTCTTTTTCAATTTAATTATTTATTTCCAGTCTAATTATATTCAGAACAATTCAAACAAACTGGGATTTAAGACGAAAACTATCTTGATCTCGTCTGGCCGTCTCTCTAAATTTTACCCATTTGGCTTACAATAACAATTCGGCGGTAAACAGATGAATACTGGATGGTCATTAGAACATAATAGGTATGGTAATTTTTCTGATCCTTTCGCAGGGTACAGGAGAATAAGAATCACAGAAATCCGAAATCCCATAGACTGACCTACCATGCTCTCCACTGTAACTCCCCAGAAGTAATATAGCAGCCAGAACTCAAACTAGTAAGTATCCATTCTTCTACTTCAGTCAGAAACTGGTAATTTACATTTTAACCCTTTGCGATCGTATTAAATTTCTACATAGGTCTAAGGCTGTTCGCAAGGAATTTTCTTAAGTAGTTTTTGCCAACAGATGGCGTCCAACGCATTTGACTGACTCGAATCAACTGATTATTCGGTGAAATAGAGTTATCCAGTGTAGCCAAATCGTCGCACTTCATTTCAGTCCTATAGTCTTAGACCGTGGGTTTAATAAACACCGTGCGACAAAGTGTGCACTGTTGTATCCAGACAGTCGCGCGACATTGTATATTGACGTACACTATGAGACAAAGTCGTAAGACATAGTATGAGGACTGTCGCTACATTTATTCCCTCGTGCACACATTGCAACAAAGTCGCGGAACACGTATCTCGTTGCAAATGGCTAAGTTGTTCTGCAACATTTTTAAGCGTTTTAAAACTGCCGTAATACAAATGTCACAAGTCTCAAGTTCCCCATAAAAATGGGGAAGATACAGCAATGTTCGACAATTGGATGTCTGCATGCTGGATCGGCTCTGGGTCGTATGCAAGATAGGTGACTGCCTGCACCGGAAAATACCGCCGAACTATGTTTTTGTAGCTTGGTTGAGTGGCATTTTTTGGTTTGCCGCTGGCGGCAAAAATGACAGGGCAGTTGTGAAACACACCTGCAATTTGTCGTGGGAGGTATGCGTTCAGCGCCTTTGTTGTTAGGTGTGTACGAAGGAAGCAGTATCGCGAAAGTTCAGAATTTAGAAGGAGTCAGTATCGCAATACCAGAGAATGTAGAAAATGTCGTGAAACGATCTGTGACTTGGGCCGTCATCGTAGCCCAGCGGTTGACTTGGACTCGTCATCGGAAGCCTACCAGTTCAATTCCGACGTACCACTAAAGACCAATGTGCACATGCTGTGTTCGCGCACGTTAAATCCGTGGTTCTGAAAGTCCTCTCGGTGGTCGCTAGCAGTTTTTCCGCGGGTAGTCGATATTCAGAAGTTCCCCCATCTGATGAGGATCCAAATTGTGTCCGGAAACTACTGGAAGTACGAATGTAGCTCAAAAGGGCATACTCGGTGACGTCAGCTGCCCTCTTTGGGCAGAACAAAATAAACCTGTAAAATTGCAAAAAGTACGTTCCACGACATTGTCGCTTAGTGTATATAAGGCTTTTGGGATAAAATCCATTTACTTTATACAATTGCTTTGGGGGGCAGAGACGAAAATCATCTTCACATCTTCATACATCTGCTTAGTAATCGCTTGGTGAACACTTCCGCGAACAATGTGGAAAGTCAACAAATCAAAACAATGGCATATCACATTAACGTTTACACAAAGTAGTTTACAACTCCATTGTTGACTTAGACATTAGAGCAAACAGTTCACACACCTCATTGTTTGTTTTTCAACAATTCATTTTGATTTTCCTTGAAAGTTGTGTCTCATCTTAACTTGCGCTACTAATTCCTTTGAATTTATTTGATTTTTCACTGATTTATAGACGAATTGAAATCCCTTGCTTTGCAATGGGACTCCTGAAAAAGTTTGTCGCAGCTGCGTAAGTTATTTCTGGGTTTAAAGTACTTATTACGATGCTTATAAGATGATATAGGGTTTTAAGTGTAGTATTTAAAATTGAGATGAACTTGCTGTTTAAAAACCACTGGGCATTACTTAGAAAATGGATCTACTTGATACTTGAGTCTATATGTATTTTGCCACACTTAACGGCTCAGCTTGGGTATTTGCCATTCGTTGTAGAGATGAAATATTTGGTGGCGTTATTTACGCCATTACCGCAGTTTTTAAGAAAGAAAACATATACACTTATTACACTCTTAGAAATTTAGTGCAACATTTCACCGAAACCTGGTACTAGAAAAGTTGGTTCCATAAGATGGTGATACTTTGTTCGACCATTTGGTGCTCAGGTTTAACTAGACCTTGCTGAAACAAGATTTCACCATCTTACGGAGCCAACTTTTCTAGTACCATGCTTTGGTGAAATGTTGCACTAAATTTTTAAGAGTTTAGAGAACTGTTTTATTGGCAACCTTAACAGGGAAATGATGATAAGTGTAGACAGCCAAATTATGAAAACTGATATGGAAAATAATACCCAAGCTATTATCACTTGGGGACTTAAAAAAATATGGATTTTCTTCCATTCTTATGGTTTCTGCAAAAACCCAATGACTTCTTTTCTTCGAATTCAAAGAATGGGCTTCATTTCGGAGTCTTAAATATAACAATTGCCAAGACGTGACGCGTACTGAAGCTGTTCCTAAAATAAATCTCCTAATCATACTTTCCTGCATTGCCAAAAGACAGTGCGTTTCGGTAGCAGGTCAATTTTCGCAAATGGGAGTTTTGCTTCCAAAACGTGTGAAACCAACAGTTCCACCAGTTTTTTGAATCTTTTTAGAACCTTCCGAAAAAGGAAAGGGCTTTCCCATCGCGAAAATCTCACGATTAAAGCTTTACTTCAGCTTTCTCACCGGTTCTCTGGAGAAGAAATGAAACAAATGCTACGAAAGTGGGAAAAAAAAAAAAAAAAAAAAAAAAAAAAAAACCTTCTGTATCTGTAATCTCGAAGCTATGGAATTTGTTTTCGCGATTTCATATTATTTTCTTCTATCTCTTTTTCATAGGTTGAATAGTTCTAAATTCAGTTTTCAAAAACGTTTTTCTAACTTATTATACTTTTCGAATTTCTAATAATATTCGCGATAAAATTATATAAAACATTCATACATAATTTTCTATAAAAACTGGCACATTTTAGAAAATTATTTTATTACTAGCAGCGAAACCCAGCGTTGCTCGGGTTAAAATACACCGCATGTTTAATGGTATAAAAGATATTTAAGGATCTATTTTTAACGTAGATAATTTAGATTTCTATCTTAGATATTGAGAGACTTATTCGACCATTAAACATGCGGTGCATAGAAAGTATTCCTGCTGATATGGCAACAGACGATAAACATTAAATTTTAATATTTTATTGGAGTTGAAAAACTGTTGTTTAAGTTACTTTGTTAGTGTTTGTCTAAAGTTCATGCTATTTGAATGCGTAGCTTATTGAGTATAAAAAACGAAAGATAATGTTTAATACTAATGAATACACTGAAATGGTGTTACTTTACGGAGAATTTCATCGGAATAAGCTAGAGGCTGCGAAGTAGTATGCTATAAAATTTCCGAATGACAATCACCCATCGCAATTGATCTTCACTCGACCAGACATTTCTAGAACTTTCTGGAACATTCCATATCGATTTTATAAGTTGCACACAATTTTGAACTTTTCTAAAACGAAACGGATCCATTCCAGAAATTTTTAGAACTTTCTAGAACATTCCATACCGATTTTAGCAGTTGCAGACATTTTGAATCTTTCTAGATCATTCAAGAAATTTTTCGAACTTTCTAGAACATTCTGGATTGTTTTTAACAGTTGCAGAAATTTTGGAACTTTCTAGATCATTCCAGAAATTTTTAGAACTTTCTATATCATTCTGGATCGATTTTAACAGTTGCAGACATTTTGGAACTTTCTAGTTCATTCCAGAAGTTTTTAGAACGTTCTAGATCATTCTAAATCGATTTGAACGGTTGCACACGTTTTGGAACTTTCTAGAAATTTCTGGAAATTTTTAGAACCTTCTAGAACATTCTAGATTGACTGTAACAGTTGCACACATTTTGGAGTTTTCTAGGTCATTCCAGGAATTTTTAGAACTTTACAGTAGTTCTCATGAGTTACAAAAGGACAGATATATATTTTTTCACACTTTCGCTACCCACTTTCACCCACCGCGACCAAACTCTCTTACTTTCACTGTGAGACCAAGGGTATTTACCACCCCAACGGGAAGTTAATTCGAGTTGGTGGTGATAGAGAAAACCCTGTCTTTACAAACGAACATTAGCATTTTATATATATATTAAGATTTCGATACCATATAGCAATATGAGGACTTACAAAAGTCTGCTGTTCTTCTTGTTTGCACAAATAATGAGCTATTGAACACTGAAATCCTTATCAGAAGACTAGGTTTCTCGTTACAAAATGCACCACCAACAAGATTATTTTGCATTACCCTTTGGAAAGTCAGGATTGCTTTATTGAAGAAAATAGACGTGCAATAGCTAGCTGAAACTGGTTTGGGGCCGAAGAACTTCATTGGGGGGTCGTCTCATCGCGGTAAAGAGCTTTGAAACGAAACGGATCCTGATTAGTCAGTACACGAGTTTTTGTTTAAGGAATGGGATTGCAATTTGAAGTTTTATGGATGATTTTCTTAGTGTCATTTCACAAATAAAATCTTTCATTTTCACATTATCCAATTGCTCCAGTTTTCGCCCTGCAAACCAAACTTGTCCAACTAAATAAGGACATGCTTTAAAAAGTTTGACTGCAACAAAAATGCGAGCAGGCGACGGTTTTTGCCTGACAGCAGGGTGAAACTGAAGTGCAAAAGTGTCTGACATTAGTGTTGTCTGACATTAGTGTAGTCTGACATATTTTGTAGTGAGTAGAGTTGTTGTGTGATAAAGGCTTAAGAACAGCTCCTAGCCTTGCCTTAGCCCGAGCAAGCGAAGTGTTCTTGAAAAAATTTCAATTAATAAATCAACATTTACGGACCGTCTACCTTGACCTCCGACTTACAACAAATTCTCGGTCCTACGCTCAAACAGTATTCACCAATGACCGGGCTAGAGCTAACGGAGCATAATATATATTTTTAAGTCGAAAAGTTCAGCCTTGCTCCAGAGTTAAGCCTATACAAAACCATCTCCTACATTCAATCTTCAATTCAATCAACTATTTAGTTCAACTTGTTCGACTATTTCACTCAGCTGGTTTGACTGGAAAAGGGAATGAGTGAATCCGTGATGTCACGGCAGCCTCTCCATTTGCTTGCCTGTGATTGGTCAGTCGCAAAAGTTGAACTAGTCGAACGAAATGGCCAATTTTTCCCGGACCAGCGGGAAAAGTTGCGGATGTCGTACATACATATCGCACAAGGATTTTCATCCAACTGTTGTGGAAAACAGTCGCACGAAAGAGTTTTCTGAATTGAAGATCGAGAAGATGTGATATGGGCATTAGGTTCAAATAAGCGAGCATGTTCAGTCAAGATTTTTGTCGAAAAATTAGCTTCCTCGATTCCAACCCTTCCATTCACCCCTTCCTTGGCTCTCTCCTACTTTACAGACAAAGATATATGCGAGGGGGGGGGGAAAGGCGCTTATGGTGTCACTTGGAGAAGCTCAAAATAAAGAACTTCCACGTGATGTGAACTCGCAATGCTTTGTGGACACTTGACAATGAGCCTTTCGATTTCAAATGAGTCCCGTTCGAACCCTGTTGATTGGCCCATTTCAACATATAGGTTGAGTTAATATGGGTTCAGAAACTTTTTCTAGCACGTTACCTGGTGAATAGGAATGTTGGACGGAACAGTCGAGTTTTCCAAGTGACAGTTACTGAGCTGTCGGTTGAAGTTAAGGGCGAATATGAGCGTTAACCAGTTCCATGCAGGGTTGCCTAATAATAAAACTTTGAGTTACTTGTGCAGGAGAAGTGCACGCAGTATCATAGACACTCGATTTTCCGAAATTTCGTTTGTATGGTCAAGCTACTGTATTTTTGCCGTGCGTTACTGTAGTGTATTGTTCTAGACATGAATTAAAATTCCGTGTATGCTTCATTTCAGTTGCTGCTGTTCTAGAAAAACTAACAAAGAAGAAAAGTTTAATCTTGATGAATTTCCCAATGAAAATAAGTTGAACCGAATAAGTACAGTTAATGGGTAAGTATTAAGTAGGAATTACATTTTACTTTTCACCACACACATGCATTCACACTTTAAAAAGGAAAATAAACATTAAAAGTAATGTGTTTGGACCACTGAGATATTATAAAGATGTCTATAGAAATCTATAGTCTGTTGAGGTGTTTTATCCATTGAGATTTTATAGCGATACTAGCTGAAGTACCCGTCGTTGACGGGCCAGTATGCAATGCTGATTTCCAAAAAGCCTGAATTTTCGTCAGCATTGATATAGTAAAAAGAATGGAATTAGCATGTTGGCAAAAGTATAGAAAGGAAAGTTATAAATTCTGTGCATTGTAATAAAATTGCAGGTTGGAGAGCAAAAAAGTGCTGGGTGAAATTATCGTTAGCGAAAACATTCTGTTTTTAAAGTTAACGTTTTACTTTTGTGGAATGAGATTTTAAAATCATGTGGTCATTCCTTGCAAGTTACTGGCAAGGAATGACCTCTTGATTTTGAACCCACTAAAATAGAACGTTAAGCAACTAAATTTTGTTTGATTCAGTGCATATATTTTAATATTATGTCCTAAGAAAATTTTGCACAATTATAAATAAATTTAGTTTTATTTTAGTCTTTATTATGTAATGCGTAAACAAATATTTGAGCATTGTGAATAATTTTCGCAAAATCTCAGAGTTTTATAAAATTTTTCAAACATTCCATTTTTATAGTTTAAGTTGCATGTTCACCTATTATGACATAAAGTTATTTCATTTGCTTTACAAAAATTTATTCATTCTGAACGTTTTTTGCAAAATCTCAAAATTCAATCAGAATGCTTTAAAAGTTCAACGCCTATAATTTAAGTCGAGTGACTACCTGTACTGTGATCGCCAAGTTTCATTAATTCTTTTTTGTCGTTACTACTTGATGCGGGAACAAAATTTTACAATTTGAAACGGTTTTCTTAAAATCTAATCAAAATTAAAAAAAATCTACACTTATAGTTTAAGTAGAGTGACCATCTATCACACACATGTTACCAAATTCCATTTTATTTGCTTCAGTCATGTTTACGTGATGCGCAAAATAAAAAAAAAAAGCATCACGGTCAGAATGACAGACAAACTTTTTTTGAGAATGGCGCTGGGTTCCCAGGTGCTTGAAACGGATTGAAGTTGTAAAATTTTTGAACTCCAAACAGCCTGATTATAGATATTAGTTACTTACAGTCTTAACTAAGATATTTTTTATACTTCTCCCTAGATTTCGTCCTTGCTTCTTAGACTTGGAAAATGAACTTAAGGAAACTTTAAAAAATGGGGCTCGAAATGAGCCAGCCAAGTATATGAATGCTTACTTCTTGCTTCTCCAAACGAAAAAAGTACTCTGCAGTAATTTCGAGAAAATTTTAACAAATGAAATTGACTGCTTGGATAATGTTTTGCTTAAATTGGACGAAATTTCTGAATGGAAAATTCTGGATAAGAAATCAGTAAAAGTTCTCGTGAGATGGATCAATTACGCAAACATGATAACTAAAGCTATTTACCAGCTTCAAAAAGAATTGTAAGTATAAATGTGCATTGTATAGTTAGCTGCAAGAGGCGGCCACATCTCTTAATCAACTAAACAACAACGAGTTTCAAGATATCCTATTTTAACCTGTCACGAACTTGTATATAGGACAACTATCGACTAACGGCAAACGGGCGAAATAGCGTCAGCCCGTCAAAGGAAAATACTCGACCCCCTTCCCAGACAGCACAGCAAACTTGCATCAAACTTGATTTATCAAGTCAATAAGCTTGAATTAAGCTTGGAAATTCCAAGTGTGTAAGCTTGATGCAAGCTTGAATCAAGTGTTCTAGTTTACACTTGCCCAGCTTGCATTAAGCTTGACATTTCAAGCTTGAATCAAGCTTGACATTTCAAGCTTAAAAAATTTCCTAAATACAGGGGGCGCCGGTCGGCGAACTCGCCCCACATATTTTACTTTGCCACGCATTTCCCCCTCTACGCTGAAATTTTAATTTAATTTAATCTGTTTCCATCGAGTGTCCGTGGCTAGAATAGAACCCGGGGACCTTTCGGTTCGTAGACGAGCGCGTTATCCATTCAGCTACCAAGCTTCGATGGAGTTATGACTAAAGTTTGAAGTGAATTATCAAGCGGTTTTCTGGCCAGATTGATAAGTGGGCGATATGTTATTTGTTTTCTTTATTTTTCCATGGGATGCATCAAAATTAAAATAATGTTATGCGTGATTTAGAGACTCTACTAATAGGGAAATAAACATAATATAAACTTAAGAGCAGCACACGTTTTAAAACTTTCGCAACACTCATGAGCAATACTGCGGCCACAAATCGAGACAAACGACTGATTTTGAAATCAATTTCGTAGTATAATAGTATTTTATTTTGAAGAATTTCCATATTTGGAAATATAGAATGGGTTTACTTACTTAACACAAATTTTGTGTTAAGTAATCTGAAATCAAAGAAACAGATAGTTAAACACGTTACTTCGAAATGCTATATCACAGTTGCTAACATAACATGCATGGAATACAAACACTTTAGTCATTTTTGTAAATATTTCTTATAATAACAAATAATTGAAAAATTTTGCTATTTTTTAACGCTAAAAATTCTCTTTACAAATGTGGTTAGTTATTTTCCTACATATTGGTATATGCTATATCGATATAGAGCATTTCGAAGAATTAAAAATAAGTTTAAATTCCCATGTATACAAATGTAAATTTGAATTATTTTCATTGTTCATACTTTATAATTAAAAAAATTATTTAACTTCTGAATTTTTTTTTATCCTTTGTAATTTTATTTTAAAACTACAAAAGTGTAAGATTTTTGGGCCCTAAAATCTGTAGGCCCTGGGCAGTTGCCCCGTTTGCCTTGCCGGTAATATGGCACTGGTAATAGAATAAAACATATCTTTTACGAACTTTCAGCAAATTTGAGGACGCTAAACAATTAATGTCCATTCTTTTTCACAGATGGCGCCATAAACGCTCCTTCAAAAAGAAAAAATCGAGCGAGTATCAATTGTCAAGCTTAAATCAAGCTGCATTTAAGCTTGACAATTCAACTTGACTCCTGCAAGCTTGCTGCCAGCTTAGAATGAGTTGAACTGTCAAGCTTGCATTAATGCGTCAAATTCAAAGAAATGTCAAGCTTGATTTAAGCTTATGTGCTGCCTGGGTTTCTACGATTAGCTACATAAGCGCCCTCTAGAGACGCATAGTGACGAAACATGATGCATATTACTAATGCACGCAACCACACAACATGATTACTATTCATTGCACCATCTTACAGGCAAATTTCGCTTAGCTCTTTTAGAATACGTCTATTGTCGTCCTATGGCTAAGTCCGTGTAACAAATGTTGTTCTCATTTTCATATCAGCCTGCATTAAACTCCTGTGCAAATAGTTTTGTCACCAATTCTTGCCTTACAGCATGAGGTATTAGTAACCAAATTCCCATGTATTAAACCTATTTTTTTTGCTTTTGTTTGTAACCTTAATTTCAGACATCAGAGTTTTTTCGCACTGGACACTGGAGGTTCAAGTGAAATAATGCATTTGTAGTATTTTCGAAATATTTTCGTTTCTTGATAAAAACAACAAACGAGGACGTACGTGGCAATATTTTTATCTTTGTATAGCCATATTAGAATGCATAGAATTTGTTAGGCTGTCATTTTTATCTATTAGTTTGACCTTACAGCCCATTACTTTACAGTTCTTTACTTTAATTTTCGTTTTTAACAGAGCTATTAATCACTTATTCTTTCTTGAACATTGCAACATCGTTTTGCATATGCAGATTGCAGAATTTATTTTACTGCCAACAATTTACTAATTCGTGTCCTGCCAACCGCAAACATCAAGTATGATGATAAATAGGCTCTCAAAGTATTTACAATAGTAACAAAAAAAGTTGTCTGGAGGTATAATTTCTTTATATAAAAGTCATTTTTAGTCTAAAATTTAATAAAAATGAGTTTGTAATCGCTTGGTTTCCATATAATGCGGTACGCATTAATCGCGTTAGAGCAGGGTTGACAGTGATATCAGCAAGTTTGTTTTACGATCAATTTACGAGTATGAATAACTATAGTAAGAAGTTGGTTAAAATCAAGCAGACCCACTCTGAAACTTTGGAGAGTTAGACACTTGCGTTTCCTCCAAAAAACCCGTTCAACTTATGACACATGCTGATCCCTGGAAAAATTGTCAAACTTAGGAAAGTATCCAAGTTGCAGAATTTCATTGTATTTGGGAGGGAATATTATTTAAACAATTATAATTTCATTCACAATTTAATTTCCTCATTAAGGAACTAAAACCTTAAACATTTCTCGTTTTTTGCCGTCAACATTCTTTAAATCTATTTCGCTTTGTTTTTACATCCGTCAATGGTTATGAGTACTTGGCAGAATCTTTAAAAAATAACTTTAAATAATTACACTTATGAGCGATACACACTGTAACACACACACACACACACACACACACACACAAAAGAAAAAAAAAACCGTATGTATTACTGTATCGGATTTTTTCTTAACGTTTCTTTTCATTCACAGGTCTGAAGAATTTCCAAACTACAGTTTTTTGCTGTCTTTGTTTATAACGTATGAAACTGAATAAACCATTTTGAATGGGACCATCTCACCAACGTGACTATAGATTGTGACTCTCTCGACTGTGACTCTGCCTTTCAACTATGACTGTTTCAAAAGACTTTCAATGTGTCTCTCGAATTTCACTTTCAGACTGTGATCATTTCAATTGTGACTACTTTTCAAGAGTATGACTTTTTCTTTCAAGAGTATGACTGTTTCAGACTTTCAATGTGTCGCTCGAATTTCACCATTTCTTTAGACTGTGACTGTTTCGATTTTGACTACTTTTCATGAGTATGACTTTTTCTATAGCTGTTAGACAAGACTGATCTACCTCTGCCGACAGTAGTTACTTATTTCGACTGTGACTATTTCTCAAGACTGCGACTATAGACTGTGATTGTGTTTATCAAATGTGACTGTTTCCCAACTCTGACTTTCCATTCCATGAAGACTGTGAGTGCCTCAAGAATGAATATTTCTCTCGAACGCGACGAAAATCTTTTACACTAAGACTATTTATTTCAACTGGAACTAAATCTCTCGACGGCGACAATTCCTCTAAACTGTGACAGTTAATCTCATGTGACAATGTCTTTCGATTGTGACTGTTTCCTTCAGCTGTGACTATATCCTTCGACTGTGACTATTTCTAAAGACTGCGAGTATATCCTTCTACTGCGACTATTTCTCAATATTGTGACTAGACAGTGTTTATAGACAGTGTATGCCTCTCTAAACTGTGACTGCTCCTCTTGAATTTGACTTCGAACAAGACTATTTCCCGCATATTTAGACTGCAAATATGCCTTTCGACTTCGACTATTTAATCTCAAGTGAGACTATGTTTCTCGACAGTGACCATTTTATAAGACTGTGATCATATCTGCTAGTTATAACTATATTTTTCAACTGACTTTTTCCATCAACTGTGACTCTTTCTGAAGACGGTGACTATGTCTATCAAATGGAACTGTACCTCATCTATGACTGTTTCGATTGCAACTTTTCCTCAAGACTGTGACTTTAGACAGTGACTATTTCTCCAAGCAGTGACTAATTTTAAAGTGACTACATCCCTCAAATATGATAATGTTGACTGAACTTATCTAGACTGTGACTACTTATCTCAACTGGGAGTCTACTTCTCAACTGTGATATTTAACCTCAAATCAGACTATGTCCCTCGCCAGTGACTATTCCTAAAAACTGTGACTATGTCTGTTGACTTTAACTGCGTCTCTCGAATGTGAGTAATTATCACAGTGATAACTTTTCTAAACTGGGATATGTCATCCGACTGTAACTATATCTGTCTAGGAGAATTTTCATAGATTCTAACAATTATTCCTGACTCTCACGATGTCACTCCTGCTCTTCCACCATGTCACCACTGAAGGCTTCCGCTAGGTCTTTACGACCTAGTTGGTGCCTGGTCGCCGCCAGTCCTCTCAACAACATTGAGAGTTGAAGCGCGGCGGCCGAAAGGGGAGTGTTTGTAGAGCATTCGGCAAAAAAAAGAAGGGCTGAGATCTAACCTCTGAGCATTAATATATCGTTACCACCATGCCAAAAGCACGAATCTCAAAAGTTGGCGATATTTGCTTAAATGCATTTTCGGGGTCTCTAAGCAATGCTGTATACTATGCCATTCCGAATAGTTTATGTGAAAACTGACACTTGTGTTTCGCGTATCTTCATAAGCCACTGAACAACGGAACTTTGAAGGTTTTTTTCTCGAAATAGGAAAATGCGTAGATTGCCATTATTGGCGTGGTGGTAGAAATCTGTTCAATTAAGTCAACTAAAATCATTTTTGGAGCAATAACCAATCGCAAAATCATCAAAATCGAACGTCCAGTGAAGGATTTCGATTAATTCCTACTTTAGAACCTCATTTGGCTCGTTACCCCACGTTCCTAGAGATACTACAGGAAAACGCACACAAAATAGCGAAAAGCATACCAAAAAAGCCTTATGAAATATAAAAAAGATATTTTAATTACATGACCTGTTGAACAGCACTTTTTTTAAGTAAACTTTTTTCCGGTTGCATTCCGCTATTATTATTATTATTTTGTTCATCCTTTTTTGAGTTGATTTTGTTTTTAGATTTTAGAACGATATTTCTGAGATCTAAAACAAATTTTTTAAAATGTAAACGTTAGAATTTTTTTTTTAGCCGCAACCATACCGTAGTTAAATCATAATTAAAAGCACTCTTACTTTGTATTTGCAAGAGTAAAACAAATCATTTCAAACCAAAAACGATTTCAAAAAATCTAAACGATAAAATTTTCTTTTAGCCGTAATCATACCTTAGTTAAATAAAAGCACTGGAAATTAAAATGGTGGCTTTCACCACAGCTGCCATATATTCACTGAGAGTCGCCAAGGTTACAACATTTATGCATTTATCACCAACTTGTCGGAGTAGGGTGCTAAAGTAGGAATGAACCAGGATTTCAGTCCCTTAAAAACATTCATTAAATTTACTTTAATATTGCTCATTGTGGTTTAAAATTTGTGTACACGAAAAATGCAGGAGAAGAGATTTCTTCCGCCCTCAGATTGTTCGAAATGCTCTACAGTAAGGTAGTCCACCTCCACGTGGTACTCCCCGGGCAACATTTCGGGACACCACGAAACTCAGTTTTGCAGTTTCCCGAAATGGCCAAGAGGCTACCAAACATCATCAATGAGATTAAACTTTTTCTATCAGATTAGAATGTTCTTTAACAAAACGTCTCCGTACAAATGGTGACTTATTTCAGAAAATGAAACCAAATTAAAATCGATGCCACTACCGAAACACAGACGCATCGACATTACTCTGTGGTAACAGCCTTGCGCAATCGCATAAGAGGCCCATTTGCAGAGATGAAAACTGAAAAGAAATCGAAGAACTTGCTGCAAAAAGGAGGTAGCTCTAACTGGTATTCATGTTTGCGGCACAAACTAATGAGACAGGCAGCTCCATCTCTTGAGTAACACAAGAACTAACGATTGGCGCTCCATCTTTTTCGTCCCAAAGGTTTTTTCTTTTTGTTTTTTGTATTGCAAGATTGTACATGTAACTATAAACTCTAGTAGGATGGAGTTACCATCCTACTACAGTTTATAGTTACATAACTCATAGTTAATTGAAGGTCCATAGCAGACCTTCAATTGCTATTGCCGCGTCTTTGTGGAGAGAAAGAAAATGTTGTAGCAGTAGGACATTGAAACAGCAGTGGCGGAACTCTGACCCGAGTCAAAATGACGTGAATTCATTTTGATCAAGTATTTCCTGAGCCGTCGATTGAGACGGAAAAAAATGCATAGTGCAACAATATTTTTCTTTGGTAAAATTAAACTTCTATACGTGACACGTTGTCAGAGTTAGGCTCTCAAATTTTGACAAGCCAATTTTAAAAAGTTCACCGTCACTGTCTAAAGAATTATTTATTTATTTATTCATTTGCTTAGAAAGCTGACCATTATATCAAAATATGCAGTGCAACCTGCCTAATCTGATCATTTTCGGGAATAACAAAACTGGTCACTTTATAATGGTAGTGACTTTACAAAGGTGACGAAGTGTGGTGGTTGTAAAGTGATCACTATATACTGCTGGCCTATTTACCAAGGACATCCCTTGAACAGGTTCCACTGTGTTGCTGAGCATGGGATACGTCCTCGAATGCATATTAAGCACTATGACCCAAGTTTCCTGCACGTTAATCAGGAAATGAAAAGTTCGAAATTCACTTTTTTCCAATTGTTATTTTCGCAAACTTTCACCAATAGAAAGTATTCCTTGAACTTTAATTTTCGACCTATTTTTGTAAAATTGCTTGTAGTTACTATAAATACCATGCAGAATGAATGCACGTATTCGGTTTTTAATCGATTACAATTTAGATTCCGAAAACGAAGAGAAAAGTAAAAATATGCTTTAATTAAGGAAAATTTTGCAGATATTGTCCCTCAAAAACTTATTGCTCATTTACTTAAACGCATACGTTCAATGGTTTATTACATTTTTTAAAGTAAATTTTTGTATAAATGCAGGGGAGAAATAATGCACAGGGAGAACTCTTTGATTTAACATTTTTAAAATTAAAAATTAAATTAGAAAAGAAGAAATAATTGCTGTGCAGTATTCAGATTTTTGCAAATTAGCTTATAAAATATAAACAGGAAATGCATATGAAATTTCAATTTTATGGGATAAATATGCCAAAAGTCGACTTTTAAAAAATTTCATTAGAGGGAGGAATTCGTTATTGGAGACATATAGGAGACTTTAAAGTATTTTTTCGTAAGAAATACTAGACTAAAATTCACCATTATAAATAATATCTAATTTGGTATGGTGTAATTGTCGGAGAATAAATCATTTGTTAAAAAATTAGACTAAATAGTAAGTTAACTATTACCCAACATCTTTTGTAGAGTGAATAATGACCGGCGGCGTATCAAAATAACTTTTTTGACCCCACATTGCAATGTGATTCCGAACTCTTATCATGCACCCTACCTCCCCCAAAAGTCTGTCGTTACACTTTTAGGAACACCCTGTATTTATTAACTGACAGGAATAAGATTCAAATTCATTGACAGTGGTCAAAACATGACGATGTTTATAAAGGCTGTGTTTTAGCTTTGGCTGTAATTCATTGCTGTTTCACGGCTGTATTTGAACATTCTTGTTTATGTTATACGGAATAGAATTTCTAAATAAGAATATGCAATTTTTGCAATTTTATTTTAGTAGAGATTGCAAAAAGATATTAAAAGTAAATGGCTACATGAATTCACATAAGTAGCAAAAATACTGTCAGAATGTTCCTTTAGGTGCTTTTTTCTAAAATAAGTTGTCAACACGCCTCCATTTAATATTCTTGTAGCCTCAGCCAATACTTTGGCTATATTCAGTTAGGACCACAGTATGCCACATTCACTTTCAAAGGAGATAATTCTTCGAATGAAGGACAGTATATTTTCATAAACTAATCCAATTACGTTGCTTTCTAGTTTATTAAAATGATTAAAATCATTTTAAAACCTTTTGTTTGAAGTAAAGTACCTTTTATTATGTACTAGCTTTCTTTTGGAAGACATTTTGCTTGGAAAAAATGTTTTGTTGAATTAAATATATACTTCAGCGTATTTTTAAAATTATATTTTTGGAAAGAAGCGATAATATTTTTTGTTTCTTGATTAATTTATTTCCTACATATATTTTAAGGAGTTAAAAAATTGCAATGAATAGATAACAGTGATGTGTGCAGGCAGGGATGGGGGGGGGGTTGTGGACATAGTATTTATGTTAAAGTACATAATCTTTATGTTAAAAATTAAAAAGAAATTTAAAATACATGCACTTTATATATTATTTGAAGTAAAAGTTCAGCAAATTTATGTAAATAAAGCAACAAAACGTAACATAAAAATTGCATATTTCAGTTTTAATTAAACAATAGCTCTTTAAACAGGTTAACTGGTAAAGACTAGAAAATGCTATCGATGTCTGTAACTAGGCAACGGATATTTATGTTATTTTACTTTAGAGGTTTTTTGAAGGAAATTTTAAAGAAAAAGAAAACGCCAGTTAAAATGAACTCAACGAACTCAAAAATATACTTTTAAGAAATATCTCTTAAGATCAATTTATGAAATAATAAACTGTTGTTTCCATCTTTATAAAATTGAAAAAGATAGTCAAAATGTGCAAAAATACATATCAGTTAAAACGTTACTTGAAATTTTGAATAAAATTTAACTGCTGAAATATTATAAAGTTATTTATGGCTAGTGCGTTTGCACAAGATAATCCTAATATCATGTATTTCAATAAAAAGTTTTACTAATTAGAAAAGAAAGAATTACCAATGATATACACAATCTCCAATTTTTCTTACTAAAGTTTTAATTTGTTTCTTACAAAAAGCACCGCACTGTGTAAGGTAAAGAACATAAAATTACTATGATAATTACATTATTCGCATTAGCACATATATTACAGACGTTGTTTCAGTTTGTGAATGTTAATGTTAATACTTTTAAATTTATAAAACTGTGACAGTAAAAAATTACTACTAGATTATTCCAACCTATGTTTATAAAATAAATAAATAAATAAAAAATCATTTAAAACTTTTGGTAGCATTTGATTTGGGGGTAAGATATGCAACGATAATGGGAATTACATTTGTTTAGAAATAAATTACCGATTATTACTGCCTTGTATGTAAACTTCAAAATTAAGAAGAAAAGAGTTATCCCATTCTTCCTTTCATTAGTACTGAAGATATTCATCAACTTTTTTAATCTGGTAAATCTAAAAAATTAATTACACGTTTTGATCAATTTAATTGTTGAAATTTAGTTAATTTCAACAATACTCCTACAAATTTCACAGAGTGAACTAAATAAAATGTTTTTTGCAGGTAATAATAATTAAAAGTTCCAGAAAAAGATTTTCTTAACACTCGTTTAGAATGCAAAATATAAATATTTTTTGAGACTGATCCAGATTTCTTTTTCGAAGCTTTTAATTGGAAATGTTTATTTGATTGCATTGCGCAGTTACGAATTCACGATAATGTTCGTTATAAATAAGTCTTACATAATTATGCTGAGAATAATTTATAGATTTCATGATTGTACAAACATTCTGTGAAAATATTTATATTAGATTAGTGCACTGTTTGGATCACGTAATTTTTTAAGTAATTAAATAATCTAGTGGTAAATGTATAAAACAAAATATTGATTATATTTTTAAAAATATTTTGTAAAACTTATCACTCATTGAGAAATGAACATCGTTTTGGTCTCGAATTTAAATATTTTATTTACTTATTTATGTATTTGTAAATGAGTTAGATTATTTTCTACATTCGATAAAATGTGATGCTTTTTAGTTTTCACTAATAAAGTTCACTTCATAAGTTAGAATTTGCTCAGAAAACGCGTAAATTTAATTTGTATATCTGAGGTTGAATATTTTTTTTGTGTAGGGACCTATTATTTTTCTTTAGAATAAATAAAGATAACTATCCGGTAGAAATTTATTCATTTGGTTTATGGTATGTGATTGAATGAAGAAGCACAGATCGCGTTAAATACAGAAATAAAAATGCAGATTTAAAATTTTACTCTGAGAAATATATTCAGATCTTCATTTATTGGAAGAAAATTGACATCGTGGCTCTTTAAAATACACATTTTAAAAATTTTGATATGAATTATTACAGTTTTGTTCGAATTTTAAGAATTAATGAAACCAGTTTGTATAAGTGTAGACACTTTCTTAAAAAGAAAAAATATTCAAATGCAAGCAGCATTTTATGTGTCAGTTTCATACATAAAATTTTGTGGTTTATGAAGTATAAAAGATATAGTATACAATGACAACTTCTCATATTTCTTAAACAGTATATTTTTCAAAAAGTTTAAGATTTTTACACAAAAGTGCTATTGGAAAAGTCGCTCACACTTGAATACTTATTTTAAATGGTTTATATTAAATTTTCAAACATTATATGTTTTTTGATCCTTCAAGATTATATTAGAATTTATAAAAATTATTTTAAACTGAGTTGGTTTATGAATTTATAAGAATATTTAAAGTGCAGCTTATAATGAACTATATATATACATAATAATACATCGTAAAGTAAATTACACTCCAAGTTGTCATTTTCAGAAAATAAATATTGTTTCCGAATCTAATTTATTAATTTTTTTTAATAGTTGGGAAAATAATATACTTTTTCGATGTATGTGATCATATATTTTTTTTTATTTTTGCTTTTTTAATAAAGCACCTTTTTCTGCTGTTGGCCAAAATTTTTAATTGAAATCCAGAGTTGAGTTTACCTTTTGGTTCCTACGTTTTAATCCTTTATTTCGTTTATAACCAAGAACGTAAAGTTCTTTATAGCTCTGTAACATAGCTCCTCACACGGAAAGGACGTTTTTCTATTAAAAATTAGCGTTTAGGTCTTTGGCAGCTGTAGCTATTATTTCATTATACACGAAAGTCTAACAAAAACTTTTTCACGTCTGCAGCGATTGCCCAATCAAAAATATTTACATATTACACCCAACATCACCGTTTTGGTGAATGTCTTACACAACCGCCTTCCCCCTAACAGACTGAGCCAGAGTACAAGACTCCATCAGACTGCGACAGATCCCAACGGTCTTGAGCAATCTCCAAATGGCATTACAGAGGTTTCCTGAACTGAAACTGCGTTGGATTCGGAAAAATCAATCGTCATGAGGGGGTGGGTGGTGTTGCAAACGAAATGTCCTCCGACCGCGTTTGATCCCTAAGTCACGCCACTTCTTGCCACGTGCTTTCTTATCACATGTCCTTGGCATAATTGCTTTACTAGTTGACCAATCGTAGTCATCTCTCTGTATGACGTCGAAACGTAAGGGGTTGAATCTAAGGACCACATTTTGTAATTTATCCTTAATTTAGGCGACTAAATTCAGCTTACATTCACGTATAGCATAAATTAAAATAATATGTATGTATATAAAAACTGCATGGATTGAATCAATCATCTACATTTTATTCTGAGAGAAATCTTGCGACACTTTCCTCCATTTATCCTATCCAATAAGATTCGAATGCAAGACATATAATTAGTCTGCATGGCTGGCACTTATTGAAAAAGTCCCAATTCAGTTTAAAAATAATTTCCCTTTTAAAATTTTGATACTTCAAAAGGATATTCAAAATTAAGATATTTCATCATGGACCAAAATGGATTTTATTATGTGTCACATCTACCGATAAGGAGGGGCAGGAAGATGATAAATGAAATGAACTATAATGAGCTTGCTACAGTAATAATTACTGATATTTGCAATGAAATTCCAAGAAAATAATTCCCCATGATGTCTTAAAAATTCAATCTAGTCAACCTGGGTTCAGATAAAATGTCTGCTACTTCAGCAGGAAAGTTCATATATAAAGCTGCATTCCCAATTATCTGATTAATATAGATTTATATGCTAATAAGCGCTATTTTGAAAATCCTAAGATTTCAAAAAGAGTCAGAAATACAATAAAATAAATCATGTTTTGTTGCTTTCTCAGTGATTCGAAGCAATAATACGTTGCATACATCTTACCTGTATGACATAAAAATAAATGCTTGTTTGTTCTCTATATAATAATAATAATAACAAATACTAGATCGATTTAAGAGCCATTTTTTACAAAATACAGTCAACTCGCGATTTTGAAACCCCTGATTTAGCAAACCTTCTCGATTTAACTATCCTCTGATGAAGTCTTGACCTTTTTTCAACATCTTTCATAAGCTTTCGATTTAACAACCATTTGATTTAACGTCCTACTTTGCCGATGGCCGGTGAAGGTCGTTAAATCACTTGTCGACTGTAATTTGTATTGCCGGGAGAAAGTGAAAAGCTATTAAATTTCTCAATTTGACCGAACAACCAGGTAACGAAGACCACAGTGGTGAAGACATCCTACCTCAGTCGAGTTCAACAAATGGTCCGAACATTAGGGTGGAGCGAAAAAAACTTGTGATTGCAAATGTTAGAGCTTACATTTAAAATGGAATGGCCATATTTTTGCTGACAGCTGTGTAAAGTGTTTTTTTGAATGTACAGTAGGGTGGAGCGAAAAAAACTTTATTTTCAAAATTCACACTGCCTGAGTCATTAAAGGGTGCGAAACTGATAAGAACAAATTGTCTCCAAATTTCAGCTCAAAATAGTGTCATCTTCAGGTTCCACAACTCAAGTGAATATATTTCTAGCTTTTATTTTTATTAAAATAATAATGTTTAATTAATTAATTGAATAATTAGTTATGCTTTCATTATTAAATTGCTTTATTAATACGTTATTATCACATGTCAGTGCTGGAAATTGTAGATTTAGAAGAACACGTCGACTTAAGATCGGATTCAGAAATGGAATATACCTCAGAAAATGATGACGATTTCGTTAGTCAGGAAGCCAAATGTCGGAAAACGATTGGCGATGAGATTCCCTAAATCTCCAAGACAGACGCAATGCTCGAACAGGCAATTGTTCTTCACAGATCACGTGTATCCGAGTATTAATTAATTAAACGTAATTATTTCAATAGAAATTCGCAATAGACTGAAAAAGACACCGGGAATATATTCGCTTGATGTGTGGAACCTGAAGATGGCAATATTTTGAGCTGAAATTTGGAGACAATTTGTTCTTATCAGTTTCGCACCATTTAATGACTCAGGCAGTGTGAATTTCGAGAAAAAGTGTTTTTCGCTCCACCTTACCGAACATGTGGTCCGGAAATTCAATTTGAATCAAAAGTGTATAATGAGGTACTGGTTTTCATTGAAGATATACGGTTGACAATTGCTATCGAAGCACTCGAACAATGGGAAATTTTTAAAAATTGGTTACGACACAACACATTCCGTATGACAGAACTATGTATGCGATTAGAAGCCAAAGTGATGGCTTTTACTTTTAGTTGCATTCTGGGGCACATTAAATTCTTTTATTTCACTCATATTACCCTCCAAACGTTAATACAACTTGTTTTTCGAAGCTCATTATTAAAGAAATGGCAGTAACAATGAAATTCAGGATTTACATGATTAATAGCAATGTTACTGTAATAAACGAATGCAAAAATCATAGCCAAAAGTTTTAATGTTCAAGAAATGAACTCTTACACAGGAGCAGTAGAAAATAAGGAAAGATGAAACTTTCGTTACTCCGTGTGTAAGTTTTGTAGCTGATTGTTGATATTTAATTTTTGTTGGTAATTTCGTTCGAAATATCTAGAAGATTTTAGCAATGTTTAAAAAAAAAGGCTTCAGCCCGATTCGTCTAGTTAGTGGGGTGTTCGAAGGATGGAAATGGGATTGTCACTGGCTGATGCTGAAATGTGTCTCGCAGTTTGGTCCGGCGAGATGAGCTTCACTCGGAAAATTCTGCGTCTAGAAGACATGTTCTGAGCCATCCACGATTTACAAAACCTACAAGAGGTTGTTTCCCAGCTCTTTTGTCCCGATAGACGAGAAGGACTACTGTGCCTCAGCTCTTTGAAGATATCTTTGTCGCATCAGGAGCAAGAATCTCCGCTACTAATTATGAAAGGCGAAGACGCCTGCACAACGCAGGTTTCTATGCAAGACGACCATTTGTGTGTGTCACTTTGAAGTGACGATACACAAGTACCTATTTATGTTTGGCAAGAGGATACCTTTTCTGGACTAGAGAGAAATGGGCTTTTTCACTCTTTACAAACTCTGCTGTTCATCGTGGAGAGCTATTCAGAGAGTTTATTTAACTGAGAGAGAACAGTGCACCAGATAAAACCTATCCAACTTTATCCAAAGACAGTTACGGAGGTGGTGGAATCATGTTAGGGGCAAAGAGCTCTCTCGTGGTTATGCTGACCAGTACATGCTCCATGGAGGAACTCTGAGAGGTGTGCGATACCGGGACAAGATCCTTGATGTATATGTCCGCCCCTATGACGGTGCTTTTGGTAATGAATTAATTCATGTATAGATAATAATACACTACCTCATCGAACTGTACTTGTTGAGGCCTATCTCAAGGGTTACGGTATGGAGTGAATGGAATGGTCAGTTGAATCGAACGGACTTGAATCCAATAGAACATGTTTGGGACTACCTTGGAAGACAAATTGCTGCTTTGAGTCTTCCTCCTTGGTCATTAAACGAGTTGGAACATAGGTTACCCATTTTCTGGTCTTCGCTTCCCATTTCGGTGCCCGGCAATTTTATTGCTAGCGTGGGAAGTCTAAAGCATCAACGCATTGCAGTTAGCGGTGGACACACCCCTCATCAGTAAAGAACTGTTTAGCACATTTCCTCCAAATTTCTTGTTCCTGTGCTCATTAATTTTCATATTAGACACAAAAAAAAGTTGTACTTCAACTTTTGGAGGCCAGTGTATTTCGATAACCATGTGAACACGAAAAAAATATTGCTCTGACAATTGCATTATGTGGAATTGCGGCAGCTCTTTCAGGTGTTAGTTAATTCAGCACTGAAATTACCGTTGAATATGAAAATCACTGGCGAACCAACATCCATTATTATTGCCTCCCGAACACGAAATCGCACAACGCGCATTCAGCTTAGCCGTTGCTGCATTTTAAAGTAGCTGTTTAAACTCCGATGTCAGTCCTTCAACAAGTCGAAAAGCATATTTACTGCATGGAGCAAGTAATCCTGCTTATATCACATTTAAAAGCAAGACCATCACTCACAATTTTTTCTCTCAAGGTAATTAAAAGTACACGGAAAACAGCTTTTTGTCAGCTACCCTTTGTTTGAGTCGACTTTTTTAAAAACTCAAAAAAAAAAGTTTTATTCGTGTTTGTAACATTTTAATGCAAGATTTTTATGCTTGTATTTATTTACCTTTGAAATATGAAGGCAAATAGGAAAAAAAAAGTTTTGGTCACTCATCCCGGTTTGGATGCTATTTCTGTAAATTCCTAAAAATGATTTTTAGATATTTGTATTAGTTACAATTCAGAGAAAAAAGAGTATATGCCTATCTTTATTTTCCTTTGAGATATGAATTGAAATGTGAAAGAGCATCCAAGAACGTTTTGGTGCCTCACTCTTTTTTGGAAACAAATCCTAATAAACTTTGAAAATGGTTTTTAGTTATTTTGTATTAAATACATTTTAAAACAAGAATTTCACGGTTATCTTTATTTTCCTTTGAGGTACGAAGCGAAATGTGAAAAGTACTTTTAAGAACGCTTTGGCTCACAACACCCGTCTGGGTTCTAATTCTAATAAACCCTGAAAATAATTTTTACGTATTTCTATTAGTTATATTTTTATTATTATTAGTTATATTCTATTAGTTACATTTTTAAGTAAGAACTTAAGGCTATGCCTTTTTAATCCTTTGTACGAAGTAAAAAGAAATATGGTGATCGAGAAAAATTTGGCATGCAGATTTAGATGAAAAAATCGATTTTGATTATTTTTAAATTTACTTTGAAGAGTTTTTGCGAAATGCCTCAATGTACGCATGTATGCATGTTCATATACATGCATGTACAACCCATTTTAACTAGTTTTTTCCTGACGTCTATACGTCATATACATATGTACTTAACTCGCATATGACAAAAACTATTAATCGTAAAATGTTGGAATTTTATATGTAGGATTGTTGTAACATCTAGTTGTGTACCTCATTTTTTGGTCCCAATCTACTAGATTGTTTATTTATAGGACAACGCAAACAGTTTAATACATTAAGGTCCATGGACAATAAATTATGATATTCTGTGATTGTTCTGTTTTTGGGGGCTAGACCCAAATTTTCGCCAAATGCCTTCGACCTTGGGGAGTTTTCCTACATATCACTAAATTTGGAACCAAAAATATTTCGCATGACTAAAACTTTTAACTTAGGATGTTGAGATTTTGCATTTAGAACTATTGTAACATCTAATGGTGTATCTCTTATCTAACACTTTCCAACAGCGATGAAAGTGTTAATGATTTCGGTTTGTTTCTCGCATCGCGCATTAATTACTATGAAATGCATATATGTTAATCCTATGTACTATACCATTTACCCTTTAGAAAATGGTGTATGGTACTATTTGTAGTTTTTTTACAGAAAGCGCGCTATCAAAATTAGAGTCTCTATCATTTATAGTTCTTCTAAACAATCACTTAAAGAATTTCAATACATTGCAGTCAATGACAATTTTAGACATTCATCTATTTCAAACACATCATCACCGTACCACAAAGTTAGGTAATGGTCGTATGCTTCCCTCAAAAATTGCACCCAAAGTCGACAAGCTTGGCCCCTTTTAATTAGGGGCCAAGCTAAATCACCAAATATGGCGAAAACAAATGTTTCGAAAAATGAACCCGCTTGGCGATACTTTCATTTTTGGCGGGAAATTAAAAATTTCCTTATGTGAGAGTAATGAGGTGTGGAGATTTAATGGAAACTTTGAATATTCGTACCTCGCTCTCTAATTAACTGATTTACATGCAAAAAAATTGCAATCTTTGATTATTTAACGGTAGGAACGCTAATTTTAGACTGACAAAAGAAAAAAAACTGACTGGAAAAGAATCCTCATTCTCCGTGTCAGATTTCTTCATCTAAAAGATGGATATACCATTTAAAGTCCTTTTACAGAGTCAAAATTTCATTGATAGTGATATATAACTTTTTGAAAGATTATCTCTGAAATCTCGCCAGATTTAAGCGCAATACATCGCCGAATTTGATGCAAAATTTTGTTGCGTTGGACAGTGTTTTATGATCGATGCGTTTTTCCAAGATTGATCTTTCTTGTTTTGATTGAAATCATTTGGGCAATTTATTTAGAGGGTCTCCCAAAAGACATTTAGTACATTAAGGTCTATGGACACCTCGAATTCATTAAAAATTTGTCAATCACTATTCCCCAAAATCTCGCAAACTATCTGAAGCTTGTCGACTTTTGAGGAAATATGGCTAAATCAAGTGCCAAAAATAAGTCTTTAAAACTGAACCCAGTTTAGCGATTCCTCAGATAGTTGGCTAGAAATCGTTGAATCTAGTACTATTACAGTATTTGTATCTGTTTCAAATAAAGAAAGTTGAGATGAAGTGCACCGAAAATATTTATGGATTAATGTAGTCATGTGGTGTTCACATCATATTTTTCCCTTTATATGATATGAAGGAAAAAGTAAAAAGAACGTTTTGGTCCACCACCCCCGTTCGGATGCGAATTTTTAAAAGTCTCTTCTTAAATAATGACGCTTTGGGCACAAAAGGTATAAGCACCTAAAATCTAATGCCAGTACCTCCGATATATTTGGTTACGCGTTGATATGTCTGTCAGTCAGTCAGTTAGTCAATCAGGACATCGTACTTCTCATAGAAAGAAGTATTAAAATTTGTATATGTACATCAATAATTTTTTACCACTTGAAGCAATTTTCAAAATTCTTTTTTTTTAAATTTTTATTTATTTTTTAATTGGAAAGGACATAGACCAGAAGGAGTCCCATATTTATTTGGTTCCACGTTCTAATGATATTATCCTTCCAAAAACTGGGAAAATCCCCGCTTTTTAACGAATGTTTAAAGGGTTACCATAACAGTGCTGGTCACAATATATCAAAAGACGCCAAAGATGGACACTTTTGGAGATTTATCACCAAATTCGGCGTCAAAAAATAAGTTGAAACCGAACTCAACTTGATATCTTCCATATTTGACTAGAAATTGTAAAATCCTACTATTTTACAGTGGGAATAATGATACAGCTTGAATATTTGTTTCACGGCAAATATCAAATTAAATTATAATGAATAAATGGCCAATTTAATCAATTTCGTGAAATAATAATAATGAAAAGAACAAGCCGCCACCGGCTATGCCGAGTGAGCTCACGAATTTTTTTTTCCTTTTTTTTACCGACTGACGGGCGCTGTCCCGCAGAATCGTTAACTGACCATTTTTTTATGATTGCTATAACAATTAATATCCTAAAAGAATTTGAACTTTGCTCAACACGTTGCACACTATTTAATATTTGTACACACAACGGGGCCGACTGACCAGCCAGTCCCCTCATTCAGCTGACTGACTGTCATAACTTTCATTTATATGCAATATCCAATTTGTATAACGATTTTCAGACTTGCTCAATTCATTGATTACCTCGCCAAAAACAAAAGCTTTGACAGCGAACCAGAGCCACCTGTTCTCAGTTTTTCCAGCATTGGCAATCTTTCACTTGACTGACGCAGTATGTTTGAGTACACAACAAATGTAATAAGCTATAAAAAAGATAAGCTTGCTCAATTCGTTGACTTTTTTGGCGCTGGCCATTGGGCTATTAGGGGACCAACTATGAGTTGATGATCCCCTTTTTGGAAAAATGGTAATTAAAAGCATTCAAACACGTGTAATTAGCAGGTACAATTTTGCCTTAGCTGATAGGCACTGAGATATGAAACTATCTAAAACTTATTGCTGTAGGGGGTCATCTACTAATTACGTCACGCTTTTAGAGAAGAAATTTCAAAGTGTAATTTGCCGTTCATACGGGTAACAGATATGACAAAGTGATAATGTGGGTTAACTTTCACTAGAAAGTGCCAAACATGCATTATAGGAAAAAATCTAGTTAAAATAGGCTTTCCAGGAATCAAATGTAGCTGTCAAATGACCACTAACACAAATTAATATCAATTGAAAAGTAATTTTACTTTTCTCGCTTTTGAGACACCCCCTTAGTATTTGACGAAAAATGTTAAAATTAGTAACTTGCGATATCTCTGTAAGTATTCCGTTCAGAAACGTGGTATTGTTTTTTATTTAAATCTTAGACACAGAACAACATTTTCCCAAATCTAAGTGGTAGGAAAAGAGATACCGTATAAAAACTAAATTTCGTATTTTAATATGCATAGATACCCTTGCAAAAAAAAAAAAAGAAAAAAAAGCCATAGTTGAAAGCTACTTTTGACTTGATAAGCTTTCCTACTTGATAGTATGTTTCGATCACTGACAGTTTAACCCTTTGAGACGCAACCCTTTGCCAATGCTGAAAAAAGGGCAGCCGTTGCCATCGCTCGACTTAACTAGCAGCAAGATGGCGGATGATCGAAACGTTCATCGCGTGCCACAGATCTAGAGCTGGCTGTGCCGCACAGCCAGCTGTCGTCAAAAAAGGGTCTCTAGATCTGTGGCACGCGAAGAACGTTTCGATCGTCCGCCATCTTGCTGGTAGTTAAGTCGAGCGATGGCAACGGCTGCCCTTTTTCCAGCATTGGGCAATCTATACAGCTGTTCTCGCATTCTTCCATTTTTCAGCAGATGTCAGTGAGGTTAAAAATAATCGTGACCATTTTTTTACGGGAAATGACGTGCTTAAAAAGTAAAGGATTCTCGTTGGAGCTATGTTACCCGCAACTATTTTTGTAGAAATCAAATCTATCCTTCGTGACTGGCAACAGTCAAAACGTCAGACTTTGGTGTTCCCAGAGCGGGAACACTGCTCGTTAAAGGATTAAAAGATAATCGTTTCAACGTCTATTTTGAATTACTCCGTATAATGCAAGTTATGAACAGAAAAAAAAGAATAAATCTGTAACAACTTGCACTGAATCTAAAATGGAGAAATGATGTACCAAGGCTAGAAATTAGTTTATTTTCTAATACCAATGTTTATCACGATAAATAGTATTCAAAACTGAATTGTAAAATAATTAAGAATATTAGAAAACAGTGATGCGATCGCACTAATTTTGATTGCTAAACACAAAGAAAGTATACTCTATCAATAAAAGACGGAGAATGCTTTTAGATTTACAGATCACGCAAATCGACCTTTAAAAAATATATTGTGATGTAATTTTTTAGAGAAAAAAAAAACCAAATAAACAACAAAAAAAACAAAAAAAAAAACAGATAATATTTTATCGTAGTCCGCTGCTGAATTGAATGAAATTAATCTGGAAAAAAATGCTAATTCAATGAGCAGTATTTGCATGAAACGGTAAATGTGATAAAACGTCTTACTGACTGCAGAGATAAGACTACAATAGTTGTAAATTTATGACTGACTTATATCAGTGAATGAAAGAAAGATTGTAACCAACTATCCTTCAAAGATTACTTTTTGTTGTTCACATTTTACTTCGGAACAGGATCTAAAACTCAAAGTATTTTTTATAGAACATGCCCAAACATCTTTATACACGTAATGCCATCTGTGCTTGAAGGTCGCAAATTAATCGGCACATCTGCCACAATGAGAAAATAAATGCATAACTTAAATATGTGAAATATTAATAAACGTCTCTTAAGTTCTCAGCATCACTTAAAAATCTATTTTTGGTTCGAGATAACCTCGTGAAAAATAACTTATGACGTTGAATGAACGCATTTCTTTATTCTATCCAAACTGATTGAACAGGTAAAATTTGAATTTTCTCGGAACGACCTTTCAATTTAATGTCTCGAATCTACAAGAAAAAGTTTGTTTTGCAATAAAAGAATAACCACTCATTTATTCAACCTACGAAACCACACGTAAATTATGTTTATAGGTGTTATACTTTCTTGAATGTACTGTGAACCGTTGGTGAAGTGACTGAGATGGGAATTTTTTAATGTGGCATTGTTTGGTGAGGGAACAAGATCCTGTATTTATTTGTAGAGCTCGATCAAGGCCGCAGCCAATGTGGAGTTTTGGGGGTTCAAACATCCCCCGAAACTTTCAGGAACATATATTACTATATCTAAAGGAGTAGTAAAAATCTGCAGCATTGAAACATAAAATTTTTTCTTGGCTCATTGAGTTCGATATACGGTTGAAGATGTGATCAGACGATATACATACGCTTATTTGATGTAAAAGTTGTTGAAGTTGAGTACATAGATCGTGGGAAACAAGTACTATAGATTTTTGTTTGTCAGTGACAAGTCTGCCAAATCTTTAGGGAATAACTGACAGGTATGTAGATGTTAGTGTCAAAACGATTGTCCATTTTGCCTTGGAAAATGACAAAAAGGAAAGCTATTTTCTTGAGATAAAATCAGAAAGTGGTGTACGTACACTGAGAAAAAGTTTCCTACATTACAACGCAATGTGCGGGCAAAAGTAACGCCAACACGTTGTGATGTAAAGACTGTGTCAATTTGTTGTACAAGTTATTACGTCATTACGCCATTTCGTGAGTGGATTGACAACACACACTGCTTCACTCCAAAGCTGCAGCATTAGTGCTGTATTATTTTAGAGAAATATGTGCGGTAAATTACAGATATTTCTTACATTTTACGATCAAGAGAAATTATACTGTGTAATTCTCAATTGAATCTATACATAACTTGTTCGCGACAATCGTTGCTCTAACGCACTGATGAAAATTCTTCTCTAGAGTTTAGTGTTGCTTTCCGCTTTTAACGCCCCCTAAACAACCCTCAACACAGGGTTGTATCGGCATCGTTGAGTCTTTGCAACGATTGGAGAGTGCAATTTAAACGTGAGTTTAAGATTTTTAAAAGGATTATTCTCCTCTTTAAAAAAATCACATGTAAGCTACGGATTTAGCTTTTTTTTTTTTTTTTTTCTTTTTTCACTAGAGAGCTATTTTGTTCACGCTGGGTTTTCCTGTTGACATATTTTTGTGGACAAATTCTTATAGATGTATTTTTGTTGACCGATTTGCTTCGACACGTTTTCGCTGCATTTTTCAATAAGGTTGCCCAAAACTGAACCTAACTTGTCGATATCTTACATGTTTCGCCGCAAACGCTACATTGCAAAAAAAAGTCTGTCAAATTTACGTTAAAATATGCCAGCCAGGACGAAATTTATTTCCGCATGTTTTACAAGTCCGTTTACGGAAGATATTTGTAAAATGAACTGAGAATCTGTAAAATATTACGGAAGACTTCTGTAAAACATACGGAAATAAACTGGTGTCCTGGCTGACATCTTTTTCCGTAAATTTGACAGACTTTCTTTTTGTAGTGTACAGATTATTACAAAGAAGACATGTAGTTAGAATATGCCTGACGAAGATTGTAAAACAGTTTTAATAGGCGATTTTAATATAGATTTCAATTCCAAAGAAGCATTTTATGGAACAAGGAAGACAAACACCACCCACTCATGAATTATAATGTCCATTCCAAACAAGATTTATAAAGGTGAAGTATAGTTAGAATATGTGTTGCGAAGATTGTAAAACAGTTTTAGTAAACGAATTTAATATAAATTTCAAGAAGTGTTTCATGAAACAAGGAAGAAAAATTGGCACATTCATGAATAATGATATATTTTTTAAATTAATGGAATAAGGAAGAAAAACTGGGACGACGCAGGGATTATGATATAGTAAGAAGTATAGCACTTTAGTAGTTATTTAAAATGTGAAAAAGTTTCAGATTTATTTTTATTATTTTCTGTTTTATGATTTACAAATATTAAGTAAATTTTTAAATAAAATATATCAATATCAGGAAACCCAACTTCAATCAGAGGCATGCTTTAAATACTTTAAGCAGCTGAAAATACTTCACTGTATGTATGCTTATTTTAGTTAGCAGAAAATAGAAAGTTTAATATAATGAAAAATCGAGGTCAATGAACGGAAATTTACATCCCAGTTACTTTTGAAGTCCAAAAATTGTTCACATTCTATCTATATTTTGCGAATGATAGATAATAAAAGCATGTTTTCACCATAAATTCTACTACTTAAGATACGCATTCATCACGAGTATTAACCTCTTGTGGAAATGCAGCACACTTCTTAAAAATAAAATTTTATCACTACTGCTTTCAATAATTCCGCCTTAATCTAAAATGGATGGCTTCTTTAGATAAAATGAATGCCTCCATTATGTTTTGTACCGTTTGCGTCGATAATGATGTGCCTTTTTTGCATCTGTAGTGGGCGTGGCCTTTCAATTAGCAAGATCTCATGATGCAATTAGTTATGGAGTTTACTACATGCCAGGGTGCGAACTGAACATTTTCACCAGGGGGGGGGGGACATTTGAAAGAAAACATTCTCCAGGGGGAACACTTGAAAAGGAAAAGGAGAGAAGATGCAAATGCTCCTCTCATATGATATTTCTTGATAAATGCAGTCGCCGACACGTGTGGGAACTGACTTATATTCAAACAAAAGTCGTAGATTGTTTGTTCTATGGAATCACAGATACACAAGCTACATATAATGTACCTGTATTGGAAGCCACCTTTGAGGGTTTTTAGCTTAGACGAAATTTTAAAGCAGTCGCCTTAGAGTATAGTAACAAACGATAACATACAACCTTCATTTTGACTTCTTGACTTCAATCCCAAATCTTCACTCACCAGTTTAACATTTCTCCAGCAGGGGATAAATAGTATCCCTGGCAGGGATCCATTAATATTTCTCTAGCCACGGATATTACATTCTCCAGCAGGGGATAAATAGTATCCCTGGCAGGGATCCATTAATATTTCTCTAGCCAGGGATATTACATTCTTCAGCCGGGGACGATCCCCAGCATCCCCCCCGTCAATTCGCACCCTGCTACATGCGTTCCATTCATTCAGTAGTAAAAAATTGAGACATCTTGTCCAAACAAGCTCCATTCTTCTGAAGTGCAATCGGATATGAACATATCACGAATGTTTATTATGATATCGCCTAATATCAACAGTAGTGCCACGATAGGGTTATTCAAGAGTGTTTGATAAGTATCGACACATCTTATCGACATCTTCATCGTATGTTTATTTGAAAAAAAAAAAAAAAAAAGAATTGCACGAGATTTCGCTGTTTCATCGAAATACGTTTGGCGCCAAACCCGATGATGATTGCAACCCTCACGCTGCTGTTTGTACACACACGCCCACCCTGACGTAACCCGCGAAAATGTTTAAGTGGCGTATATAAGAGATTTGTCCGATTGTGGGAGAATTATATTTCATTCCACTTTTCCCAAAGTCGCTTTTAAAAATGAACTTGTCCGTACTAGTTGTTCTGTCCTGTGCTCTGGCTTGTGGATTGTTTTCGTTTGGGATTGATGCCAGGTATATTAAGGTAGGTTCAATCGTCTTATAATTCCGAATTCCTTTTCTTTTTCCCATTTTTTTTTTTTAAACGGGACTGTCAAAGCTGAGGAAGAAATCAATTTCTTTAAACTGTATACAGTTTGATCACAATCACAGTTAGTCTTAAAAAGACAGCTGCTGAAGTGAAATTATATTGAAGTAGACTGTAATAATGCGTTTTTAGTTTAAAGTTTTTCATTTACTACATTGTTGTTGATAATTCTGTGTCTTCTGCTCAGATCCTGTATGATTCAGCCTTGGCTGTATGATTCCAAATTGAATTTTCGAAAACAGTTGATGTATGATTCTAACCTTTCCTGTTTGATTCATGGGCGCCGGGAGGGGGGTGCAAGGGGGTGCACTTGCACCCCCCTAGAGTTTGAAAAAAGTATAATTAACCTGAAAATACCCCCTGAATTGTTTTACCCTTAGAACAGTAAAATAAAAAGAGCCTGAATGTGTGCGTGATATTTTGAATTCTACGTGTAACTTTTTCATTAAATTAGCTGTTTAGACCTGTGTTTATGCCTTAATATTATCTACCATTGTACATACATTTTAAACTTTTGAGAAGTCATCCACATTTTTATTTTGGGATAATGTTGCCGCACGCACATGAACCCTCATAATGTATTGACCAACGCTTACGCTCGTAGTAGTGTTGAATGCCTCACGAACTATCGAAATCATTAAATTAATAAACAGATAAATGGAAATAAAGCAATTTTTATTATTTGAGTGCATATTTAAATGAAAGATATAGTTACATATTATCACATTACTGATTAGAGCAGATTAATAATATCGGAAAATAATAGTCGATTGTTTTGTATTGACTCGTTTCCGTACAGCAGTATCGCGTCATTGCCAAAGCAGCATGTCAACACTGCACAGAAATGTCTATGCGGACATCTACAGAAAAAATACACCCACATTCTTTGGGTGAGGGATTTCTAATAGGGCTTCCGGGTGCATCAAGTATTTATATTTTTGTTCTGGAACTTAAAAAAAAATCGCCTACTTAATATGTGTTGGTCATTATTTAGGAGCTAAACTGGTTTTTTCATTAACTGGAATGTATGGAAAACTAGAACAATAGAGACTCTAGTGTGAATATGATTAAATGCAATTATTTTAGGATTTAACGCTTAAAGTTTAGCATTTCTTTTTAACATTATAGAGTTAATTTTTCAGAGATGTTTATTTCGCATATTGATGCTACATTTTCCAGTCAAGATTATTCTTCCTTCAAACGCCAAAAAGTCTAATTTTTTATATGTATGTGTACAGGGTGTCACTGAAGGTAGTTAAAATACATACAAAGAAGCTACCAGCACATTTGAGTATTTACAATAGAGCTTTTTCATTTCTTTTGCATTTGCTATATTTCCATCTACACTTTTTATTTCTAACCCCACACTGCTAATCGGCTATACAAAAAATGCTTCTTTATATGCATTTTATTCTTAAAGTTTGGCCTAAGAATTCAGAAACACCCTGTATATGTGTATATGTATCTTGGGTGCACCCCCCTGGAAATGATCCTGCCGGCGCCCTTGGTTTGATTCTAAGCTAAGTTTTCGACACCAGCAGCAGAAATATCCTGCAAATCAAATAGCCACGTTCATCGAACACTTTACAAGAGGATAAATCCAATAGGCGTTCTAAATTTATGGGTAAGATGACCATCTTACCGATAGATTTAACTGGCGTGTGGGGATTTATCTGCGTGCAAAATGCTGAGTGAATAAGGTGCTGCAACAGTTTTATTAATTTTAATGGAAGAGCAGATCGTGTTTCAGAAACCGATAGAATGAAAATATAAAGGCTGAAGACAAATTCCCTTTCAACTGAACTGAGCAAGAGCTTTAACTTTTTACACTTAATATTTATAACTAATTTTAATCTTTCAACGAAAGAGAGAAAATAACTGTGCTTCAGTTTAATTTTTTTTTTTTTTTTGATTTAACTCATTGTATGTCTGGAACTTGTATCAGGGTCAAATCTAGTAATCAGTTTTCGCTAACTGTAATAGCTAACTTGAAATTTTGTAGACATATAAAAAACAATACAACAACACTGAAAATAGTGTGTATAGCATGAATAGTTCTTTAACAGCAGTGCTCAAAAGAATTTCTTGACACTAAAGTCTGTCGACGTGTATAAAAAATGTATGTGAGAGACTCTCAATCTTAAATTTTAACAGAAGATAAGCATCTCCCGAATATTGTACCGCTCTGTAGCTGCTATTATGACCACTATAGAATCTGATTTTGCTAATCTTTCAATCTCCATTTGAGTCGAAATTTTGTACGCAAATATATTTCTGCTTACAGTACAGTATTACGTAAAAATTGGATTTCGTAACACACAGTTTTAAATCACACTTTTCACAGTAAAACAGTAAATCACACTGAAACAGTTATTTTTGTTTTAAGTAATAGATCCCAACTGGCCATCTTTTGTGAGGCTAGTTACTGAGAATATGTGGTTTCGATGTCTAATATTCGCACAATTCAAAATAAAAACATTTATTTATTTATTTATTTGCATACAACTTCTATAATTGCAAAAGATAACGGATTAAGAAATCGTTCTTTGGCCTGTGCCACTGGTTATTTTATTATAAAAAGGCTCTACGAAATAGGCTACTATTTGCTAAAACCGACTATCTAAGACGTTATTCCTTAAATATTGATCATAAGTATGTATGATAAATTGTAAAGCTAAGTAAAATGGTGTAGAGAAGTTTATGGTTTGATTAAAAATTTTTAAAGGGATTACATTTGAATAAATACAAAATTAAACTTTTATGTGGCGGCCTCAAAAAAAAAAAAAAAAAAAAAAAAACCTCCCAATTAGTAAAATGCGCAGCATACTCTAATGAAGTGATAATGATGTAAGTGATGCACATAAGTCTTGGACTTCATACATCGATAAGTAAGTGCATGAAAAGCATTCCTTACATTGAGATGGCCAAGAAGAAACTTGTCGAAATTTAGAGATGGGAAAATCGTTTTTCCGTCAAAATCCAAGTACCAAATTTTTTTCTCAATTTCAGTATTTCCTTTAGTTCGCAGAAAGAAGTAAAAATGTACAGTTGCTTGCGGCGGAGTAGCCGTTCACAGTTTTTAATGACCTTGTTTTTTTCTCTTTTCAAATTTTGAATTAGCACAGCTGGTCAATGCGCTATCTTGAGCCTATTATTGGTTCTTACTCATGACTAACTCTCTCATTTATTCGAGGCAATATATTAACAAATGTGTAGAAGTTTTATCTCAAAACCAGTTTTTTTTTTTCTGGTAGAAAACATTATATACTTTCGATTATTTTCTTATCGAAATTATCTGCACAACAAACAGCATTAAAGTGCAAGTCAAATTTCTGTTTTGGTCTGATAAACAGTATAAGCGATAAGCTATAAAATAAATAAATTAGTAGAATGAAGTGAAACTATCAAGATTGGATACTATGCCTAAAAGTTTTACTACAACGTTGTGTGCATTTGGCAAATGTTGATGAAAACTTGAATACATTTTTCAGGAACTAGCTGTGTTTCAGGAAGGCGTCAACTTGAAAAGTGTTTTACATGAGCAAGTTCTGCATTTTGTAGCAGCTGGTTAATTCTTAAAATTGAAATAAACAGCCATAGCGTGCTGTATTTAATTATTTTGTTTTTCGATATTCAAGATGCCCTCAAAAATTGAGGAAATCTCGTCAGCATATTTATATTCGAAAACATTTCGCAGGTCTTAGTATTGTCTTAGTATTTAATTATTTGTTTTTCGATATTCAAGATGCCCTCAAAAATTGAGGAAATCTCGTCAGCATATTTATATTCGTAAACATTTCGCAGGTGTTATACTTTAAAAACATTTACGAAAGAAGCCAATTTTTTAAAATCTTAAAATAAGGGCAAAACAACAACAACAACAAAAAAAAAAAGATTAACATCCGTTGTAATTTGTTAAAAATAATGTAGAACTTATTTTATCGTACCTTATTATTTTAACTTTAAGAACCACCAGTTTAACATATAGCAACGAAAAAAGTTGATTGCATAATTTAAATGAAAGCATAATTTTTCATATAGTATTCAGTTTTATGAAAATTTTTCAATAAAGAAAGAAAAAAAAAGAAGTAGTATACATAATTTATCGCTTCTTTGGAAACAGATAATTTCTATTTCTTAAAAAGGTATAATTTGCTGCGTAATATTGCTTTCAGAGCAAAAATTTAGATAAAACGAAAAAAAAAATATATTTTAGACAATAAATTGTATTAAAAAATATTATTGCGTACTTTTGTAGGTACTTTAAATACAAAATTGCTTCAACTCTAAAGCAGTTTTTAGAAGGATATTTTAATTAACCATATTTAGTGAAGAGATAGTTTAATTACCTAAAATTTATTACAAGGCAACTGAAATTAATTAAAAGTTTGAGAAAAAATTCATTAACTGAGAAGCAGCTATTTTTCTTATTTACAGTTTTTCAAATATGTCTTTAATCAATTCAAAGTTTTGGGATAAACTAAAAAAAACTCCAATTTTTTTTTCTCTGAATCAGTCACTTTTAGGATGCATAGTTAATATAATGCATTTCTTTGTAAGCAATAGAATATTACGGAATTTATTTATTCTTTGTGTTAAATAACTGAAATATTTAAAAACTGTTTATTTAATTAATTGACCTTTCATTTTTCCTGATAAATCAATTGGAAATATTTGTTGAAATGAGATATTTCATAGTTTTATAATAGGCTTTATTATAAGTTCATTTCTAAGAATTGTTTAAAAGTCAAAAATCTAAAAATCAGAAATTTTAGATTTGAAGTGTTATTAAGCAATGTATTTGGAATATATGAGCATTTTATTTATTTGATCATTTTAGAACTAAAAGAAATTTTTGAAATTGTTTTATGACAATAAAATGACAAACATTATAACTACCAGAATAATGCGCAATTAATAACTTAATTTAAACGTAATTAAATAAGAAAGGTATTTGAAAGTTGAATAATTTTTATTTTACAAAAACACAGCACAGATATAAAATTTTAAAGGTATTCTTTAATAGCAATAAAAGTTCAATTAAAAAAGTTTCGTTAAAAAATTGATTATAAGAACATTAAAATAAATTAATTTTAAGTAATTAAAAATATTATTAAGTGTATAACATTCAATGCATGAAACTAAATATAATGTATGGGTATTTAAATTTATTTACATGGTATAAACTTTTATTTGAATGAAATGGAAATTCATTATAAGTAATGGAAAGAGAATAATGGTAAAGACATTATTAAATTTTGTTGAAATACAAAGTAAATCTATAAAACAGAGTAAATATTTAATTAAAAAGCTTAAACGTAAGCTTAAAACATTCTTTTAGAAATATTTGTTATTTTTTAAAATTGACTAAATTTTATTAAAGTTAAAAATCCTGGTAGCTAATAATAATAATTATTATTATTATAATAATAAAACATGTGAAACCGTATGGATTTCTGAATAATAACAACAAAATTTAACACAAGTAATTGAAAAAATAAATTGAAAATAAGAATTTAACTTCTTTACTAACAACAATTCCGGTTCAAGTATTTACGACACTATTACGGAAGTCTTCGCAATATCGCATAATAATCTATTCCTGCATACCGTGAATACCCTATGACCGCCTTTAATCCTTCAACAATGAAAATGACACTAAACCAATTAAAGAATGTACAACTCAAAAAGTATTGTTCGTTAACTTATAATTTTTAGTTTAACGTAAATTAACGTAAAAGCAATTTAGTTTAACGTAAGACCAATGTAAATAAAAGCTTGATTTTAAAAATAAGAAGCAAGACGCCTGGAATAAATTCTCTTTCCACACAATCTTAAAAAGTCCTTCAAAGGTTGTAAGTACAGTACTCTCTTGATAATCCGGCTGTTGGTTAGTCCGGGACGTTCAATAATCCGGCACTCTTGAGGAACACATGTCTTATTGTCTTCTGATTCGCCGACCACCGCGCATATAAACAAGCATGCCCTCGCTTATTCCCCCCCTCTCTTTCGTCATTGTTTTCTAGTTTACCTAATGTATTTTGTAGTGTATTCATATAGTGCACTACAATGTCGACCAAACGAAAGCACATGATTTTATGTCAAATACAAGAAATCTTGATAATCCAGAATTTTTCCGCAATCCGCTGGTTGTTTGGTCCCATATATGCCGGATTAACAAGATTGTACTGTAGTTCTTTATATACATCATTGATAATGATTATGTTCCACGATACATTCAGAATTCTTAATTGAGCCCATTTGAGAGAATTTAATCTTTTATAAATTATGAATTCAATTTTTGAAACAGTGATGATTAAATTTTCATTATTTTCTTCTAAAATGAACTGAAATGAATAAATTTCTCTTCTAGAGAAATGCTGACGTCAAAGAAGCAATCTGTTCGAGATCGACGCCTTGCGGATGGGAAGTGTACAGACCGTATGAAAGGACATTTGTAACTTTCGTAGATAGTCCGTAAGTTCAAATTCCGCAATTTAAATTACATCTGTTCTGATCGCATTCGCCATCTTTTAGAGCAATTTTTTCCCCTCTTGCAGACTGATTTATTGTCTGTGTGTTTGTCTCTGAAGTTTCGATTGCAATGTTGGGTGTTTCAAAAATATCTTTAAACAGAAAAGGGGAAAAAAAGGAGAACTGTAAAAAGCATAAATGATAATGGAAATGGGGTTCGAAAATGGCGTGTGAAAGTTTTATTTTAACAGGATGGAGCTCTACCTCACTTGGGTAGGAATTACAGAAATACCACAAATTTCAACCTGTATTGGATGAGACGTTTTCACCACACTCTAAATAGTATTTAATGATAATTTTAATTTAAATTTAAAGCGGAACATTAAGTGCAAATTCTGAAATGCATTTTATACAACTTCCGAGATAAATAGGGATTGATAACCGTGGAAAAGATTAGTAAATGAATTTTTCTTTACAAAATTTTTCTGCTATTCAACTAAAATCACATTTGACTAATATTATCACCTAATTCTTACAAAACTGCTTAAAATTAAATAGATGCTTTTAAAGGCTAGGCTACTAAGTTTTATGATTCGTTACAGATAAATTATAATCTTAACACACACACAATTTTTTGTTTTCTGTATGTAAAATGAAAAGCTCTCGAATCTAATGCATTTCGATTAGAATGCGATAAATAATATTCTTAATGCATATCATTATAATTGAAAACATATTTATTGCTGTTGATATGATTCATTTTAAAGTGTTGTTGATTCAACGAATGGAAAATGAAATAGAATTGAATATGTTTTCACCAGAAAAAGGGAATAAAAAAGAATGGAATAAAAGAAAAAAAATCTTTGGAGAAATGAAATCCTCTAAAATTAGACAGTTCTGCTTACCTATCAGATGCATGTACGGAATATTACCAGTTATAATTCTAACTTGCAATGATAAATCCTGAAATTTAAAGTAATTTATTTTAAAATGAAGAATTTACCTGAAGGTATGAGCCTACCTTTGTGTCACTTAAAAAAAAGTAACATTTTAATAAAAAACCCGTGTTTTTAATTAAAATGGGGTGTAAAACTAAAAATTAAAATGCATTTTTAATGAAATGAAATGTAAGATTTGAAATATTGGCAAATTTAAGTAAAATTTTCGAGAAAAATTAAATTTAGACCACATCTCCTGTAAACAATTCTAATAAATATTTTAAAATAATATTTATACAGTACATAACTAACATATTTATCTCTGTTTTGAATCAAAATATTTGTAGTAGTTCTAATAGTTATGAAAATATATCAATTATTTATGAAAACTCAGTTTTTTCTAAACAAAAGCATTTTTTGAAGAAGAAAGTAATCAATAAATAAACACAGAAACGTTACATAACACTAAAATTTCAAGTCAATATCTTAAACGCGTTGAGATAGGACATATATCGTCAAGAAAATTTACGAAAAACGAAATTTTTCCGTAAATGCGTTTAAAGATTACAAAATACGATCCTTCTGGTTCATTATTTCTTGTACAACATAGGTTATAGTTATCACAGAAACAAAAGTAAAATAGCTTTGTAATCCTAAGCGCGACACCTATAAAATAAGCAAATAAAAGCGAAAAATTTAACAAAACAAGGCATTTTTGGACAGTCTCATATTATAAAATTACGATTCCCTTGTTAAATTATGATGATATGTACCGATCATAATGGTAACCATACGCAGACATTTTTATTCGCAGTTTTCCCTTAACTAGGAATGACCAATGGCGTATTAGATGATTTCAAGCAGTGCATTGCATATTTGAGCCTACTTACCGTTTTGAGACAGATTGATGAAGACACAGATTGATTTAAAAATAATTTTGTGTCTGGAAATATTTTATTATTATTATTATTATCATTATTAATATTATTATCTGATGCCCCGTGGAAAGGAAGCATTTAAACATTCCTAAATAATTCGTAATAAAAAATCCAGCCACCTATACTCCAAACATGCGAAAATGTTTAGCGCCTCTTCGATTTTGCTTTGCTTATTTGTCTAGCTGTACTTTATGAAAATAAATCAATTTTTATATAAAAACTCAGTATTTTTCCTTAAAAAAGGCATTTTTTAAAGATGATGATGGTCGAAAAGCAAGCAGTATCTCGAATGCCACGAAAGGTTTTGCACCTTGTTGCTATGTATTCTGTCAAGTACTCTATTAAAAATGATGCGAATGTAGCATTTATGAATCTTCTACGGAAGCTCTCTAATTCAAGTTTACCTTCTATAGGCAATCATTGTTTTGAAAGAGAATTTTAAGGGGCATTCATCTATTTGGACTATAACCATGCACACGTTAGAAAAGGGAGTGAGTAAGCATTAACAGGTTTTTTTCTTTGTCAGGGATACCCAAGAGTCTCTCGACTCAGTATAGTCACAGGCAGTCATCGTTTAAAACGAGTTTAGGAGACGCCCTTGTGTTTAAAACAAAGAAAAATGTATTGTAACATGTACTTCAAACATGTAGTAACATGGTTTTTGTAACAAAACATCAATTTGAAACAAAACAATCTCTTACTGAAGTTTGTAAAGGTATACTCTCCGTTGAAAATAGAGCACGTAACATTTATAGCTCTCTTACAGGGACAAACAAGAGCTATCGTGCATTCAAGTTCCAAGTTCAAAGGGAATTAATCAAAGTAAATACTTTAGTCTCTGGCTTTAATCTGTTTGCTTCCATCGTTGCAAAAACTCTACTTAAGCGATTTGGATTTCTGTGCCAAGCAAGGATAGGCAAAAGAGATATAACCTACGATTGAATCAAACAGATTGACCATTAATTTCAAGCACAGTCGATCCTGAATTGTCTGCAGGACCTGATTGTGTATTTTCAATGAGTCATCGAAAGAAGCCTACGGAAGCTTATTTATTGGCTCCAACATTTAGCTACGTCATCTAACGGCCGAGTCTAACCAATGAGAAACGCTCGCAGGCCTCTTTGAATGACTCATTGAAGTATACAAGCAGGTCCTGTAGAAAATACAAGGTGGCGCCGGATCGTGTAAGAAAGTGTTCTGTAATCCATGTGTTGAGCGTGGGTTTATACTTCTTGTGACGCATAGCTTCTTCCTACGTTACAGGTGCGAGTGTCCGAATGGCAGCCAATGCACGAGGACCAGTGACGACATATCGATATCTGCTTACGTGCATCGGTGCGTGCCCGTCGGGATGGATGCTGACGAGTGGAGCTACGACTCTTTGGAAGAATAAATGTTGATCCAGCATCTGCAACGCCCTTCTGTACCATATCATTTTGCAAGCTATTTATTTTGTAGACATCATTTTGTATATACAAGCACATGCCATCAATAAAAAAGTATTACGTCGCTTTTGAATTTTAATTCCTTGCCTTATTTTTCTCGATTGAAAAAACTGCACCAAGATAAAATTTTCTCATCGTAAGCTTTATACTTTAACACAGGCCTCTCAATTGGTCCTCTTTTTTTTAAAATTCTTACCTCTATAAATAATAGAGTAAAATTTTCTGCTTCTTCAACAGTTGTTAAATGTTCTTTTAGATGTTAAGGTTTCGTCTATCAAACCATTAAAATACTAGGCTATATAAATAAAACTTTGATGAAGGTAGGAATATTTAAAAAAGAGGACCAATTGAGAGGCCTGTTAACACAATCAAACAAACAAATTTTTCATAAAATCAATAACTAATTATTCTTCGAAAAACACAACATAAAATATGAGAAGTTATTATTATGTGAAGGGTTCACAACTATAGTGGACCAAGTCTGTATTTTTTAAAAATGGAGATATTTCATGTTGGTGTAACCTAAAGATATGTTCTATTTACTGTCATGGTGAATCAAGTGATTGATACATTTTCTCTTCCAAAGATGGCATTTATTACTTGGCAGTACAATGCCACTATACTCTAATGTGCAATTTCAAACTTTCATTTCTACAATTTAGTTTAGATGGACTTGGTTCACCATGGTTCTGACCTCCTCATATATTAGATAATTCCCTTTTATGAAGAACAATATTTTAAGCATGCAACTGGCATAGGAAGTTTGACATATGCTCCATTTCTTTTTTGAAAGGATGTATACATAACTTATTTCCATAACAATAAAAATTCACGATATCGTACAGATTTTTTTTTTCCCACGCACTATACATTTTAAACATTTTGGCATTTCACTGAAGAATGTGAGAAAACTTGGAACATGATTTATAACTGCTTTCTATTTTTTTTTAACTCGTTGAAGCTCTAACTCCGATGGTGCCGCTATGAATCTAGTGTTGGTATTTCCAGCATTGCTTGCAGAAAGAAGTCATTACTTTTTCCAAGAAAACAGCCACCAGTCGCTTACATAAATATATAAGCACTTGAGAAAAATTCTTATTTATCTTATATACGTAAATTACTGATCCACCTTAAAAATTATGATAACACAGGGGTGCAAATAGGATTCAAATAGTTTTGTGGCAGCACCAATAATTTAATGGTACGAAACTTTTCCTATCTTTTAAAATCGCGGAAATAGATGTAGGTTTTAGTCGCACGCGCCGATTGTTTGGTCACACCGTGCGAACGTGCGACCACTTACTTACATACCTGACATAACAGTACAGAAAAATAATTTGAATGAAGTTTTGTTTATATCTTTTTAAGGTTGGTCGGAAAATTATATTTTAACCCTTTATAAGTGTCGAAAGTACTTGGGATTTTTCTGGTCCATTTTTTAGGATTAATTCATGTAATTTCCCTCTACTTTAATATCCCACGTGAATCGGAGAAACAAGTATTAAACAAACATAGAAATTTTGCAGGAGAATACATTAATTATTCACAAAATCAAAGTCGGAAAACTACCTGCTGCTCGTACACGAAATTAAACTCAAAAATATATAATTAAAAGCGATGATTCTTATGCTCAACTTTCGATTCATTATTCGAGCTTTCTTTAAAATTACGAATGAAAGAAAAGTTCATACGCCAAATATAATTTAGAATCAGATGTATGGAAAAAATATGCATCCTATATAAGTGAACAAAAATCAGAAAATTCACTAATGATAATTGATTTCTGTATTTAACCCATTTGTGCCTGGATATTTTTGCGACTTTCTTCGATTTTTACTAATAGAAGAAATAATAGATAAATTTCTGATGTCAACTTCTTAAACAAGATATGATTTCTTTTAAAATCATTATGCATAAAAATCGAAATATCAACATCCTACTTGGTCATGTCAAAATATTTTGTAGAGTTGAGGCTAATACTCATGAATAAAGGCTAGGAAAAATAAATAACGTTTTCGACTAAAGCGAAAATGCCGTCCCAAAAAAGGGACACTAGGCATAAATGGGTTAATAGACCGTAGGTGGTAAATATTCTTACCACGGTCGTATAAAGATTTAAATAGAGAAGTGAATTTTCCCAGGTACTTAAACATTTATGCGGGTGGCTGTACGAAAACGATCACTTTTCCTGTAAGATGCATTTCGTGGAAATCTCATTTATTAATCTAGAAACAAAGCATTGACTTGAATATAGGACGATCATCGACGCATTCTAAAAGAGCTAAACGAAATTTGCTAGTAAGATATCGCTGTGAGTCGTAATCATGTTATGTTATGCGCATGCGTGCCTTAGAAGTAGATTGTATGATTCGTCGTTATTCATCCCTAGAGGGTTATTACGTCGATAATCATTAAATGGGGTGGAGTAATTTCCTTAGAGAACCTGACGCTATTTCGTCCGTCCGCCGCTAGTCGATGATTGTCCTATTTCCATAAGGCGACCATATTTCTAAACAGTATTTTGGAGACAATTCAAGCATTGTCCTCGAATCCAAGGAAAACTTGGGGACACTAGAAAATATTTTTGAGGACTTATTCGAGGACACAACATATTACCATGTATACGCATACTTTAAATCTTGACTGACTTTGATACTTAAAAATGGACGCTAATAGCTCTTTATATCAATTGTGTATTCTTATTTCTAATAAATTAATGGAAGTATTTCATTTATTTATAAATGTTTGTTTAAACCAGAAATATGAAAAGAACAACAGTATGTTGAAATATTGCAATTTATTCAAAATTTAACTCTTGGAATAGTATTCGTATTTTTCAGAAGACATTGCTTTTTACATTGGATCATTTTGTGATAATTTTTCATGAAACTTTGTACACCCTCTAAAAAAAGCATTCGAGTGCTAGAAAATTTTCGTACGTCAATTTCATACTTAAAGCATGGTTCTACTTGAAAAGTGATTAATCATTAACAAAACTGAAATGGGAAATTTGGCTCATAGTCGGATACTTTATTGAATGTCTGTACACGCTACACACACAATGACAACAAACTTTTTCAGAGATCGAATTTCCTTGTTTCTCGGAGTAGATGGCGCTTTTAGTTGGTTAATTTTTCTTATTTCTTCAGTTTTTTCTGAAAGAAATAAACTAAATGGGAAACTTTCAGGAAAAAAAAGTACAAATCTTTAAATTTGGGGACGAAGTATTTTGGGGGACAAAATGAAAAAAAGATCTATATTTGAGGACTGCCCTCGAATTTCCAGGACGTATGGTCACCTTATATTTCCAAGTCTATGAAACAAGCAGAAGTAGATCGAATGATGCACATTTTTTTACGAACAGCGTTAGAATTTTTTTCTTTTGATAAGACGCTTTTCGACAATTTAGTGTGCTTAGGGGTTTTTAGGAGGGTTTAAATTTTTGACATTTTGGCATTTGTTTGCAAGAAGTACATAAGCGGATTTCCTATTTTCCTACCTTAGTTTCGAGAATAATGAATTCGATTTTTCACAAATTGATTAGAGGCGACATAGTGATTCGTAAAAATACCCCAGTCCTTTCTTTTATTGCGTATTTTTTAGAAAAGATATCCACTATCGATGTTGGAAAGTTATTTATCACTGCAGGTGTGTCAGTCTAATTTTGATAAAGTGTTGGAAATAGCTGAGTGGAAAATGGATTATATTAAACTAAATATCCAGGCTTTGTACGAGTCCTGAATTTGCTAAAATCCCGAAATTTTGAAAAATTATCCTAAAATGCCGTTTTATTTGAGATACTCGAGAGAACTGCTTTCTGTATTTCATAAAAAACAAAAAGAACCACTTTTAGCAGACCCTTTTAGGACAATTTTTCAAAAGTTTTGAATTTCAGCAAATTAGGACTCCTATACGAACCCTGATATCCAACAACTTTTGTTTTACGATACCTGAAGTGTCTAAGCTGATCTTTCTTTTTAGCTACGTTGAGACAGCAAGGGTTTGTTCACTTTGTTAATTAGCTACGATTCCAACCTAATATTTTTTCTTTCTTAAACCCTGAGATCGTATTTTCCCTGAAATTTGCTAGTAGGCGCGTTCGTAAACGATAAACTCGTTGCACGAGTTTTCGTAAGAAAACTGGAATGATTTTGTTCAGTGCTATCAGTTTCTTTTGCCTTTACGAATAACTTCGGTTTATTTATTTCGTCGCCTAGGAGATGTGTTTGTTTACAATATGCGTTTGTTGTTATTGTGAACAAGTATATCGGATTTGTGTGCTTAGCTCGAAGCCCCCTTATAAATCCTCGTCAATAGGACAGCACAAGGGGGGATGCCCTCCGTGGGAGTCTTTCTGAGGGTTCCTAACCCGTATTCACTTTAAGTTTCGGAGAAAACCACGGAAAACTCCAAACCGTTAGGTCGACGGACGGGCAATGGGAACCGAACCCGGGACCTTCACACTTCACTCGTCTACTATTTCCAGTGACACTGTGCCATGATGAGGCTTCTACGTATGTTGTTATTTTTATCTAGACGTTTTTAGTGCATACTCAATATAAAATCAACAAGATTTGAAAAAAAAAAAAAAAACTGGCCAAGATTGAAGTGCACAGATCAAAATTTAGAAATTTCAACTTAAACTTGCATTTTCTCAAAATTGGCCGCATTCGTAAACGCCAAACGAATTACACTCGTGCAACGTGTTTCCATCTAAGATGTTCGTAAAGGAAACTGAGTGCATTTAGTTTGTAAACTAGAGCGTTCGTATACAAAAGTGAGTGCGGTTAGTTTCAAACTAAATAAACTGATCACGGAACAGTTTCATCGAGTTTGTTAAGAAGATTACTTGCTGCACGTTGTTTTTGTTTAGAAATGGCGTCCGCTGTTATGGAAAAGTATGTTGTTGTGAAAAGTATTTTATGTTTGCTGAAGCTTCAAGTATTATTTTTTCGAGGTGGAAATTCATGCATACATTAGAAACTGCAACGAAGGTAGATAATTTTTCAAAGATAATCATTTTCTTGTATTTTTCATTTTAGTAAATTAAAAATGCATATTTTAGTGTTGAGATTGAAGTTGATTTAAACCGTTATTAGCGAAATTTTAACTTCTCTTGTTAAATACTTTTGAAAAAATGCAAGTTTAAGTTAAATTTTTAAATTTTGATCAGTGCACTTCAGTGATGGTCATTCTTTCGTTTTAAATCCTGTTGATTTTATATTGAGTATGTACTAAAAACTTTTCCGGAAGAATAACAATGTACGCAGATTGTAAACAAACACATCTCCTATGCGACGAAATTGAATAAACTTACGTTGTTCGTAAAGGCAAAAGAAACTGATAGCTCTGAAGTGCACTGAACAAACGCATTCCAGTTTTCTTACGAAAACTCGTGCAACGAGATTGTCGTTTAAGAATGCATCCAGTATTTAGCAAGAGAAGTACAAATTTCGCTAATAACGATTTAAATTAACTCCAATTTCAACACTAAAATATGAATTTTTGAATTTACTAAAATAAAAAATGCAAGAAAATGATTACCTTAGAAAAATTATGTATCTTCGTTGCAGTTTCTAATGCGTGCATAAATTGCCTCCTCGAAAAAATAATATTTGCAGCTTCAACAAACGTAAAATACTTTTTATAACAACATACTTTTCCATAACAACGTACGCCATTTGAAAACATAAACAACGCGCAGCAAGAGTATCTTCTCAACAACTGAATCAAACTGCTCCGTGCTCGGTTTATTTAGTTTGAAAGTAAACGCACTCAGTTTTGTATACGAACGCTCTAGTTTTTAAACTGAATTCACTCAGATTCCTTTACGAACACCTTAGATAGAAGCTCCTAGCGCGAGTGTAACTCGTTTGGCTTTTACGAATGCGGCCAGTATGCTGAGCTTCAAATGCCATTTCCTTGGTCTCTATTCTGCCACATTCGTTTAAGCGAACGTTCGGATGTGTGACATCAAATTGACGTTATTCGCATCCTGTTAACGTATATTGGTATTCAGCAAGCTTTAAGTGACGATTCTCCCTATCGCATGTTTACATTCAAGCATACGTTTCGAATTACATCACAAATCCGATCGTTCGCTCAAACGACTGTGGAGGAATCAGAATAGACCCGCTTGTTCTTGTTGTATTCGGGACATTTATTTTCGGTTTTGTGTGCTTTCTTAAATGGCATCCGCTTATAAACCCTCGTCGAATAAAGTGGGCAACACAGTGACAGTTTTTACTAGCACAAAGGAAGGAATATGTTACGAATTTTCGGGGCAACCCGCTGCTCTGGGGCTTAAAATGGTTTAAAATTCGTATTCTACGCTTCAAATAGATAAATTTTGCTTTTTGTTGCATCAAAATCGGCCAATTAGAACCAGAGATACGGAGGTTTCGCTTTCCCATATGTTTTTCTATGGGCTTCTAGAAATCTCGAGAAATATTAGTCCTAGAGCTTAGATCTCTTCACTTTTGAGGACTTATTTTTGGCGCCAAATTTGGCGATATTTCGCCAAAAGTCGCCAAGCTTGGCGACTTTTTGGTCATTTTGGCGCGATTTTCCCAATGGGGCCTGGAAGTTGTTTTTCCTGCATTAAAAACGCATAATAACCTAACATTTCTCTTCTATGACGTAATCAAAATTCACGCTTTATGTAGAACCCTCGAGAAATTGACTTTTCTGGAAACCTCTTGTACCTCCTGCGTCGGCTATTTAAAGAAGCGGGCATCGCCCCGAAGCAGTCAGTGCGAGCTGAACGCTCGATGTGTGAATAGCTCTCGGTACGATTGTGCTATAGAAGCTGTGTTTTAGCTTGTTTTGTGAAGCTGTTTTCAAAGTGCTGTGTGTAAATTCTTCATTGCTGTGTCTTAAGGGATTGTGTACTATATCCCTTGAATATTTCTACGGAATTTTTGCCTGTGAAAGTGACTTATTTTGGTGTGAGAAATACAGCATTTGTGAGAGCTTCTGATCCAAGCGGATTGTTAAAAGCACGTTATTGCTAGATTGTGCTTGTGAATTGTGTACAGCTGATTGTACTACGAAGATCTAGAAGCAATAAAGTTTGTGTTCCATCCTGACAAGTGACTTTTTACTTGAACTTTTTACACCAACAGGACTTTAGAACGACGAACCCAAGGAGTAGCAGAGTAATTCCGCAACATTTGGTGTCAGAATCGGGATTCTAAATAAAGACTTTAATTTTCCAGTTTATGGTTTTGACTAGACAAAAAATGGAAGAACAACTTCAAAAGCTCATGAATATGATGCAAGAAATGAAAGCCGGACAAGACGAGATGAAAGCCGGACAAGACGAGATGAAAGCTGGACAAGAACAGATGAAGGCGGATTTAGAGAAGAAAATTGAAGCAGGACAGACCGATTTAGAAAAGAAAATTGAAGCCGGACAGACCGATTTAGAAAAGAAAATTGAAGCCGGACAAGAACAGATGAAAGCGGATTTAGAGAAGAAAATTGAAGCCGGACAAGAAGGAATGAAATTGGGATTGGAGAAAATGGAGACTGCTTTGGGAAAATTAGAGAAATTCGAAAAGAGTGTGCAGGAAAGTCAAGAGATAATGGAGAAAAGAATGTCGCTCATAGAAGAAACTCAAACGAAATATGAACAAAGAATTGAAGGAAAAATAGAAGAAAATGTTAAGGAATTGCAGCAAGATATTTGCAGAATGCGGGAAGAATTTAAGAATAAAATTGAGGAGAAACTAGACTGGAAAGAAAATATAGTTTCGAAAATACAGGAAGAATGTGAAGCTAAAATGGAAGAAAAATTGGACTCTCTCGTCAAGCTGGGAAAGTTACCGGAAAACATCAGACTGTCGTCACGCCGCCCAGCAGTGAAACTTACCACTTATGACGGAAAGACTCCCTGGGAAGCCTACAAGACCCAATTTTTAATCGTCGCCAAAGCCAATGGTTGGAGCGAGTCCGAGAAAGCGGACCAACTGGCCGCTTCCCTTAGCGGAGATGCAATTAACGTATTGCAAACTATTGGAGCGACGAAGATAGGAGATTTTGACGCCCTCGCAAGTGCCTTGGAGATGAAATTCGGAGAGAAGTGCCAGAAAGAATATAGTAGAATCCAACTTAAGTCAAGGATGCAGAGATCTGGCGAGACCCTCCAAGAGCTGGCTTCCGACATAGATAGGCTGTGTCATCTAGCCTATGGCAGTTATCCTGATAATGTTCGAGAAGAAGTTGCAGTACAACATTTTATTGAAGGCCTCGTGGACCCTGAAATTCAGAAAGCATTGATCTTGGCGGATTATAAAGATCTCGGGTCTGCCCTCGTATTCGCCATGAAGCTAGAGGCAGCTCAGCTGGCCGTAAGAAAAGAGCGGCATAATGTTAGAGCTGTGTCATTCCAGGAGCCTACGGATGGAGAAATGGAGAGATTAGAGAATAAATTAAAGACCCTGGAAAATCTGGTGGAACGACAAGAACAGTCAGAGCCAAGAAAAGTGAAATGTTGGAGGTGCAACAGCGAGGGGCATTTACGAAAATACTGCGACGCACAAAAGAACTCTCGTCGTAAAGATCGCAGTTATCAACGCACCAGAGAAGCCCATGAAGGAAGACAGAAAAGAGACGACTTTCAGGAACAGAGGCTGAGGGATATTCAAAAGCCCCGTTTGAAAGTCTTACAGATTTCATCAGTGAATGGCGGCAGTGATGGACTATTCGTACTGGGATACGTTAATGGTTCCCCATGCCACATGGTGATTGATACTGGAGCGAACGTAACCATCATAAGGACGGATCTGGCCAAGAAACTGAACTTGAAGATTATCTGGACTCCGCCCTCGCTGACCCTCCAGACTGTGACAGGTGACAAGATCGAAGTGGGCGGAAAAGCGCAAGTAGAAATCACGTTTGGAAATGCCAGATACGACCATGTGGTATATGTCGCCAATATTACAGACTCTTATTCTCGGACTCGACTTTTTAAAATCGCACAAATTTAACTTGGACTTTAAGAATAATGAGCTTCGTTCAGACTCAGAAGAAATAGCTGCGTTCGATATTAGAAACGAAACTGTTTTGCCTGTTCAGCAAATAATAGCCCAGACTGATATCACTCTACCTCCCAGAACTGATTCCATAATTTCTGGAACAGTAAAAGAAAGCAATAAATTCCGCTTTGGATTAATCGAACACCCAAGCAATAGTGATTCCGTCAGAGGAGTACTTGTGGGAGCAACACTTGTGGACTTGTCGAGAACGGAAATTCCAGTTAGAGTAGTAAATGTGACGGACAAGTCGAAGGTGATAAAGAAAAATGAAGTGTTGGCGACATGCACTCCTGTTACCTGCATTAATAAGAACACCAACCAAACGACAGCTAAATCTTCCGAGTGCCTGACGAAGGAATTATACAAGACGTGGAGTTAACGGCAGAACAGAGAAGCGCTGCGGAGAAAGTAATAGCTGAATTTGAAGACCTCTTCTCTCGCACTTCCGGTGACTTTGGCCGTACGAGGTTAACGCAGCATAAAATAGACACAAGCAGCCATTCTCCCATCAAGCAACATCCTAGGCGGCTGCCGTTTGCTAAGCAAGAAGAGGTGAACCGACTTTTAGAGGAGATGCAGCGTGATGACGTCATCGAGCCATCGACTAGTCCGTGGGCCTCGCCGATTGTTTTGGTCCGAAAGAAAGATGGTTCCACCCGGTTCTGTGTTGACTATAGACGTCTGAATGACATTACCAAGAAAGACAGCTACCCTCTTCCCAGGATAGACGACACATTGGACACTTTATCGGGAAACGAATGGTTCTCCACTCTGGATCTCAAGAGTGGCTACTGGCAAGTAGAAATCCATCCCGATGACCGTGAAAAGACTGCGTTCACCACGGGACAAGGATTGTGGCAGTTCAAAGTTATGCCTTTTGGACTCTGCAACGCACCGGCTACATTCGAGCGTCTAATGGAGACAGTGTTGAGAGGACTTTCCTACGAAGCATGTCTCGTTTATTTGGACGATATCATCATCGTCGGAAGGACTTTCGAAGAGCATCTCGAGAACATTCGAAAGGTACTACAGAAATTAAAAGAGGCAAACTTGAAACTAAGTCCATCGAAGTGTAATTTGTTTCGTCGGGAAGTACGTTACCTCGGGCACATAATATCCGCCCACGGAGTCCGAACCGATCCCGAAAAGACGTCCACAGTCCAGAACTGGAGTCGTCCCGAGAATATCCACGACTTAAGAAGTTTTCTCGGTCTGTGTACTTACTATCGAAAATTCGTGAAGGGCTTTTCTCAAATTGCGAGACCTCTTCACAAATTGACCGAGACTGGACAGAAATTTCTATGGACTGAGGAATGTGAGGACGCATTCAACGAACTGAAGACGGCTTTAACATCTTCGCCGATCTTGTCGTATCCTCACCCTGACAAGCCATTTATCCTGGACACAGACGCAAGTAAGGAGAGTGTCGGAGCAGTTTTGTCCCAGGAGATAGATGGCCAAGAACACGTCATTGCTTACTGGAGCAAATGCCTTTCAAAGGCAGAACGTAACTATTGTGTTACGAGAAAGGAACTCCTTGCTATCATTAAGGCCGTGGAGCACTTCCATCATTACCTGTACGGCCGAAAGTTCCTGCTCCGAACGGACCATGCCTCTTTAACCTGGCTTCTAAATTTCAAGAATCCGGAGGGCCAAATAGCCAGGTGGATACAGCGACTACAAGAATATGACATCGAGATACGTCATCGGAAAGGGTCATCTCATGGAAATGCAGATGCTTTGTCGAGAAGGCCCTGCATAGACAGTTGTCGCTATTGCTCCAGGGCAGAGAAAAATTACCATCTGAAACATCCCGCTGTCCGCCAAGTTACATCATCGGCATCATCTCAAGATCCCTGGAGTGACGAAAATGTTCGGGCGGACCAATTAACAGACAGCGACATCAAACCTATTGTGGAATTTATGGAAAAATCCAGCGCTAAGCCCAGTTGGCAAGAAATATCATCTTACAGTCCGGCAACAAAACAGTACTGGGCTTTATGGGATTCGCTTCGCCTGAGAAGTGGAGTCCTGTATCGTAAATGGGAGTCGGACGACGGCAAGATGCTCCGATGGCAGTTGGTACTCCCTCGCTCGAGGATTCCGAAGGTTCTAGAAGAACTTCATAATGGCTTAACTGGGGGCCACTTTGGCGTAATGAAGACCCTGCAGAAAGTTCGCGAGCGCTTCTACTGGGTTAGGGCTCGAGCCGACGTCGAAAAGTGGTGTCAAGCTTGTGACGCCTGTGCCGCCCGCAAAGGCCCGAAGAAACGAAGCCGTGGAAGACTACACCGTTATAATGTAGGAGCGCCTTTTGAGAGGATTGCCCTCGACATCCTGGGACCTCTTCCGCGAACTTCGGATGGCAACAAATACATCCTAGTTGTCATTGACTACTTCTCTAAATGGCCCGAAGCGTTTCCTATTCCCGATCAAGAAGCTACGACCGTAGCAGAGGTACTGGTGCAAGAATGGATTTCCAGATATGGAACCTCTCTGCAACTTCATTCCGACCAAGGAACGAACTTTACCTCTGCAGTCTTCAAAGGACTATGCAAACTTCTCGAAATGGACAAAACCCAGACTACGCCTTTACACCCACAATCCGACGGCATGGTGGAGAGGTTCAATCGCACAATTTTAAACAACCTCTCGCTTCTGGTATCTAGGAATCAAGAGGACTGGGACAAGAAACTCCCTATCTTCCTGCTGGCCTATAGGAGCGCCGTCCATGAGACTACCGGCTTCACACCTTCCCAGATGCTGTTCGGCAGAGATCTTCGTCTTCCCGCCGATCTAGTGTTCGGCCGCCCTCCAGATGCGCCTTCATCGCCAGAGGAGTACGTGGAAAACCTTCGGGCACGGTTTGAAGATGTACATCATTTTGCTCGGGAGCGGATCAACTTGAACACGGAAAAGATGAAGACTCGCTACGACACGAAGGCTACGGGACACGAGTTCAACGCAGGTGACAAAGTTTGGCTATGGAATCCTACTCGACGGAAAGGCCTGTCTCCCAAGCTGCAATCGCCGTGGGACGGTCCTTACACAGTCCTAAACCGGCTGAATGACGTCATCGTACGGATTCGTAAGTCACCAAACTCGAAGCCAAGAGTTGTACATTACGATCGGCTTGCCATCTACCGCGGTTGTAATTAGCTCAGACCATGGTCACTATGGCGTAATTCCTCTTTTCTTTCAACTCTCATTTCTTTCCTGTCTTTCCCTTCTCTTCCTCTTTCTTCAACTCTCTTTCTCTCACCACTTACGCCATGTTTAGTGTACATATTTGTAATATATTGGATTTTATTAATGTGTATTTGTTATTACATTGATTGCTTATTACAGTGTAATTGTTTATTAGGATGATTATTAATGTGTATTTGCTTATTGTGCTATTGATTACTTGCTTGAATTATGTTGTTAAGATCTTGTTAAGTGTTATACAGTGTAGGTACCTGTGTGACCTCCTAACTAGGGATTGTACTGCCCGGGACGTGCAGTCCTTGGGAAGGGGGCAATGTTACGAATTTTCGGGGCAACCCGCTGCTCTGGGGCTTAAAATGGTTTAAAATTCGTATTCTACGCTTCAAATAGATAAATTTTGCTTTTTGTTGCATCAAAATCGGCCAATTAGAACCAGAGATACGGAGGTTTCGCTTTCCCATATGTTTTTCTATGGGCTTCTAGAAATCTCGAGAAATATTAGTCCTAGAGCTTAGATCTCTTCACTTTTGAGGACTTATTTTTGGCGCCAAATTTGGCGATATTTCGCCAAAAGTCGCCAAGCTTGGCGACTTTTTGGTCATTTGGCGCGATTTTCCCAATGGGGCCTGGAAGTTGTTTTTCCTGCATTAAAAACGCATAATAACCTAACATTTCTCTTCTATGACGTAATCAAAATTCACGCTTTATGTAGAACCCTCGAGAAATTGACTTTTCTGGAAACCTCTTGTACCTCCTGCGTCGGCTATTTAAAGAAGCGGGCATCGCCCCGAAGCAGTCAGTGCGAGCTGAACGCTCGATGTGTGAATAGCTCTCGGTACGATTGTGCTATAGAAGCTGTGTTTTAGCTTGTTTTGTGAAGCTGTTTTCAAAGTGCTGTGTGTAAATTCTTCATTGCTGTGTCTTAAGGGATTGTGTACTATATCCCTTGAATATTTCTACGGAATTTTTGCCTGTGAAAGTGACTTATTTTGGTGTGAGAAATACAGCATTTGTGAGAGCTTCTGATCCAAGCGGATTGTTAAAAGCACGTTATTGCTAGATTGTGCTTGTGAATTGTGTACAGCTGATTGTACTACGAAGATCTAGAAGCAATAAAGTTTGTGTTCCATCCTGACAAGTGACTTTTTACTTGAACTTTTTACACCAACAGGACTTTAGAACGACGAACCCAAGGAGTAGCAGAGTAATTCCGCAACAAATAGAAGTGAAGGAATGTTACAGTTCAGAGGACCAAGCACAAACAACCAGGAAATGAGTGGGAATAGAACCCGACAGTATGCTTAAACGATTAGTAAAGAGGTGGACGCGCCCTTAACCTCCCAGCCACCGGCTCCTCAAATCTTTTCTTAACCCATTTGTGCCTGGATATTTTTGCGACTTTCTTCGATTTTACTGATAGCAGAAATAATAGATAAATTTCTGATGTCAACTTCTTAAACAAGATATGATTTCTTTTAAAATCATTATGCATAAAAATCGAAATATCAACATCCTACTTGGTCATGTCAAAATATTTTGTAGAGTTGAGGCTCAATACTCATGAATAAAGGCTAGGAAAAATAAATAACGTTTTCGACTAATAGCGAAAATGCCGTCCCAAAAAAGGGACACTAGGCATAAATGGGTTAAAATTCTTTTACCGTATAATACCGCAAAAGGGCCCTCCAATCCTTAAGGGAAATCGCGGTCTATGGGGTCGGATAATGGAAGGGTAAAAATCGAAAAATATACCGTCAAAAATATACTCCCTCTGTCTTCAAGTAAAGCTGGATTCATACTGTCCGTTCCGTACCGATAAGACGCTGCGATGACGTCACTCAGCGAAGCAAAGCAGAGAGCATTGTTCTGACGTACACTTTGCAGGCATAGAGTGATTTCACTGGTGCATTTACTGAAACTCCGCAAGTTCGCTCCGGCAGCCGAAGTTTCAAAACACAAAACAACGGTCGGCCAGAGCGGAGTCTAAGATGCACGGAACGGCCAGTATGAATCCACCTTAAAAGGGGGGGGGGGATTTAATTCCGTATTTTAAGAGCAAAAGAAATGCACGAGAAGCGCCTCACCATGGCACAGTAGTTATGTCACTGGAAATGGTAGACGGGCGAAGTGTGAAGGTCCCGGACTCGGGTCCCATCGCGCGTCCGTCAACCTAACGTTCGGAGTTTTCCGTGGTTTTCTCCGAAACTTAGCGAAATTACGGGTTAGGAACCCTTAGAAAGATCCCCCACGGAGGGCACCCCCCCCCTTTTGTTGTCCTTCTGACGGGGATTTATAAGCGGGTTTGGAGCCAAGCACACAAATCCGACATACATGTTCACAACAACAACAGTGCACGAGAAAAGCGGGGGGGGGGTGGCGCTTTTGCTGTATTTTACGGGGCTACTCAAAATTTTAATTGATTCATTCGCTGAAGTTGTAACGATATAAACTACTGGAAAACTGAGGACGGTTAAAAAAAAATCGGAATTATGGCAATTTGTGTTCTAATGTTGGAAATTCAGAAAATAAGTCTTTTTTTTTTAAGTCTTAAGAGAAACTTGGAGCAACAGCAGAAATATTTGGATATTGCAAGAAATGTACCCAGAAAAGTTGTAATTTTAGCAAATACAAGATACGTACCAAACTTTATCACGTCACTGAAATGACTTTATTTTCGAACGCGCCCTTTAACTGTAAGTCCGGTAACTGCTAACTTTTTGTTATACTATAAAAACGCATAAGTTCGGTGGTACGTAAAATTTTATGTCAGTATTTCAATCACGAAATCGAACATGGATGCGCTTAATATGTTCTGGTTCGTCATTGCCATCTGCTTGTCGACAAACACAGTCTGCTCTTATAAATCTGTTCCACCAGCTAAGGTATACTATTAATCTTGTTAGATCTTTTAGTTTCTATTTTATTTTTTTATGTATTACATGCACACTTTTTAAGCTGTATAATATTGTTTAGTTATAGAAGATTGTTTCTTTTCCTATGCTTTTCAACAGTAAGGAAAAAGCGTACAGTTTGCTTCCCAGTCTGTGCTGCAACTGCTATAAGCAGGAATCTATTGCTATGTTGTATTTAAAATGTGTCTTTAGCAAGAAAATCTTGTTTTTAGAATCATCCGAAAGAATTTCAATACATAACGCTAGTCACTATTATAAATGCTATAGAAACATTTAATGTTTTAAATAAAACAAAACTGACTTTGTTGTATGACTTGATGTATACTTTTGAGGACTGCAAAACAAATGCTGTCCGGTTTAAATTACTGTATATAGAATTTACAGGGTGTTTACTGGGTTTCAAAAAACACAGAAGCTTTAAGGTTAATGAATTAACTAATTAGATCATAACTGACTGCAATAAAATTGTCTGATTGGTATTAACCAGTTTTCTTCCATAGTTAAGATGCATTTTTTGGAAAAACTGAAACTGGTTAACCAAGAGTTAAGTGTTGGGAATGTTTTGTAATCCATGCCTTTGGCATTATTGACATCGCCTTGCTTAAATAAAAACTTAAGTTTGACTTTGAATTTCGGAAAGTTTTCTGCTGTGAATTTTAAATCCGCACAGCTTCCTTAATACAGATGTAGTTTCAGTGACTAACAACGCCGAAGTTTGTTGCAGCGAGCCGGATTTAAGAGAACTGTGTGTGAAATTAAAATTGTTAGTTTAATTTTCAGGTTATTGGAAGAACTTGTATTTAAGGAGTGAAATGTATGTCACCATCGTTATATTTAGAATAGTTTGTGTAGAAGCGATACAAGACTGTTAGTATTCTCTATTTACAGGAAAAGGTAGCTTTAAAGTTTTCGTATATAGCAGTAACTGGTTATACTCACGAGCAAAAAATCTTTCACTGGAAAGTAGAGTCCGAAAAATAGCCATAAAAACTACATAATAATTAATGAAAATTTTTGTAGATTAAGTTTTTACGGAAAGCTTCAATTTGAACATGTATTTAGCTATAAATGTATCTGAGAGCTTTATCCAGTTATCGCAAGACTAAAATTATGCAGGATTTTAAAGGGTTTGGTGAAAATACTAAAATCTGACTAGTATACCACTTTGAACCAGTTAGAAATGACTAAGAGGAGCGACTTAAGCGGAGTTTACGTTAAGTGCAAAACGAAATTGTAAATGTTTATATAACAGGTGACTATAATTAACTTGCATTATAATTTACATAAATTATAATTTAAATTAATGAAATGAATGACAAATTAAGTAAATAAGTAAAGACTGTACGTAGTACTTTTAATGTAACCGTAAAATTCCTAGATGAATTCCGGGAAAATTTTTTGATCGTACAAATATCTTTAACCCTTTAACGCGCAGTGTTTCCGCTCTGGGAACACCCAACTCTGACAGTCTTGACTGTTGCCAGTCACGAAGAATAGATTGGATTTCTATGAAAATAGTTGCGGGTGACATAGCTCCACGAGAATCCTTTACTTTTAGCACGTCATTTCCCGTAAAAAATGGTCACGATTATTTTTAACAGCTTTGACATCGGCTGAAAAAATGGAAGAATGTGAGAACAGCTGGATAGATTGCCCAACGCTGACCAAAAGGCAGCCGTTGTCATCGCTCGACTTAACTACCAGCATGATGGCGGACTATCGAAACGTTCATCGCGTACTACAGATCTAGACCCTTTTTTGACGCAGTTGGCTGTGCGGCCCAGCCAGCTGTCGTCAAAAAAGGGTCTCTATTAAAATAATCTGGCCGTAAAAAGCCGTATTAAAATGACCTGGACTTCTGAAAGACGATGCAATATTCGGAGGACTTCTTATCCAGGACACTTACTAATGAGGTTTGACCGTACTTATACACGAATATATATACTCCGATCATAAAATCTGAAGCATTTTCGAAGTATTTTATCGGCGAATTCTGGGTCATTTTTTCCTCATGGCTAGCACTGGATTTAATTGGCGTTGGCCACTATTAAAGCCGGAATTGGTGGACAAGTTTACCTCCTATGAAGAGACGGACGAAATGACACGCAAACGCATGCCAGGATTTTAATCCAGTCTCGTGGTATCATGGAATGTTTTTAGTCGCGCTCTACTCCGGGAAGCACGTTTCAAGTATATTTTCACAAAATTCTGTAAAAGTTCTCCCGTGACGACGCAGGCGTTATACCGTATCGAGCACATAAAGCTCCTGCAACTAGTGTTAAGGCTGTTCTTAGAAAAAAAGAACTGTTTTTAATCCTGGTACACAAATTGAAATAAATTAATAGCACCAGGGTCTCCAAAAAATTCCAGATGGTTCTTCATAAGTTGCTTTACACACTGCGATAAGAGAAAACGCTATGGCTTTTGTGAAATTTTCAGAAAAAATTCTTAAACATGGATCTGAGCTGAAAGATTTATCGAAGAGTGACACGCTTTGCGAAAATGTCAGATTTTTAAGATTTTTTCTAAAAGTTTTGAAACTGATAAAGATTGGCCTGTCTTCGCAGTATGTAATACAGCTTGTAAAGAGACAGTTTAAAAATTTTGAAGTGCCTGGCATAATTAGTTTATTTGTAATTATGTACCAAAATCGCATGATTTTTTCGAATAACACCGTTAAAAATTTAGGCATACTAAGCAAAGATTAATACAGCAACTTTTGCAGGTAGCAGATGGCGGTGAAATAAAGTGGTACTACGTGCCAGAGTTCCTCATTCAAGAATCTCGCGAAAGAAGCCCTCGTGGACTGGCCATTACCTGTCAAAGCCGCACTCTCTGCGGTATTAGACGGACTGCTGATGAGATCCCCGCGGGAGTCCACGTTGCAATGCAATAGTAAGTAGCTCCTCTCTTAACCTTGGCCTTTAACCACGGACTTGGATATAGGACATGCATCGATGTATTCTAAACTAGCTTCGTGCCCGTTCTTCGCACGGTAGGAAACGAAAATTTTCCTTACATGTGTAATTTGAAATTATTCGTGATGTGGAATTTAAAAAAAAAAAAAAAAAAAAAAAAAAAAGCAAAATTATTTGACTCTTAATGTAAAGTTTGTGTCATGAGTACTAACCTGATCATTGCAGTATAATGACTCAAAAACTACGTCAGTGTCATTCACTATCAAAAAAGTGGAGAGCTTAATGGTTTGCAGAGAACTCCTGGCTTTCAAAATGTCTTATTCAGGGGCGTAGCCAGAGGGGGGATATCGGGATATATCCCCCCACCCCGAAATTTTTGGATTAGTGATGAAATTCCGTCTATTTATGCATATGTAAGTTCATATACCCCTCGAAAAAATTTCCAGGCTCATATCCCCTCCCCGAAAAAATTTCCAGGCTACGCACCTGGTCTTATTTCTACATCATACTGTTTTTTAGGCTCAAGTTGTAGCATTAAATACCTAAGACACTACATGAAATGGAGCACCATTTATCTCTTTCCGAACATGTACCATATAAGGAAAGTATTGTAATCATGAAAAAATTCGACTTCGAGATTTTGGTGTATTGACACGTTTTGAGGTCTTCTGAATTCATTTATGCTATTTTCAAGAGATGTTTTTAAAATAGCTGCGCACCCTTTCTTCATACGGGAAGAAGGGAATATTTTACTAAAATCAAATCTGCATGTGACAAAACAGAATTTCATTTTTAAAAAAGTTAAAGTAATCTCCTCTGTTGAAATTACTGCGGGATATATTAACGCAAATTAGAATTACTTTTCGTTTAGTTGGTTGCAAGACAACCGTTGAAACAGGACACTTTTAATTTCATGAAATATTTATTAACGTGGTACATTGCGATTTATTTATATTATCTTTACAAATCTAATAATACTACCTATTACATACATTAATACTATCTATATTCGCTTCTCCCTCTTCAAGGCTCCCTTTAAAGAAACAGCTTAGATTATTTGGCCTCAATGGGATCTTTTGATTCTGTGGCGATTCTTTGCAATTTACGCATTAGCATAAATAATAATCATTTCACATAATGGTTGCCATTAAGGAAACTCTCCATATATATTTAATTTATACATAGTTTTATAAGATTGGCGTATTTAGCGCCGCAAACCATTTCATCTTACTGTGGGGAGAAAATATCCGAGGGGTGCCATTTTAACTATCCATGTATCTAATATAGCGATATCTTTTATATCCTCCATAGTCCTGTCTCCTGAAAAACATCAAACTGTGTAATCTCGAGGAGCTACTTATTCCCAATTTAATTGTGACAGGGCGTTAGAGTTGCAGAGTTTACAAATTTCACGCATTTTTTTAATTTATGACGTCACTGTTTGACTGCCGTAAAGGATACCCCGGTAGGTTGAGGGAGTTAATTTCAATATTTCGCATAATTGTTTTCAAACGGTATCATTAAAACTTTGCGTTATGTAACCTTTATGGAGGAACGTAATTCAACGTTAAAATAAAATTATACTCACAACCTGCATGCGTATGTTAGGCAACGCCTGCGCTAAATTAAATGCCAAAAATAAAAATAGTAAATAGAAAAAATTTAATATATCGCGCTTTGAAACGAACTTTGTAACTTTTAAAATGAACATTTTCAGCGCAGTGAAAATATTTCAATTTTTAAATGAGCACCGGATTAAAATACCACTTCTAATAATAATCGTGAATTTCTTAGTTTATTTCTACAGTAAATTTTAATCAAAATATCGTCTCCCTGTGTTGAAAATAGAGCTGGAATAAATGAGTTAAAATTATGGAGTAATTTTTACGTATCTTAAAGCATTTGACGTCATAGATCCTCAGTTGCGAATTTAAATTCAGATATCCCATTTAAAAACTCGATTGGTTGAAAAAAATCCTTTTTTCTAATCCTTTCTGTGGCAACAACCGAACATAAATTCTCGTGCCGTGATTGCAATGTAATGAATGGCGTAAGATCGCGTTGATGCTATTAAATTCTAACATTAGGCTGCATTAAAATTCGTAAAAAATCATCTAATTTGCATAATTTTTTCTTTTTTATTTTAAAAGAGGGAGAAAAGAATGTTTCACGATTTGTCCAAATATCTAAAAGTTATGACGGATAGAATTCAAGATGCGACAGTTTTAAAATTATTTTACGAAAAACAATCGCGAAGCAGATACTTAGTAAAAAAATTCCTAAAAATCGGTAAATCATGTTACGTATTCAGAACAAACTGTTTTTAAAAGAAAATTTCCTCCTCTATCCGATGATACAAATGCCGTTTTGCTGCGAGCGTAATTTCCGCCGTTATTACGAATTAGGTGAGAAAAAATGCCAAAAATCGCATAAAACATAAAATAAAAAAAATTCTAGGTCGAATTTTGAAAAAATCGCTTCGAGGTGCACAACTACATATTTACATCTTCCCGAGTACCAAATTTGGTGTTTCTAGGTGTAGCCGTTTGTCCGTAACGCTGCCCACACGCACACACACACACACACAGACACCTTCTTTTATAATAAGTAGAGATGAGCTAAGCGAAATTTTCCTGTAGGATGACGCTGTGAATCGTAATGAAGTTTATGTTGCACGAATGCGTGCGTTAGTAGATAGCATGATTCATCAGTATGCGTCGTTTGAGGGCGTTTATGTAGCTGATCATTAAAAAAGTGGAGTATTTTCTGTAGCGGCTGACGCAATTTCGCCGATCCGTCGCTCGTCGATGATAGTCCTTTATTAAAGTTTGTGCCTGTAAATGTGGCCACATAATGTAAACTGAGCAGTAAATGAACACCTAAGCATATTTTTTAATTGTAATGAGTTTTTATAGTGGCTTTTCGTATTTAACTGGGCGAGCACATATTTTGTCATGTAATTTGTGAAAAAGTCTGAAGTCGGGAAGTCATTGGTTCCGGCTTTTTTGGGGGGTTCATGTGAAAATTAGCTCGATAAGAGTTAATGGATGTTCTATTGTTAATTTCCCAAGAATTGCGTGGTGTTCCCATGATGTGTACTGTTCCCACCACTGTATACATCAATAGATTATTTCAAGAGGATATGCGATCAAAGAAACCAATAAAGCGTGTAATAGGTTCCCATCGCATGGAAGGAAGATGCCATTATGAATTTTACTGAATCTCTTAAAACCTGTATATTTAAAAAATATGTACAAAATGCTTATTCACTAGTTGTATTGACTCCCTGGTCGGTTAACCTTACTTCAGAAAACTTTGGTTGGGGGGAGGGGATGGAGGAATTTTAGTGTTATTTAAATCTATGCAAAGTTAGAAATTTCACTTTTGCTGTAAGAAAAGCTAAAAGATACGTTGCCTATAGGGGAGGGGGGGCATGTCCCCGCTATCACCCCAATTGTACGCTTTTGTCAAATTTTGATAAAGAATCATAACCATAACATTTTATGATCATTGTGCGATCGATCAGTCTTGAATAGACTGTAAAAGACAGAAAAGTTGCTACACAAAATAATTAATGTAACTGTACTTAATCATAACATGATGGTTATTTTGAATTTCAATAACGTATTTAAGAGTAGGCATATTTAATAAGAATGCATTCATTACATTACATTATATGCACTCGGAAATGAGTGCTTATATACTCATTATCGATTCTTTTATGCATTCAAAAATATGGAAATCGTAAAATTTTAAGTGTAATATATTTAACGATTCTTGATGTTTTCAAAAATCGGTAGATAAAGCACTATAATGTGCTCGGAAATCTTTGGGTCTTACGTATTCTCATGTTTGAGTTAAGTGTGCTCAGATTAGTCTAATCCGTTTAATGGAATAGCTAATTTGCCATGAAAAATATTCTAATAAGCGGGATATTCATTATCCGGTATCGTTATAAATTAAGATTTGGTACATCGAAAATTTATTACCAAAAGCGGGATATTCTCTAAGACAGAGGCGAAGCCAGGGGGGGTTTAAGGGGTCATGACCCCTCTTTTTGCCATGCAAAATGAGTGTTCTTCACTCCCTTATCACACATGTATGCATATGTGAGTTGCGGTAGTCGTAACCCCCCATGAAAAATTTCTAGCTACGCCCCTGCTTTAAGATAATCCATAACGCGGGTTCGACTGTTGCTTAAATTTAAGAGTAAAGTACTCTGAACTATTAAAAATTATTTGCCATTTTCAGTATTTTTAACCCATTTGTACAGATGTTTTTACGACTTTCTTAGATTTCTGGTAATACCAGCAATAAGATAAATTTGTCAACTTCTTGAACAAGGGACGATTTCTTTTAAAATCATTACGTATAAAAATTGAAATGTAAACATCCTACTGGGTCATTAAAATACTTCGTGGAGTTGAGGTTCAATACTCGTGAATGAAGGCTAGGAAAAATAACGTTATCGACTGATAGCAAAAATGCCGTCCCATAAAAGGGACACTAGGCGTAAATGGCTTAAGTACCTCGTTCTAATACTGTAACGCTCATTTTGGCTCTTTTCATTTTGAATTTGTACTAGAGGTACACGATCACTTACGCTAAATAAATCACTGGGTACAATTCATAACTCTTCGCACTAGACTTTAGGTTTGCGCCTACTTCGTATCCAGCCAACACCTTCTAAATGTAGGCCTAGCAACTGAAGTTTTAAGATCATCACTAGATCTTGAATGACGTCATCCCAGTTGTATCTTCGGAAAGTAAAACTAAAAATTTCTGGTGGATGCTACAAATATTAGAAAATATCTTAATGAATTTTGTGACAGAAAGGTAATTTTTGATCTACTTCTGTATCATATAAAATTAGTGATGATCAAAAATTTCTCTTAAATTTTTTTGTCTTAAATCATTAAAAAGTTTGAGTGAGAATTCACCACATATAAAATAGATATACTTTGTGAAAGTAAAACTGACGTCAAAGCTTCAGTTCTAAGGCTCTTTATATCTAGGGGTGTTGATCTAGCCATATCCAGATAGGCAGTGGAATCAAGCGGGGAAGCGCTCTAGTATTTCTGCAGTGTTTTCTACGACGGAAGAACAGAACAGTAACTATTCGTTAAGCATTAGCAGATGCTGAAAGACTGTTAGAACGTTCAATACTAAATCGCACCAAACTCATCTGTTAAGTTAAATTATATATTGAGAGCAGTTTGAAAACTAAGCTTTATGAATTTTATCTTTTCAGTTGCGACTGTCCAGATGGCGAAGAATGCAGAAAGATAGAAGTCATCGAGCCAAACAATTTCACGTACTATCGCTGCATGGTTATTTGAAAGCTTGCGTCCATGAAGGATTATTCTTCCATATCGAAGGCGATATTGTTTAATCTGTTTTTAGTTGTGGATTTTAACTGAATTTTTAAGTCACTAAAATGCTTTAGGAATCTAATTGTCTCATTTTAATAAACACTACCAGTTTCCTGTACTTGAACGGGTATTAAAACGCAGGTATTTGGCATTTTTTAAAATTTACGAAAAGATAATGGAGTGATTCGATTCGGCAAAACTCGTGGAAATCGCATTGGTGTTATAGGAAATGCAAAAATCAACGCTGGATATTTCTTTTGGTAACAAAACGTCTCCGCAGAGCTTTGTCTAACCTAAGGTGACCATACGTCCTCGAAATTCGAGGACAGTCCCCAAATATAGATCTTTTTTCATTTTGTCCCCAAATTTAGACTTTTACTTTTTTACCCTAAAATTGCCGTTTAGACTATTTCTTTCAGAAAAACTGAAGAAATAAGAAAAATGAACCAACTAAAAGCGCCATCTACTCAGAAAAACAATGAAATTCGATCTCTGAAAACGTTTGTCATTGTGTGTGTGTAGCGTGTACAGAGATTGAATAAATTATCAGACTATGAGACGAATTTCAAATTTCAGTTCTGTTAATGATTAATCACTTTTCATGAAGAACCATGCTTTAAATATGAAATTGACGTACGAAAATTTTCTTGCCCTCGAATACTTTTTTTTAGAGGTTATACAAAGTTTCATGAAAAATTATCACAAAATGATCCAATGTAAAAAGCAATGTCTTTTCTGAAAAATACATACTATTCAAAGATTTAAATTTCGAATAAATTGCAATATTTCAACATACTGTTGTTCCTTTCATATTTCTGGTTTAAATATTTATAAATGAATGAAATACTTCCATTAATTTATTAAAAATAAGAAAACACAATTGATATAAAGAGCTATTCGAGTTCATTTTTAAGTATCAAAGTCAGTCCAGATTTAAAGTATGGGTGTACATGGTGTAATATGTTGTGTCCTCGAATAAGTCCCCAAAAATATTTTCTAGCGTCCTCAAGTTTTCCTTGGATTCGAGGACAATGCTTGATTTGTCCCCAAAATACTCTTTAGAAATATGGTCGCCTTACAATTACTCTTTAGAATTATGGTCGCCTAACCATTAGGAGGAAGCAACAGAAGACAATATCAGTCGTCGATTCTTTACGCTGATGGGAGCCAGACGATACACTTGTACAAAAGTTGTTCCTAAGCCTTCAGTTGCTGCTGAAACCGTATGCATGGCACAATTTTTTAAACAAGACTCATTCTAGGTGGATAGAAGTGATACCTTCCGTAATATATGCTGCAAAATGCGGAAGGGATGACATTTATTAACCCTCTCGTCACCTTGAACCTCATGAGGCTCCTACTTCAAATACCAAAATTTAAGGAGGAAAAAATAGGTTTAATATATTCTTTCAGCAATACCGTCAATTCATTTAGAACGCAGGAGACTTTTAAATACTTGTATAAAACGTGTCTAGATCACAGAATCGGTCAATTCAGATCATGATTTACAAAGTCTCGGACTTAATTTATTAAGTTGATTTATTACCTTCTTTCTTTAAGTAATATTTTCTAATTCTTCAACCTTAAGATATGCATGGTTTAAAATTAATTTTGAACATAACGGGATGCTTTAAAAATATATTGGGCCTCATCCAAGGGTATTAAAAATTGGGAAAAATAAATTTAGCACATTATTTATAGGTCCATATTACACGAATTAAATGATAGTTTTTCTAATTTTTTCATAATTCGGTGACGAGAGGGTTAAGCTTAATTTTAAACAAATTTCATTATTTCGCCACAACGCTACCACTACGCCAAAAACTCCAATCTGTGGCGATTTTTACCTGAATGAGGACCCTTGGCCTAGAGACCTTGAAAATGCAAAGTTATTAAACACTTGACTTTTTAATGCTATACACAGAAGAGCAGGAATCGACGTGTTTTAATCTTAACAGCTTGCACATTACTGTTCAGATATTGACTCTAATGCGCGGAAATGGATTATAAGCATGCTGTAAATTACTTTCAGCAAGTTCATAATTATGTTTTTGCAGAATATTTGCATGAATTACGAAAAAACAAAAGTAATATATTTTATTTTAACACCATTCTAAAATGTATATGGGGCATAGCAAAGAGCTATTGAGCGGTTTGAGAAAGAAGCCGAAAACTTTCAAATTCCTATTGTGAGGTAGATATGAAATAAGTTCGGCATTCCGCGATGTTGATTACTGCAACACTGACCGAAGTTATAAAATATAGTTTATAAACTATCTTTCTTATTGTCAAATTTTCAATAGTTCCTTCTTAATTTAAGTTCATGCAATTCTAGGAAAGATTTTCAAATATTTAACGCACTAGGATTACTTTTAGTTTGTTGCAAATATGATCCAGTGGCATAAAGGGTTAAAAATTTAAAGCATCTATTCGAATAGCCGAGCAATTTTCAAAAATTTTTAACGTTTTAAATTGCACGAAATTTAATATTAAGTGGATAACTCACAAGTTATATACATTATTGTGCAACTTAAGTTGTTTTAATCAATCTAAAGAAAACTATAGTAACTAATGATGTTCTTCACTAAGTGACACCACCCCTCACAACGTATTTTTGGCGAAACTAGAACTACTCGTACAACAGAAATGAACTGGTGTATTTACAACTGTTAAACTAGTGATTAACAACCACGGAAAAAAAAAAAATCCTTAACTCATCTTGTATACATTACACATCTTATGCAATCTCTGCATTCATTGCAGTAATTTGAAACTAAACAGTTTACTACCGAAATTTTAATACATGTAACTAGAGGGAATTTGAAGCTTGATCAGTGTCAGTTTTTGAGGACGGTCACAAAAATACGTACATTTATTTTCCTATTTTAAAAACATGGATAATAAAATCGATTTCCAAAAAATCCTCATAACAAGGCAAAATGCGAATCTTTTACCGCTTTATTAAAATATTTTGGAAAAATTTTTCATACCCCAAAAATGAAAGAAACTTATCACCGTAGGCATCAACTTAAGTTGGAAAATTTAATGGAAATGGCCAGTTGCTGGTAGGTTAGACTTAATACAAATTTATAAGAATGAGCTTAAAATGAATCGCACTTAGAAATTAAAGGGTAGTTTTATGTAGGTATTGGTTCAACGTTCTTCTACAATGTCGCAATGCATTCTGACTCATTTCAAGCTCTTTCCTTGCGACAATTTCTGTATGGGTGACTGCTGATGATTATTTAAATAATAGATTTGATATCTATAACAACTAGTTAACCCACCCCATCCTGTAATTAGGGTGGACGCTTGTAGTAAAATAAATTCGGACATCAGTGGAATAAAAAAAATTAATAACTTGTTCTGAAAAATTTGAATTAAGAAGCGATAAAGTATCAGTTACTTTCCTTTTCAAACTTAAGCATTTTTTAGAAATTTAATTTTATTTGTAAAATTAAGGCATAAAAATTAACGTTTATGTATTTTGCAACAGACGACAAAAATGCCAAAACTTTTGCTCCCCCACCCCAAAAAAAAAAGTGTGGTTTCCTATGAGGTCCCCGATAGTTAGAGTGCAACTGAAATTTTTTGCCGTCACGCCCACAAAAATACGCCCCAAACATGATTATACTTTAAAGTTATTAAACAAAAATTGGCAAAGTTATTTAATTGCGATAAACATGGAATTTTACACCTTGGTTATAATTGTCATTCTAACATTGAAAGGTTCGTAGATTGAGAGCTGAGGTATTTTCCAAAAACGGTAACTTCCTCACCATACCAAACACGTCAAATTTCGCACTAGCATACATATTTATCAACGACAGTTTTGGGGCATTGGGGGGGGGGGGAATAAAAAGCTTAATTGAAACCTAGACAATATAGCACCTTGAATCTTTTTATTATTCAGAGGAAAATTACTTCTTTTATAGTCCATTTCTAATGCAAAATAAATATTTGGTAAATTTAAGCTGCCACTCATAGAACAGAGACAATGCTGGATTGTAATAGTATGCCAATGTTACTTTTGCAGGGGAAATATTTCTATTAAAATTGTAAGAACGCTTTTTTTTTCCTGTCACTTTTTAAAATATTGTGTGAATATACAAAGCGAGTTCGAAAAGTTTCTCTTATTCCCCCAACAGATGATGCTGTAAAACAAGAGCAAAGCTTTTATTAGACGATAATGTAGTTCCATGGCTTTTAATGCGTACTAATCTAATTCGCGGGGTGGCAATCGTTTCTCCGAAGTACGAGAAAAGAAAATGGCTTCTAACTGTGTATACGCCCTTGAACTTAGAATTACGAGAAATAGTGCGGTTTTTTTTTTTTTTTTTAGGCAAAACGTTTACAGTACAGAAGAATTTTCCATATTCCTATTGCGCGGCTTCTCAAGCACAATCAAACAGGATTTACGTGGCAGTTTTGGATGGGGGCCTGCACGTTGGGTGCTGCCAGCACCCAACGTGCAGTCTCGATCTTGCACCCTGCAACTTTTCCATTTTCGGTCAGTTCAAAAAGCAATTGGGTGAAAGACAATTTTGCAACGATGGTCAAGTTCAGATACTTGTTCTAAGGTGACAAAGGACTACGAAACAATTTCCTGTGAACGATTGGTTCAACGTTGTACAAATGTCTTTGTATCGTATCGTATTGTATGAAATACATTTCTCGATAGTTATTTTTTCCTGTATTGCTAGAGTGCAACCTATTCTTATAACGCCCCTTGTATAATGAGTTAAACTTTCAAATTTTTAGCCAACTTCAAAACGTGGAAAGTTATCATATCGTCGGAATCTTTTGTATGTTCAGGGATAATTAAAAAAAAAAAAACTTTACCAGGTGATTCCATTTCAATAGTCCTTTTTTTAATAAGAAAGATTATTTTATGTGTGGCCCATATTAATTTGGTTAAGTTCGATGATACTTTCATTCAGAAAATTGGAAAAGAGACACGTTTTTAAACCACCGCATGAAACTTAGCCAGTAAAGAGATATTAGTTGTAAATCCAAAGTCGCCAAGCTTGGCCACTTTTAGAGAGTTATCGTCAATTTTGGTTCCAAAAAATAAGTTCCAAAAATTGAATCCATCTTCGCGATATCTTCTACATTTGGGCGAAATTCCAACCTTATTATATTAAAATAGGAATAACTTTTCGTTATAGTGAAATAATTTGAAGTCTGTTTTCTTTTAAAAAAATCATACATGTTACAGATTTATTTTGTAGGAAAACAAATTCAACATGTACTCTCCTCGACAGATCCAAAGAAAGCATTTTTACGTGTTTACTTTTGTTCCAAATGCGTTTGAGTGCCTAAAATCAATAGTTATAGCTCGCTCTGACACACAAATAAGTCAAGACACGCAAGTATAAAGCAAATAGCGATATCTGTGTCTGTAAATCTGTTTAGTGGTAACGTAAATGTTTTAATGCGTGACTTTGCTTAATCAAAAACCACGAGAGAACACACTCATCTAAAGTGTGGTCACATTTATTTTATTTTGCGTACATGTCACAGATAATGCATCATATGTTAAAATATGTTGAAGAAAAACTATTTCTTGGTTTTATATGTGCATACATTATTAATTTTTAAGTGCTCGTAGACTGGTTAAATTTGTTTTGGTTTTTAACTAATGAATATTGACCACTCCCTTAGAATTAATGAGGACATAGCTGTGTCTTTCGGAGTTTTTTGTTCTTTATTTCAGGAGTAACTTGAAAAGGTAATCATCTTATAAAAATTAAATTACGTGTTTATTTATTTTTAATTTTTTGGTTCATATTAAATATATGCAAGAAGAAAAAGTATACAAGTTTATTCCTTCAGTTCTATGAAATATTTCCAGATTCTGAAAAATTGGTCTGGAAATTAAAATAAATATGAGAGGTACAATAACTGGGAACGAAATAAAATCTTTTCTATGAAAAGTTTTCTGTTTTATGCAAATAATTTTTTTAACTTTGTAAAACTTGTGGCAAATTTCTGCTTTGACAGAAATACAGAGCTATATTTTTCTATAGATAGCATTGTGTTATTTTGTAAAATTTAATTCATTACTGTTCCTGATAATTTAAAACACTAATATATGAACTCAAATTATTAAAAAAAATGAGCTGCCATACTCATCGGATAACATTGTCAAATTTATTTAATGATTAATTTCAAAACAAAAAATTTAGTTCGAAAATATAAATGTTTTCCTGCAAAGAAACTCTGCATTTTATCAAATGGTGTCACAAACAAAACTCAGATAAATAGAAATTGAACTTCTCCTTAATTAAAATTTCTTAAAATAAGTATTAAATAAACAATGTTAAAATGGAATATATTAAACTAGCTGCGTGCCCGTTCTTCGCACTGTAGGAAACTGAACTTTTCCTCGCATGTGTAATTCGAATTAATTCCAGGGATGTGAAATCTAGAAAAGCAAAAATATTTGACTCTTGACTTAAAGGTTGATCATTTGCACTAACATCAGATCATTGCACTATAATGACACAAAAAAAAGTCAGCGTCATTCGCGATCCAAAAGGGAAAAGTTTGACCGTTTGCAGTGAACTTCTCACTTTCAAAATGTCTTATTTCCACATCATGCTGTTTTTAGGTTCACGTTTTAGCGATAAATACCTCAGACACTACATAAAACGGACATTTTTTGAAAATTACGTCACCCTCACTTGTAACTCTTTACAAAAAGAAGAGAGATAAGACCTCGCTATTAATGATTATGTCATTTTATTTCTCAATATCCTTTATTGAAAAATATGTCCCAAAAATGCGGCATAAAAAAGCGACATAAAAGTATGCCACATAATTTTATAAGTATTTAAATACTATTAATTCACAACAGCTTTAATCTATTGTTACAATATTTCGTAAGCTATAGAATATGCATCACATGTATTTTCCTATAAATAGGTTACACTCATAAAAATTTCAACTTAGGGTTACCAGGCGAAATACGTGAAAGATGAGCGATAAAATGACAAAGTCAATTAATATCGTTTTAATATGGCAATAATGAAAGTAAAAATGTAGAGGGGGTTCAGGGGGGGATCTTCCCCTGACGAGGCTCGAATAGCTCTCCCCTGAGTTTTTTCTATAGAGGCTTTAAAACTGTTTCTAGATTACGCAGTTTAATTTTTATTTTCACAAATAAATCAAGTATTTATAAGCGTAAATCGAGCTAAGCAAAGAAATCGTCTGCGTAGACATAAGAATATCTATGTACACAAAACGAAATCTTAGGAATGCGAAACTTTTTCACGTCTTCAGAAAAGATTTCTCGTTGTAATTGCTTCACAACTGACTTTCACTTCTAGTCGTACAATAACAGCAGTATTTGGCGCATTTTGGCTTCAAATATCAGGCAATAAACAACAGATGTTCTAATTCGAATTTCGAAGGGATCCGTCCTGGCAAATTTGGTAGGCCTACGATTTGGCGGAATTCAACCAACTTAAATCAATTGACTTAATTTAGTGAAAATTCTGAATTTAGACAGTCTTAAATCGCCTTAATAACTGCATTATTTCTGCACCGAAAATTAAAATTCCAGGCCGTATTTCAATAAAACCTTGTTTTTAAAAATACGCTCTCATTAAATTGCTCCAAGCGCTAGAATCATCTTCTCAAAATCGCGTATCAACCATTTTATTTTTCGCCAAATTAAAAAGTTGCACATTTATTTTCGGAAAATTTCCAAATTATATTTTTCTTTTGAGTATAAATCATTTCATTCCTGCTCTGATTTCACATGCACACGATATTTTAACTAAGAAATAACCTTACAAATAATCCAAACAAAAAAATCGTTATTCTTTTATTTTTACTTCAAGAGTCTGAATAATTTAATAAACTTGCCAAACATGGCAACCTAGATATGCTCAAACCTCGCTCTTTCCACTGCGGGTTTACAATTGCGAAATGGCGAGAACAAAAATGATCCTTTTGCGACACTTTTTTTATCGATATCTCCTCAAATAATTCGAATTTCGAAAAAATCGCTTCGAGGTGTGTCTGGACCTGTCCTGGAGAATTTCCGTACAAAATTTGGTAGGTCTACGATCTTCCGTTTCGGAGCTACGCGAGACAGACAGACAAACTAACGGACAGTTTACACATTGCTTTATTTATATAGATTAGGTGTTCAATTTATAGGTTTACATCTTATAGAGAAATTAGGTTTGCGCATGCTTAAATATCATTAAATGGAAGGAACTATTGGATAATTATAAAATCATCAAATAAAGCCTAATCACATTATTTCTTTTAACCAAGCATTATGAATGAACCAAAAATAAATTTCCAAAATTTATAGAGCATTTTAGGATTTAGTTCACTGATCATGGTGGTTATCACGCTCAAATGCCCTCTTTCACTGAAGTATTTTAGGAGGCAAAAAGTGCAATGTTTCTATAATTTCCTTAAAAATTAACCATTTTTTTCTTACTTTTTTTTCGATGCCTGAAACAATTTATGTGTGGAAAGTGCATTTCTGCTACATTTATTACTTCCTCTTACATTTACCAGTAAATGAATCTCTTTCGGGTTCCGTTTGTAACTTGGTTAGTGAGTGTTTTTGTTCCAAACCTTTTTACTTCCACTGTTGCAAAAACGCAACACCGGAGGTTCTTTATCTGAAGAGAATGCATTTTCTCCATAGATTCCATATTCACGATACCGTGGAAATATTTTTAATGCAAAAGCAATGAAACAACTATTGGCGTGATATCCGGACACCATCTTAGCCAAATATTGAAAAAAAATGGTTCCAGCTAGAATTGCAGTGTTGGTTTAATATTCCATATACTGCCAGCGTAATTTCTTTTATCGAGTAACAAGCAAAGCTAAAAGTACTTTTCGGTAAGTGGGTTGAGTATTTCAAAGATATCTGTATCGTAATTTTGGTGCAATATTGTGAAAGAATATTGTTTCGCTAACAGAGTTGATAGAGGCTTAAGAAAGGACACCAAGACAATAAATGTCGCTTCGACAGAAGCTGTCGACGTACACAAGAACAAAAAATGAATGGGAAATTCGAGGAAATTTTATGACACCAACAGTTAAAAATTTTAGGTGTGTTGAACGCTTTTTAAAATGTATTTTATTGCTATTGGTAGTATACTTTTCACTGTGGAATGTACATTTCAATACCAATTATAATTGCAATCATAAGCCAAAAGATTGATTATTTAATTTAACGTTTGTTGTTTTTCAAATAAAATATGACATAACCGAATTTCGTCTTTTGTTACCAATTGTCTTTCATATACACAAATTAACATCTGCAATAGCGTTCTTGAAATATTGTGATGATGTACTTAAACTAGGTCTTTTTAGGAGACACAAAGAACTAAGAACATGCTGTTTAAAGTGCTAAAAAAATAGTTGATTTCCTTCAAACACATCATGAACGCTGGAAAAGTATTTGTTTAGTTTTAATTTAATCAGCTGAAACATCGAAAAGATATTCGTTAATCTCTAATGAATTCCATCTGCATCTGCATAAAATTGCTTAGTTTTCAATATACTGCTTTTTATAGTTAACTGCTTGCCATATCAAAGATATGATCTAAGCTGATCTAAGTAACTAGGAAATACATTCCAAAAGAACAGTAAACAAATGTAATTAAAAGAAAACCTCCCCTTTTTTAATTTAGTTTGTAGTTTATTTGAAGGTCAAGCTCAAGGAATCTTCAGTTCAAGGCTCAAGGAAACTTTAGTCAAGGAAACTTGGGTTCAAGGACATGATGAAAGACAGATTTTTCGGACATAGTATTAAGCAATACTGATGTCTTTTCTGTAAATCATTTTTTTAAAATGTAATGAAAGTAATTTACAATAAAAATGAAATAGGGGAAGGTGGCTTAAAATGATACCCTTAAAGGGAAAAATTGTATAAAATAACATAAATGTTTAAATAAAACTTTGGCCCCTTGCTATCCTATTTTACACTATATTTTGCATTATAAGCATATTTCAATAATATTTTAAAAGCAATAATGGAAAAAATAGAATTTTGAGAAAGTGGCGAAAATATTATTTTACCCTCAATTAAAGGGCAAAATTATCTTTCATTTCAAACTAATCGTGAATAGTTTTTTTTTTCGGCAAAATAAAAGATGTAAAAGTAATTATGACTATACAAAATGAAATAAAATAAGTTGTACAATCATAGTATGCATAATTTCATGAAAATTTTAAAATAAAAAATGTCACAAACAGTAAAATGGAATATTTCAATATTAATAATTCAAAAATGATAGCCTACAACAAACGCAGAAATAAATTTAAATAATGTAATGCGGAGTCGCGCATTTTGAGAAAAGTTGAAGGGCTAGGGCCCGGTACTGGAGTTTCTTCAGTCGATGAATCATTCTTACCCGGTATCATGGCCGACCACTTTAGGTCATATTACTCGATGACGCCGAGAAACATAAACTACTCTTAATTGTAATTCTCGCCCAATTTGTTAGTCCGTTTAGCAAATCATATTTCTTTACATGAAAAACTGTTATACTTCTTATAACAGATGTATAACAGATGATCAGTGTATAACAGATCTTGTGTATAACAGATATAACAGATCTTATAACAGATGTTACTCCTTATAACAGATGTTATAAACGCAATTTTTCCAAGAATTCTATTTAGACGTATAATACCGTGACCGCCTGAATACTGAAATTGCTTCACTTTTACATAGCAAAACTAGTTTATGTGTTACTAGTTTATGTGTTTATGGTAGATAGCATTACCTGTATCTGAGAAAAGTGTATCGTTTTGCCCGCTAAGATCACTTTGGGCCACCTTCCTCGATATCGGAAAAAAACTTATATCTATTTTAATTTGTAAAATTTAATTTTGGTATAACTACATTTTACCAATAATGGCAGGGGTTTGAAATCCAGGCATTGGAAACTACGAGGATTATCCAGAAGAATTCCAATGATCCATGTAAAGAATGTAATGTCTCTTAACTGCCAAGTACTTAAGAGCCACTGATTCATTTTAAGAACTATATAGTATATACAGTATATTTAGGGTTCATTTAAAGGAAAGAGGTTTAAGTGTTTTCCTTTAAATCAGATATGGTCAACCTTTGAAAAGTTGCGGGCCAAACTTCAGGATGTCAACGATGTCGCGGGACGTCTAATTGGGGTTTTTATGGGATTTTGATTGGTTTAAGTGAGTTTTTTACAGGGTTTTGATGTGTTCCGTGGGCCGGATCAAAAGCCGTGGAGGACCGCATCCGACCATAGACATCTAATGCAATAGACGGCGCATCCGGCAACCTGGCGTGTGCATAAGATTACTATCACTCCAGTCAAATAGTCACGTAGCATATCCTTATTACTTAGCTGCATATCTGCGCTGTAGGATGCGCTGCCTACAATAATAGATGCCCGTGATCGAAAAACTACAGCTCTTAAGGATTATTTCCCCCATAATAGAGCCAAAAGAGCAACAACTGTCTCAAGCTGGCTGCATCAGTCTAATAGTCCCGTGGTGCATCCTTTTTACTGCGCTGCATATGTATTGGTCATAGGATACGCTGTCTACCGTATTAGATGCCTATGCATCTGGCCCGTGGGCTGGAAGTTGCTCATAATATGCTTTAAATGAACAGTAAGCTAATCGCTTAGTGTTATCAAGCATTGTCGTCATTCGATTTAACCAACATTAACATGGCAGTCGATGAAATCGTCAACCGCATGCTGACACGGAACTGAAGAACTTTTTGGCGGACTGTGTGGCCGCACAGCCAGCTGTGTCAAAAGTTCTTTAGCTGTACAAAGCTCAAAACCAAAATGGTGAGTTGGTTCGGCGGGATGAAAAGTGAAAGAAAAATGTTCTTTAGCTCTGTGGCTCGCAAATGGCTATTCCATCAACCGCCATACGGCTGAATCTAAAAACGAACGTTGACAACGTCTGCCCTTTTTCAGCACTGAGTAGTAGATTTCAATTTTTCTTCCATAGCAATGTAAACATGATTACAATATTCGAAGATTTAAAAAGAATATATACTGTGTACTGCTGATGCTCAGCCGTCGTTTGTAAATACTTGTATTCTTCGAGCAATTATTTTTGAAAAAAAGGTGATTATTCGTAGCTCCCATCTTTGCAGACAGCCCACATGGCTAGCCTTCCAATTGCAGCTGTTCTCACATTGTCGGCACTATCGATGTGTGTCATGGCAGGAAAGTATCAGTTTTTCCTGGCGGTTCTGGACATGCTCGACCCGTCGTGGATACATTCCACCTACGAAGTCATAGGGACGAAGATAAAATGCGCGTCCCTCTGCTACCAAAACGAACTGGACTGCGCCTACTTTGGTTACAAGAACCACACGTGTTACCTGCTGAAAGACACGGTCGATCAGGAGAGCTGTTCGCAAGACGACTGCACCGATTCAGGAATGAAGGTGTACAAGGTGAGATTATTATTATTATTATTATACAAGGTGTCCCAGAGGTCTTACAAATATGCATAAGACATAAAATATGACACATAGACGAATGCTTTTTGTGAGTTGCGTGTAACATCTTCAAGTTTATGGGTAGATAGTTACTGTTAACAGGGTCGAACCCAGAACAGAAATTCCAAAAGGGTCTAAACGTTGGAAAAGGCAGAAATTTTGAGAAAAGACTTCATCAATACTATTTTATTAATGGGAATCAAAATTTCGGTAAAGGTTTGGACTCCCTGGAAGAATCCTCTCAGTACGGTTCTGACAGTTAAGGCAGGACCTCCTGATTTTTGGAAGAACCCAGCGGTCAGCTCTGATTTTTGAAGTTTCTTCCTTCGTCAGAAACAACTACAATGCAGAAGACGCGTTTTTATTTGATTTTAATGGCTTTCCAGAAGCGACGTCATTTTCTCACCTGAAGAGTTATGCTCCAGTCGAGGAATCGGGATGTGATCTGACTTGGTCATGCTAATTTTTGAAGCATGGGAATTTTCCGCGTTTTTAGAGCTTTTTCAACGATTATGGTCAGATATATTCAGTGGTACCCACGTTACCTTGTTCGTTTCATTGAATGAGGACATGGGGTCCTATCCCCTAGTGACCTTGTCGCTAAGCTCCGTTCCCATAAGAATACGGAAAGTGAAGCAGCACCGGCTCGGCCAGTTTTTGGGAGGGTTGCAATCTCTCTCGGCTGAACTGCTGTGGAACCGTGTGCACAAAAGGGAGCTGGTGCACATAAAATCCGTCGTAGCTCCAATGTCCTCCATGTTTAAATGACACCTCTGTGGGTGGATGACAATCCAGGTGCTAGGCTTGTCATCTGGAATTGGTTGAAAATTTAGATTACGAGCTAAATCGGACTTCCTTCCACTGAGGGTCCTTAAAGTGGAAGCCGTTACTCTTCGCCCTTCGCCGTCTACTATGGAGGATCTGGTCCGCTCGGCACTTTGCCAGAAGGCATTAGTAACAACAACAGCAGCAACAGCATGCAGATTCCTGATATACATCCCTCCTCCTCATATGGTGAGAGTGGGAATATCACCCGAGTATCCTTCGGGTAAACAAAGGAGCTCTCGTAGAGATGTACTAATGGTGTATGCAAAAACTTGAATGCGTTACCTACACTTCAACATGAAAAGTGCTTGTCTATGCATCATATGTTCTCTCTTATGTATGTTTGTAAACACAGAAAGAGTTCTGGGGCAACCTATATTTTTCCTTTACACTATCCAGGTATGAATATATGAATGATAAATATATCTTAAGAGTACTTAAAATTTTTTGGTGAACGAAATTGCACACATTCATATTTAATGTTGCCTCTCAAGATTATATGCTCATCTTTCTTTTAAAAATTCAACTTAAACTAAACCGTATCGATTAATTTTAAATTTTGATTTCATGTTTTTATCTCTTTTTGAACCTTTTCTAAGGCAACAGAACTTGAGATTATTTGGGGATCCTCCTTTCTAAGGCTATGCTTATCACGGAATTCATCCATTTTCGAAAGTTCGAGTCAAGCTATTTTATCATCTGTCATTTACACATGGCATCTAAGTACTTCTGATTTGAGTAAACTATCAGATTTTAATTCGGGTCGATTATATAATCCTGAGATGCAGATTATAGTCCGAGTGATGGCTTGGTCTGTGACATCTGACTATCATTCGTCACCTATGTTTGTATAGGAAAGACACTTTCAAATATTTAACCCCTTAGTGGTTGTATTATTTTCAAGAATACGGCCATAAAAAGTGCCTATCTTTTTTATTCCAGAAATTTCTATAAAAATAAGTGTATGTACAATATATGTATTCATTTCAAGATTTTGGACATTGTTTTAACACGAATAGAAAAAAAAAATGTTCTAGGAAAAGCCAACATTCAGGGTTATTGTCACTGAATGCGTGTTTTATAGTACGCAGGGCATCATTAAATAAATGTTTTAAACACTAATGGAGAATTTTACTAAACTTCGTAAAATAACAAAATATTTGTAACATTTTCTTTGAACATAAATGAAAAAAGTGGGCTATAGATTGCACAATGCATATCACAAATACACGCAATTTGTGTACTGCTACCCTCTATTTAGAAATAAACTATTGCCGAATCAAGTTAAAAATAGTCTGGTATTGTCATGTGTTGTATAAAAGGAGATATAAGAAAATCCGTGCATAAGAATTCAAATGCTCTAATCCTTCTAAACATCTGAACACTATTGTCTGGAAATAGGAAGAGCAGAGAAATAGAGGGAGAAAGCTTAAATTTTGAAGGGGGCGAGGCTTAAAGGGTTAATCGTTAGCGAAGCTTAAGTACACAGATGCCCGACCTTACTTTGGCGGCTCTTGCATCTGGAGCACTGTATATCAAAAGATATCAGTACTTTTTGCTAATTGTTCAATTTTTCATAAAAGTTGAATTAGTTATTGTTTCTTTCGTCTTTCTATTGAAACTTGCATGACTGTCAACTCAAAGTTAAAACCTTCTGATACAGTTTACGAGAGGCATCCGTTAAGTCAAATTCACGTCGAAGGCTTATTGATGGATACATCTTAATATTATTGACACTAAATCTAAAGGATCCAGTAGTACTGTGTACAGTTAGTTCAAGCGACTAACTTTGATGTTTGAAGATCGAATTTCCTTGTCTATGTTGCATCGGACAATCAATCTTCTTCTCAATTCAGAAGTCTTTGTATTATGAAAATCCTTGCCGAGGGGGATCTGCCGTTACATCTGCATTCCTGAGCGTTAGATCTATAGCCGAGAGATAGGCCCAAACTCGGAAGTCGTCTACCCACTCCCAAGTCGTCTACCATGTTCAGCGCCTTATCCACTCGCCCATGGTCGGGTCGTATAAGTCATCGAGTGAGAAATAAGAGCAATTTTAATGCAAACTTGCCAGTGATCATGAAATTGAATAAACAAGTGTTCAAAATGTGATGCTTTGTTATTCTACAATCGATTTTCAGTTATATCTTCATTTAACTGGACTAATTTATGCTTGTAAGTGACAGATCTATATGCGAGAGGTCAGCTTCCGTTTCGTGAGGTAACACTGACTACACATTTCAAAAATCACCAATCTAAATATTTTTCTTTGGAACGTTTTCTATTATGCACATACATAAGAATGCTTTCTCTTTTTCTGAGAAAATTTCACAGCTGTCATTTATTTTGTATCGTGATTTACGATAAGCAACTAATATTATTAAAAATTTTGTTTCAGTGGGAAAAGGAGATGACAACTACGACAGCTATTCCTCCCACAAGTATGAGCGGAATCATATATATCTTTAATATTTTGCTTATTTATAACTTGTCTTACTTGTCTTTATTTAATGAATACTTTTACGCTCAGTATTAATTTTTGTTTTTATGTGTTCCGCTCAGTATTATTAACCTCCCAGCAAACACACACAGGTTCTTTGAACGTCTATTAACGTTCAGAAGACGTTTTCTGAACGTTAATAGACGTTCAGAGAACCTTTATGTGTTTGCTGGGTTATTAGTGTGAGTAAGATTTGATTTTGCTGCAACAAATATAAGTCTAGATGTTGAGTAAACTTGGTTACTTGAAAGATAGATATTTCTATAAGTGCAAGCTTTCAGAGGAAAATCATTGTTTTAAAGGACATGGTATTTTTGAGGTACTAAGGAATTTGCAATTTTTTCTTCATGTAAAGTGTTTGTTCAAATTCCATCAATTCTGGACTTTTCATGCCTTCATTCAGACAACTTTACACTTTTGTCTCATTCTGAATCGGGATTTGAAGTAATTCCTTTAAATAAGTGACCTTAAATGACACGATCGTCTGAATTGATATAAGAAATTTAACCAATTATATTTCATTTTGCCCTATGTTCGTCGAAAGGCCAAATGGGATTTTTGATAACCTTAGAATCCACACAGAAATAAGTATGCCATCGAAACGCTTGTTTGTGTTTGCCATGTATCTAATGCAGAATAACTAAAAAATAGCAATTGTACCTCATAAACACCCTGTACTATATGTAAATGCCAGCCCTATTAAAGGATACATGTATTTATCAGATGAATTTTGTACAATTGCGTATTTTGAACACTTTTCCAACTAAGCTCAAAAGTGTAAATTTCGGCTTGTTATACGTTCTTGCTCTCACTAACATTGCTACAAGTTCATATGTTATTTATATATATATGTTACCGTTAAAGTATATAATGCAATTATTTCATAGAATAACCTAGTTATTCCATGAAATAACTGATCGTGTCCGTTAAAGTGTGTAATATGTTAATAGTTTGACACTTTAACGAGTTATTCTATGAAATAACTAGGTATTCTATAAATTAACTAATGAGAGACAGTTAAAGTGTAAAATAAACAATTTATCTAAAATGAAATAATGCCAATTATTTCATTTTAAATAACATGCTAAACAAGTTCTCTCCCTATGGCCTGGAATTGTTCATAAATGCAGTAGGGGTGGAAGGTAAATTTGTTTGTCGTTGACATTTTGAGAGTACGACGAAAAAGTATTCGCGTTGTTTATGCTTTGGTGTTTTTGCCATCCTTCAAAAATTATTTTTATTTGAATTCGAAGGAGCGTCCCCCCCCCCCCGCTACTTTCCAAAATGTACCTTATAAAAAGCGAGATATATGATATAGATTATTTTACACTTTAACGGGCTGCAGATCGTTATTCTATGAAAAACATAGTTAAACCGTGAAATACAAGAGAGTTTTACACTTTAACGGAAGCGATCAGTTATTTCATGGAATAACTAGGCATTCTATAAAATAACGGATTTCATACTTTAACGGTAACATATATATACTGTATTAAAAATAGTGTGTATAGGACAAATGAACAAAAACTAAAAATGAACACAACAGGCAGCGTGAGGCCAAAGCCTGCGAAGCACATCCACGACTTCACGACCATGGACACTGGATTGTGGAAACACTTGCTCCGGCCAGGAGGTCAGACTGGTGCCATGTCCCGAGTGTTTAGTCCTCAAACAAGATTTGTCCTCATTTAATCGACCTACTTAAGAGATGAAAGGCGAGTGAACATTGTCCAGCTCGGGAACCAAACCATGGACCTGTAGTACATCAGCGCAATGCACTAACCATTACACCACTGGGCTTCGTATAGCACGAATACTTTTATTATTATTTCTTTAACACACGAGATGCAAAAGTCTTTCAATAGATATAGGTGTAGTATGCGCAGGCGCTGTTTTCAATTGCGTTTTAGAGACTTGAAGCATATCACTTTTATTCAATTTTTTGTTACTGCATTACTACTTGTTGCTATCTATTACCATATCCATAATTGACTCTTCAGCCACTACCACTACCACTACTCCCCAAACTACATCAACGACAACTACCACCACGGTACCACCTACAAAAACAACAACAACAACAACAACTACGACTGAACCCCCAACTACGACGACGACTACTACTGAACCTCCGACAACGACAACCACCACTACTGAACCTCCGACAACGACAACCACCACTACTGAACCTCCGACAACGACAACCACCACTACTGAACCTTCGACAACGACAACCACCACTGAGATGTCGACAACGACAACCACAGAAACGACATCGACCACCACCATGGGTAAGTTAATAAATAGTCGACTGCAAAATTTCCTGGTTTTATTTTAACCCTTTATGGCGCGGTGTCCTCGGTGTGAGAACACAAATCTGACGTTTTCAGTCCCGAAGAATAAATTCGATTTGAATAAAATACTTAAGTTCACCTGTGTTCGTACCAAGTCGTGCCACTAGGCAAAAACTGAACAAACTAACTACAGTTTGTTTAGTTTCGCAGCATTGGCGATGCATTTGTATATCACAGAACGTCTTATGAGAACGAAAGGTTACCTGTAAACGAACAGTGGAAAACTGAATCAACTGGCTTTCGTCTCAGTTGATTTAGTTTTTCAACTAACTGCACTCACTTGATTTTTAGAAAAAAAGGTCAGCCGGCTTATATTTAAAAAAGCTTTTAAGAACGCATGAAACTGAAACTAGGTGCAGGAGTGGCATTAGTTGAGCGTTTACAAATGTGCCCACTAGAATCATTTACTTTTTAGCGCATAATTTCCAGTAAAAATGATCAATTATTTGTAAGACTGGTGTCTGAATTATTGTTATCAGTACTGGCATCTAGATAACGTGACGAGAATGTTTTGATACAGAAGAACAACTGGATAGACTGCCCAAGTTGCCCCAAAGCTGAAAAAGCACAGCCTTTGCCATCGCTTGATTTAACTACCGGTAATCGTACATGGCGATTCAATCTACTACCATGATGCTGGTACTTAAATCGAGGAATGAGAGCGGCTGTACATTTTCAGCTTTGGGCAGTATATCCTGTAAGGACAGATATCCAGACGTCAAAGATTTAATTAGCACAAGACTGTAACAGATCCACTATTTAGAAAGTTGAAGTATGTTTATAAGGCATGAAGGTGACACAGAAAAGGAATAAATGAAAACTGTAGAACGCAAATTTATGGAGCAAAAGAGTTGAAAGTAAAAAAGAAAGTGGGGATGGATTAGATTCGATTAACAGAACGGTTTAATTTAAGAAAACGTGCAAAAATAATAATTTTGAGCCAAAAAATATATGGTTGGTATGCCTTAGAATCCTTTTTTTTTTTCTGTTTTCCTCAAAGACATGCAAAGTAACGTGAGAGTCAGTTTGAAATGTTCAAATCACTTCCAAAATGTTATAGATTCTTTTTGTAAATGTTGGATAGTCGTGAAAAATCTGACTGAAAAGTATGCATTCTGTAAACACTTTCTTAAAAAGCATTCTAAAAGGGTAAATGAACATTCAGTCACAAAGTCACAAAGAGTATTCGCCTAAGTCGCACAGAGTATTCGCTATGAACAATCCAATCACAGCCACCAATTTGATCGACGAGAATGGTGTTGAAAGACGAGCTTCTCGTGACTTAGGTCCTTATACTCCAAACAATTGACACGCTGATTAATCCTGGAAACGCCTTTTAAAGTCATCGGTAAGATATCAAACCAATGACTTTAATGAGCGGTTTAGGATTAATCCGCGTGTGGAGTGTTAGGTGAATAATCCCGATAGCTTTCGATTCACATGATCTCTAATGTTCAGTCCAGTCCACTCTCGACTTTTTATTCACATTCCACCCAATGCTAACATGGTTTTCGTGGCTGAGACCGGATGGTATCGACATCCGGAAAGTACTGAGGTTTGAAAATTCTTCAGCGTACACTGTGCATCATAATCAATGTAACACAATGATAAAAATCAATGTCTGTAACACAACTCGTATCTTATATACCTATATTTCTTTCATCCACCAGAATCGACTACGCCAGAGGAATTGATCTGCGATGCTGATCACAAGGCCCAGGAAGCAGAAGTGAGCTGCGGTGTAGAGAGCTATTTACTCAAAGGCATAGGATCGTGAGTATGATGTAACAGTTTTGACCGCCACTTACAATTTATGTTATACTTACTATTATATGCTTGAACTACGCGTAAATATAAAGAATTGTATTGGATAATTTTTGTTAGGATGCATATTTTTGTGTGCATTATATTTCACTTTCAACTGTAGTCGTCGTTAGAATGTACAAGGTAGTTTGGTAGGTGACTAAGGTATTTTGCTAGTACATTTGCGCGTCGGAAAATGACAGAAGTGTTACTCTTGTGTAAGGATTCTTCATATACAGGGCTGGAAAAAAATAAGTTCCTCACTTCAGACGCCTCTAAATTGCTTTCTGTTGGCCAAATGAGAGGAAATTCGAACTACAGATAATTCAAATGACATTTATTAAAGAAAATAATAGTATCAAAATTCACGAATAGGTGGCGCTGTAAAAGAATGTATTGTTTGCATATATTGAAACTCTGAAACATGAATCTCTTCACAGCGGATGCCTATTTACGCTATTCTTTGGATGAAAAGAAGGCGGTTCTGCATGAGCATTAGTTGCTTTTCTTCACAGCATATCTACCTTGCAAGAAAAAATGCTACTGGTAAAATTCTTCTACCAGAATCAAGAGAACTCCGTTGCAGATGTAAAAGAATTCCGTCGCATGAAGGAGATATGAAGAGTCCAATTGTCCTACGAGACATTCTTCAGAAATTTGAAACGATTGGGGAACGTGGCATTACTTCAGGCAGACAACGAAAGCAACCAGTCTTCTAGCTTCGAAAATGGGGCTACCATGGTCATTGAAGCTAACAGTCAGTTGCCACATGGTAATGCGAGTTTCCAATGCAGCAAATTAATTTTTTATGTACATTATATAGCCACCTATCTGCGCATTTTGGTACTTTTTTATTTAATATATGTCAAGTTCATGTTTTGAATTTTCTGTAATTCAAATTTTGTCTCATTTGGTCCAATACAACGCATTCTACAGCCCTTGCTGACCTTGTACTTAAGAGAAAGCAAGAAATGATTCAGAAATAAATGAAATTTTTTTTTGAATTTTTCAAACCGCACTTCCCAGCACTTAAAGCCAATTGATTTTTTGAGCCATTGAAGTCCTCCTCGGTACAGTCCGTGAAAGCCTAGAACCACAACACACCAGATAATAAAATGTCTACATAATAAAATCTTCCAGTCTGAATTGCTTCTGATTGCAGCTGAGAGCAAGGGAGCCTTATTAGGAAATGGTACTTCCAGGTAACTGCTGGGATTTACCCGATAACCTAAAAGAAATGCTGGAACATGCTTTTGCAATCTTCGTTGGTTCCAGCAACAAAACAACTATTACAAATAAAGCATGTGACAATTTTCATTACATCATCAGCTGTCTACAATAGATGGTGGCAGTGCCCTGTCACCATCAGTTTCCTCCACCAGTTTAGACAACGGGTTATTCTTCTAGAAGCATTCAACCCTTTTCTTCGAGTCAGAAAACTTGAATCTAACGGCAGTTAGAAACAAACTGAAGGCTTAATTGAGTCAGAAACTATGCGCAAAAAATGATAACTGTCGGAGAACTATACCACACGCAAAGCTAATTGATAGTGGGCTGTCATTACCAGTTGTTTCCAAGAGCGCAAAAACGGGTATTCCGCAGGTTAAAGTATTTGAGCATCCTGGGTGTAAGAAATAAACAACAGAGGTCTTAATTACATCAAAGAGTAGAGAAACTATGCAAAAAAGAACGGAGAAGAGCAAGCAAATGCTGGAAAAACAAAAGAAATAATAAATATAGTTTAAAAAAACTAAAAAACACGCTTTAGTAATAAATTGAACTAACTAAAAAGTGAAAAAATAATTCTTAATATAGAAAGAAATTAATGAACGAAAAATAGTATTGTTGTGGAAAAAGTGTGGGGCGCTTTGTGCTATATTTTTTTGTATCGTTTTTGTTGTAATCGTACCGATCGAATATTCTCAAGAACTGATATATGGAACACCCCACGCTTTTTTTCACAGTAATGCTATTTTTTGTTTATTAATTTATTTCTATATTAAGAATTATTTTTCAGTTTTTAGTTAGTTCAATTTATCACTAAAGTGTGTTTTTAGTATTTTTAAATTGTATTTATTTTTCACTTTTTAGTTCGATTTGCTATAAAAGCGTGTTCTCGCATTTCGGGGGGCGGTCAGCAGCCCCCTCAGCCCCCTTCTGCTACACCCCTACTGTGCACCAAAGTATTAATTAACCAGCAGTTAAATGCTACTTCCCCCATTAAAAAAGAAAAATAGGTCTCTAATCAACAAACAAGTTTCATAACGACTACAACAAACACAAACATCCATGTAACAATATTGAAGTAAAATTTTTAGATTTGCCATCTGGATTTGAAAAACGTAACTACCCCAACTTACCATTGAATACAGTCAACAGTAGTGAGAGAGGTTCTACTCCATTGTGATGAGCCTAGTGCCGACTTTTGAAAATGGTACGCATGCGTAGACCGCGCGCTTGCTCCATCTCTCTCGCTCTCACGCAAAGGATCTCTAAGAAAATGACTAATCCTGACGATCCTAATCAGGATAATGGGATAAACTTATGAAATTATTGTATTGTCATCGGTCCTTGATAAGTCTACAAAGTTTAAATTAAATCTGACCGTTTAAAGTGGGTCAAAATCGAGTTCAAAGGAGTCGGTTACAAACAAACAAACAAACATTCAGGTAAAACTAATAAAAGCGTGTTAAAAGGAAACCATTGGCACATCAGAAGAAAGAGACACGAGTTCATTTTCCTCAAGTAGAGCAATTCCTCTAGATATCAATGGCGATAGTTATGATAATGAAAATAATATTTGTGCTGTGTATAAAGGATATTTTTACGCCATAATTTTTCAAATGTTTCGGGATTCTTTGAATCAATAGCAAAAAATGGTTGTACGTAGAACTGTTTAGTTTTAGAACTATGAAACTTATGAAACTGCTTAGAAAACTAATTTTAACTGATCAATAAATTTCGGTTTTCCGGTTTGTTTATTTTTTCAAATTTATCATTAATTCGCAGGTAAAATTTCGTTTTTTGCTTTATTTTTCTTATGTGCCGTGGTGATGCATTGTACTTCTGAATTGGTATTTTCCTTGTATGTATAGGAGAAAATTATATCTTTTTTTCTTTTTCCTTTTCATATCAGGACTAAAACCTTTTATTACAACATTAAACCATAAACATAGATATAAATGACTAGGTCGTATTTAGGGTTTTAGTGCTAAGCTATTAGAACAATTTTTCAATTTTTTTAGATCAGTAGTTCTCAACCAGGGGCACGTGAACCCTTGGGAGTACGCAATGGGTCACTGGGGTTCGCAATTGCCCCCTTGCACGGGCAAGGGGCTCGTGCAAAGAAAGCATGTGGAACCGGATACGTAAAAGGAATTGATTTAAAGAAGCAAAAGAATTCACACCAGTAAAAAGTTTGTACCCCAAAACAGAATTTTATAGGAATCGAATGATGTTAAGGCTAGCGTGCTGACGTTATCTCATTTCAAGACTACATGCCTTTTTGAAAGAACATAATTTGCAATAATCTAGTGACGTTAACCTGCAAATATCTGAACACTTCAAGAGATTAAAATAATTATTTGTGCGATACCTTTCAAAGATTGATGAAGGTACTTATTGGATTTTCGAACTCCTTCTTCTGAATAAAATGATTAATTAACACAGATGGATGTCTCCTCATAAGAACGGATTGAAGTTTCTACGGATAACACATTGAAATCAGCTTTAAAGAAAAACCTCTCATTAAATTTTTGGTTGGACCTCAGAAGTGAATATGAACGTCTGCCTGACCTGGCAATGACAATTTTGTTGCCCTTTCTATCCACTCCATTGATGGAAAAGGGCTTTTTAATCCCACACTTTCATAAAAAACATGCAGAAACATGAGATTGCTGCGCCAGATATGATAAAACCGCACAGGGTAACAACAAAAGCACTGAAAATAACTGGTATTTAAAAGATATATATAAAAAATTCTAAAATAGCACCATAAAGTTTACTTGGATGGCCGTACAGCTGTTCGAACAGAACCTTTTTGTCCTTCATCAGTAGCAATCACCTGAAGCCAGGAACGGGGAACTGAGAAAACAGTTGCCCATTTTTCAGTTCCTGGCTTCAGGAGATTGTCACTGATGAAGCACAAAAGTTTTTGTTCGAAACAGATGTATGGCCGTTCAAGTAACCTTTATAGTGTTATTTTACAAGTTTTTTATTATTTTATACAGGGGTGTACGTGTACAGGCTGTACAGGGTGTTCATAAAAAATCTTCCTTGATATATGGACCTCTATCCACCCTTTCCTTCAACCAATAGGCTATGTATAGTTATAACTTTTCATATTTCTGTCGAGTTGTGCGGTTTTCAAAAACTCAATAGTTATTTGTAAATCTAAAATAGGATATTTCGTTTATACTCGAACACTTTTTTGAGAGGGTGAAACTCGAAACATACTCGTCTGATAAGTGCTATAGGATCGATTTTAACTATAACATCACACATTTTCAAATCTTAGAATAAACATAGAACTTTTGTATTCTGCAGGAGATATCCGTTCTTCTCGGACGTTGTTGTTGGAACGTGCTCAAGATTCAACATGAAGATCTTTTCTGATGAGGAACACGTTCACAAATTTTTGTCTCCTGATGGTGGCATTAGTATCAGTGCTAAGTGCCCCAGCGAAGACCAAGTGATCGTCAGTAAGTGAACTGCTACTTCAGTTATCGTTAATTCTGCGTTCTTTTTTACCGGGCCCATCTACCCGGTCTGCTTGTGCACTTCGGTGAATCATCCAAAGAGGCTTACGGATGCTTATTTATGGATTCCTGAACGTAGATACATCATCTGATGGCTAAATCTAACCAATGACAAACGTCCGTAGGACTCTTTGGATGACTCATGGAAGTACACAGGCAGGCCCGGTAGAACATTCACGATGGCTCCGTTTTTATTCACGAGTTGGCCAATCGGCCATTTTTATGCGCCCTACGGGTTTGTCATAAGTGGCGTATCGGCCTGTGTTGAGAGGTGTTTTTTGTAATCTCATAAAATTTCAGAAGGTACTCAAAAACAAGTTACTCCTAAAGTATAGTGGCGGTATTAAATTGGCAATTTTTCTAAATAAATAATTATCTAAACATTATTTTCTAAAGTAGGAGAAAAAGGAATCATTTTTCTTACTTTGTAGAAGTTTCATTAATAGGATGCAAAACGGAAAACTTAATTTTTATTTATTTACTTTTTAAAACAGGAATTATTAATCGATCCTTTGAGTCAAGTACTTTCACTCAGTACATATTGCAATCAAACATCAATCACTTTCTTGACTATAATTAAATCAACAGCAAGAACAAATGTTATTGTTATATAGCTAACACACAAAACAGTCAAATATTTTTAATTGAATACTCAATTAAAATGACTTGGTATTAACGAGATCTCAAAAAGGGTTGAACTAATTAAAAATTTATCTTGCTTATACATACATAAACACTTTGGAAGCTGCACTTAAATAGTACGGATGAAAAACAATATTGAGTTGAGTTAATCTTTGTTTCCTTTCTTATTAAATCTTACAACTGGCTGCTGAAAGGAAAGTGAATAGAATAACTTTCCTTAAGCATAAAATATGAAAATTTAATACTGAAAAGGAAAGCTAATAAGCTATTATTTCATTCGAAACCATATCGTGGATCGTATACTAAATGGTACCTCACGTGGTTGCTCTTCGCAAAACAAAATGTACGCGAGTCATCATGCTATTCGGTTTTACCTTGAAGTCAGCCGTAAAACAGCCACGTGATAGCTTTTACTTTAAAACCAGATTTTCTCAACCGAATTTCAAACATTTGGATATGCCAGTGGTTCTCAACCTTTTAACGTCGCCCCCCCCCCCAACAAAGGGTTAACTTATGGTGGCGCCTCCCTCAACACATTTTTCAGCATACATTTAGTTTTTTAATCTTCAACAATGAACATTTAGTCGAATTTTCTACGAAATAATGTTATCAGTAAAGTTTGAATGAACATTTTAAGCGAAAATGGATAGATTTTTGAGTAAAAATGAAAATAAATAACATGATATTTTAAAAACATGCATCACTACTTGCTGTTTGGTTTTTCTCGCCCCCCCCCTACAAACGCTCTGCGACCCCCTTGGGGGCGCACCCCACAGGTTGAGAAACGCTGGGCTATGCAGTGCAAAATCAATTTAAGAAGAACGTAGTTATACGTGACCGGCGCATAATGTGTTAACGTAGGATCACTTACCGTTCAGCTAATTGTAACAGTATGTTGTTCATTTTTCAAACGACGGCATACAAGTAATGAAACGATAAAGTAAGATATTGCATTTTCGTAGCATAATCGACGTTATCTCTCTTTCTGTCTTCCCACCCAGAGTTCAAGATCTGCGTGAAGGACTTTCACGTGTGGGCCCTGACCCTTCACTGCCACGACATCAAGGACCCGGGCGTCGTCAAGGACCGATTCAACAAGACCAGCGACCCGGACAAGCACCTGAAGGTGCTGTGCGGCATGGACGAAGACATGGGCCTCAACAAGATCTACTTCATGGACTCGGGGGACGGCATCATCACGAGGGCCGTCTTCAGCTGCATACAGGTGGAGGCGGAGGAGGGGCCGGTGGACATGCCGGACGAGCCGAGCGCCGGGGAGGCGGGCGGACCCAGCGACACCAGCGGGGCGCAGGGGTAGAGGAAGAGGACGTGCGTGTTTTCCAATGGCCCTTTATGTCGGAGTAGAAACACATCTTCTTACTATTGTCTATCAGCCATAGATATGGAAGAAAAACTGGATAAACCTAGAAGTACACAATAATGGGAGACGCCAAAAGTGGCTTTTGCTATCTATAGCGATGAAGCCGGGGGGAGGAGCTTCACTATCTACCAACCATACCTTCTTGCTTTGACATGTGGCCACAGCTGTCTACCAACTATACTCGTGATTCTACCAAAGGCTGCCGAGCATAGTTGCCAGCAAATGGCTTCAAAACTTCTCAGTTGTGAAGTCTAGCTATTAATTCTATTCTTCTTGTTATAAATTGCCGAAATGGCCCCAACGCTGAGTCCAGCAGTTGTCATCGTTCGATTCAAGTATTATCAGCATGGTGGTCAATAATCGCCAATCGCGTGCCACATATCCAAAAAACTTTTTTGATACAGCACACGATTGTCACGTCAATTGAGCAGTGTTCTTCAATATAAAATATCTCCTATATCTCCTATATCTAGTTTTTCTCCTGTATGGATGGCTGATAGCTTAGAAGACCTGCAGGGCGCCGGGGTAGTACTACTGTCAAGTCGATGTAGGAACATAATAACGACTACATCCACTGCTTCTACGAGTGGATAAGCATCCTATGTACACTAGCCGATACATCCGAAATTTTTACACCAAGGGGTTGCCATAACTGACGGATAAGTCATTATTTAAGTAACTCAAGTAATAATACATTGTTTCAGCTTTTGAATTAAAAGAGTATTAGAAATAGGTTTAGTTCAGTCTTTGTTTGAATCATTTGAATAAAGGGCATATAAATTTCAATCTTTCTATTGAAATCAAAAGAAGAAAATTGATACTGAACTACAGTAAAGACGTCTGGAAATCTGGATGATTTGTTCAGCTTTGTAGTGGAGTCATAAAGGCTATGAACGCTCCATATGAGATAGACGGAGGCACAAAAATGGCAATCATGCGTTGGCCTGTATATTGTAGGGACACTTCAGTAAATGTGCAGCTACAGAAGCACTAATGTGAAATTCAGGCGTATGAAACACAATAACAGCAAAATGTCCTGAATTAATCGAACATCAGAGAGCGTTTTATCTTCTTGGCGGTATTTTTCGATCCGCACAGTTGGTTTTTCATTTTTCATAATCTTTCACCTGCAAAACATAATTACGAAACATTTTTGAAACGTTAAGCAAACATATTCTCGAAAAATAACACTGCCATTGAAATTTAGAGAGAATTGCTATTGAATTTGCAATGTTTTCGCCACATAAATGTTAAATTTCGAATGTTTCAGTACGTTCGTGCACACAGAACAGGTTTTTTGAACATTGCTTTATTAATGTCTTCTTAACAGAAGGGAAACTCCATGTGTTGGCATTTCCCGAATTTTAGTTGGTTGAAATTTGTTGTGTTTATGTGTGAACGGCTTTAAAATTGCACTTCTTTCTACTCTCAGGCTATCCAGCTGCTTGTATGTTGTATTTGATGTCCCACTTGGACCACGAATGCAGTATCACGCTCATGAAATAATGTCACATAGAACTGTATTTATGTAAATAAATAATTTTATTTAAAAGAATGGTTGGTTTCTTACTCGTATGTCCATCTACAGTAGCACACACAGAACCCTATTTACAAGTGCTGATCACATTACAAATCCAAAGAACTATGGCTATAGAAAAATAATCGAATGTATTTATAAAAGAAAATTATAAAAGTGTCTGCTACAAACATTTAATTCTCGAACAGAATTTTCCAGAAATACAGTACTTAGTGTAATTTACTTTAAAAAGTAACCGTTAATTGACGTATTATTTATTAGTTTAAACACATCAGTTCAAAATAAAAATTTAAATTTAATTTCATTATTTATAATAATTTAAAATTATAAATTTAAAAGTAATTAGTTAATTGACTTATTTATTACTTTAAATATATCATTTTCAAACCATGCATTTGAAATTTTCAAGTTTCTTAATGTCCTTTTAAAGTCAGCGAATAGATGCATGCAAATAGACAAGGCATGCGAATAGATTTACAGCTCAGATAAATTTAAAAGAGACAAAATAACTTAATGTTCAGAAAGTTCAAATATATATTTCTGTTGATTATACTTTCAAAACACTGATAAAAAAATTACGGACGTCCTAGCTAAGTGTCCTAGTCTTGGGCCTAAGTACTTGCTTCATGACTCGTTCTGAGCATTTTCTTAGTAGATTTTTTAACAATTATGTTAACATTAAAAAAAAAAAAAAAAAAAAACTAAAGTAATTTCTGGAATTTACTGACTAGACATTTTTTGCGAAGTAGGAATTTTACAAATCGAAAAATATGTACATATAAATAGAAACAATTAGAACACTATCTTAGTAAAGCTTTTTAAAAATAGCATTTTTAATATCACTGTAGGCATTTTGCAAATCAATTTCTTCACATTGTGGCAAACAGGTGTTTCGAATTCTCATCTTGATACACAAGCGCATTATGCAATTTCCACCTAGAGACGTCTGGCGTCCTTGGTGAAATGAGTTACTTTTATGAGTTATAGCCTCATAAATTAATTACATTCTTAGTTTTATATCAAGGATGAACGTTATCACCCAGATTGAAGTAATGTGTGTCATTGTCCCTTCGCGAATTCTGATTTGAAACAGTTCCTTAAAATCAGAAGTTGCCACTTCCAAAGTTAAATATCTTGCGAACATTCAGAGCATCTGTGCAATTATTTTGAAAAACGCAACCGTAGCTGAGATTTTGCCTTGCTTCTTTATAATAATCTGCAGAACTGTGAGCTCACTTATTGAAAGGTGTCGTTCAAGATGTCTTCTTTTAAAATTCAAAAGTGCGCAAAATCGGAGAGCAGACGGATTTTCTATTTTTGAAACCGGATTAAGATTTTCAGGAAATTTAGTATTCTCGCTTAACGCACTAAATGACTAACACATTTTCCGTGTGGGCAAAGGAAAATGGCGGGGGCAGGGCAAATTTAAAGCAATCAATCGAAGGGTATTGATTTGTATGAAAAATTGGCAAAAATTCAGAAAAACCCGAGGACAGGTGAACTTTTCAAAATTTTAAAGTATCTAACTTTTGTTTTTTTACAAATAAAACTTCTCCAAATGACGAAAACCCAGTTTTAAAGAAGAAAGAGTCGGATAGACTTAAAAAAAATTAGGGTGAATTGAATCTAAAGAAATTCCCGACAGTAAAGACCGCGTGGAAACGCACCATAAGACTTTAATAACGGATAAACAAATATACAAACTTAAATATTCATGTATCAGATTAACGGAAAGAATAATTAAACAACTGTAATGCATATTATCTACATAACTTGTATTTAAGAGCATAAGACTATAAATGCAACAATATGGATTCTTTTACTGTATACACTGGTTATCATTAATTTAGGAAAATTCATCAATCATTTTCACTTTCATCTGGTGCGAGAGAATTTTTTTAAAGCCATCTTCAATAATAGTTGCTTGGCAATCTGATTACAAAAGTTTATCATTTGCAACTGTAGGAGAAAACGAAATTTTGAAAACATTTTTTTAGTCATAACTCTAGTTCACAAATGAAGAAATCCATCTTGTACGATAGTACAGGTAACTTCAGCGTCCTCAATGGTAGACGCAGGGTCTGAAAGAGTTAATGTCGACATCAGGTTTAGTCTGTTCACTTCCAACACAACGGTGCAGATTTCCTTATTGCGCCTAGCATTCATCTTGGCAAGGGCCTTAAGGTGCCGTCTATGCTTGCGCAATTAGACGTTGGGTTCAGAAGGAAAACTGCGTCTTTGATCCTTCCTAACAATGTAAAGAACAGTTTAAAGGTGGATTTAATGGGGCCGAGTAAACTCACAAGATTTTTTTTTTTTTAAATAGCTCTTTCACTCATTGTAACTTTAATGTTAAACGTCACTGGATATTGCAGCGCATGCATACGTTTAACGTTGACAGTGTTTCCACTACTTCTAAAAAATACAGTTCACCTATCATTCTTTTCTTACTCTTTGTAACTAGATGAAAACAAACCCGAATTGCTCTAATTTAAATATCTTATGAAACTATACAGATTTAATTATAAAAACTAACCTGAAATTGACATGCAATCAAACTACAGGAAAAAAATTAAAATAAAAAAAAAATGAATAAAAGAGTACTGAAAACAAATGCGGCTCGTGACCCGTTTCAGTGGTGGGGCCCGAAAAAAATTGTGCCAGTTCAAATCGGGAAAATACATGTACATAAAGAGCTGTGGCGGTTCGTTACCCATTTCAGTGGAGGGGGCTTTAAAGGCAGCAGATTTATTTTGCACCAAAAAACCTTTTCCTCCATTTTTCCTCCTCTAATAGGTACAATATCAAAATTTAATTTTTTTAATACAATATTAAAAAAGTATAATTTTCTTGAATACAATATTAAAAAAAGTATAATTTTCTTGAATACAATATTAAAAAAGTATAATTTTCTGGAATACAATATTAAAATTAACAATTGCATGTGTACATGTTGAAAAACGAATAAATTTACTTAAATAGAAATTCAGGTCGTCGATTCTTTTGGCGAGCAAATTTTTCAATAACTTTTGTATTAAAGTCTGGAAATTCTTGAATGATGCTTTTGTGAACAGAGAGAGCAGCTAAGGCATTCAGCCTGTCCTGACCCACAGAATTTCTAAGAAAATTTTTCAGTCGCTTCAACGTGCTGAAACACCTTTCTGCTTCTGCAGTGGAAACGGGAGTGACAATAATAATTTCTAATAATTTTGAAACTTCTGAAAATTCTTTCAAAAGTTCATTATCGTTTAAGAATTTGCGTAGTGAACAGACAGATTTCATGTTTTTAAATGTATTGTTACTATACAACACCTTCAATTCATTTGTTAATTTTTCTTTCGCAATCATATTGTAACTTTCGAAAACTGTGGAAATAAGCTCATCTGGAAAACTGTCTTTGAAGGAAGCGAAATTTGTGGGATCTAACAGAGCGAATGAATTAAAAATACTATAATGTCGAAATCTATCTCTGATTTCGTTAACTACAATATCACACGCTTCTTTTGCATTTAACGATGTTATAAGAGCTTAGCCGCATTCGCTTTTTCTTATTTAAATTTTCACTCTCGTCAACTGTTTGATGCACACAGATTTTCTCTCTAATTTCACAAATTGCCTCACTAAAATATTTGATAGTCTGAGGTATGCTTGTTGATAGGCAGTTTCTTGCTTGAACTACATTAAAAAAGACGTCCACATGCTGAAAGACACAGTGGAAAAATTATAACAAGAAGATAAAATCTTCTAAGATTTTTTTCAAATAATGCGCTTCAGTAATCGTTCTGTCATCCCAATGCATTTCACTCTGAATTCTATCAAAACACTCTAACAGTTCAGATTTATTTTCTGCTATACAGCTAATAATTCGAGAATGAAAGTTCCACCTCGTTTCTGATGGTGATGGTATTATTTTTGAGCAGATTTCTCTAAATAAATCACTACGTTTAGGCGACACAGAAAAGAAAGTACTGAAAGAATTTGCATTGGCAAAGAACAATCTGATAGAACTTATAGATGAGCAAGCTTTTTTTAAGATTAAGTTCATTTGATGGGCATAACAGTGGACATATTGTGCATGAGGAAAATATTCTCTCATGCGCTTTTGGACTCCATTTTGAGAACCTCTCATAACGGCAGCACCATCATACGCTTGGGAGATTAGTTTATTTTTTAAATCAAACTCGTCTAAAGTAGATTTTATAATTTTTGTGAGTCCTTCTGCTGTTCGATCGTGTACATCAATAAAACTTATAAATCTTTCCACAGCTTGATTATTGTTTAGGTATCAGAGAATTAGAACGAACTGAGAAACGCAAGAAATGTCAGTTGTTTCATCAGCTTCTAATGATACAAAATTAGCAATGCCAATTTCCCTTTTTACTTCTTGTATATATATTTGATACATGCAATCTAAAAGCTCATTTTGAATGGTTTTTGAGGTATTTTTTGAAACAGTTGCGGTATTTAAATGATTTTCTAAAGTATTATCCAGTTTTGATAAATATGTTAACAGGTCTAAAAATACTCCCCGATTTGTTGACTGCTCCCTTTCATCATGACCTCTTAAAGGCAATTCATGGTATCCACAGAATTTTAAACAGTCAATTACACGATTTAACACGTGCCTGTTCTTCTCCACCAACTCGTTGTGTTTCTTTATTGAAGTGTGATAACCATCATTTAATTCTGCTAAAATATTAACTGCTCCGAAAGTTTTATATTGAAGGGCATTAGTAATGTGAGTAGTACTCGACTCATGTTTTTTAACTCTTTCAGAAAAATGTTTCAAATCTGTACAACTAATATTGGTCCATAATGTTTCACCCCCAAATAGTGAACAATAAAAACAAAAAACAGAATTTTTTGCTTCACTTACTGAAAGCCATGGTGCTTTACTGTACCATTCTAGTTGAAATGATCGTGTCCTTTTGCCATCATTTTGTCTAAGGACAAAATTTTTTGATTGATAGGGTCCCAAGCGTTTTATTTCAAGCTTTTCTGCTATGTTTAATCTGCTGAAAGGAACTTGTAATAAACTGTCAACAGAATTCTTTGTCGTTAAATATATTTATAATTTGGCAAAATATTTTAATCTAGAGCCATTTCTCACTCAATTAATACTTTCACTATATTTGTAACCTAAAAAATAGTAAAACCAAGTCTGTTTTAAATGAGATAAATAAAAATTCCTGCTCCTTAAAGATGGTAAGCAATAAGAACAAAAAGTCACGATCAGCACATTTTTTTCGACCTAAAGAACAAAGCTCGCCAAATAGAGGGTTTCCATGGAAACACTTTCATTTCTCCTATCGGGCCAATACTAAGGGGCCCTTAATTGGTGCTAAATTAATGATGATTTCGCATTATTTTTTGTGGTAACCAGCCAAATATGGTCATCTTTTGAGAAGTGATCAATGGTACTAACATTACTGTGCTGTGCTTGGCGCAAATATAATAGGGCTTCATTTCTCCGGCCCGGCCCCAGAGTGCTTCAATGGGGAAAACGTTGGAGATGCCGCGGCGCGGCCGTAGGATTTGAATGATGGCTCACTTTACATAATTGGATAAAGGGACAAAGCTGGTGTAAAAAATCAAAATGGAATAAAAAACACGCATACACCTTTATTAACGTAAACTGATTTTAAAAGAATACAAATTCTGCATTATAGCTTAAGCATTAAAAAAGCTTTTGAAATGTCTGGTGGGGCCAGGCCCCTCTGGCCCCTAATGACGAGCCGCCACTGACTGAAAATATTTAAGAATAATAAAAAAACAATTGTGAAATATTTTTCGAATCTTCATTCTTCGTAATCAAATAGTTTTAATGATCTACCAATTATTACCTTTAGAAATTTAAATGACGTACTAAAAAAGAAAAGAAAAGCAAACATAACATGACATATTGCTTTCTTATCACGTAAGCAGATGGCGTAACCGAAAAATGTGAGATTATGTAAGATGAGAAGCGGTGGTTAGAACTCACTGAATAAAATATTCGAGTGTAAGGATAATTTTAGTTTTGGGAAAACTGAGTTCTTTTACAAAAAAAGAAATAAGCGAAATAGTTATTATATGTACATGATTTGCATTTTATAAATAGAAATATTTTATTTATGAAACTGACATAAGAAATTCTATTGACATTCAAATACTGTTTTGAGACGGTGTCCTTTATCCTTACTCCCCATGCGGTGACATGAGATCGCGTCCACGCTCACAACAGCCGGCAATTGAAGGCCGGTCAAATGGGTACTGTTGACAAATATTGCCAACATAAAGAGGGCGACTGAAAAGAATTCCTTTCGAAGAAAAGATCGGGAATAAGTATTTACCTAAATTGAATAAAGAATTTCGAACGGTACTTACCCCAATCCGATACGCTTCCAGCCTGCAAATTTAAACCGATAACTGGCCACACGAATTACACAAATAACTAAAGAAGAACATTAGCACCTTTTGGAAATGAATAGATGCAATGAATGAAAATTATATTTATTTGGAAATGAATAGATTTTGAATAAGTTATCACCGCCGAATCGAATAACAAAAAAGATATGCATTACAACCAACTGCGTAATAATCAGTGAGAATCTGCTTTTCGAAAACAAAACAGAACCGAAACCTCCCGAGAAGGATTCTGGCTGAAAAGCAGAGTTGCCACTTCCCTTCTCACAAAACTCTCTTCTCGGAAGTGGTGTACATTTCACGTTGAATGAAAACCGTCTCTAAATGAATCGGCATTTCTTTCCGAACATTTTCCCGGGGGGGGGGCGAGGTCATCGAAGGCAGGTGAGTTAACTCCTGGAACGGGCGCTGGAAGCTTCCTGGAGCAGTCCTCAGGGTGACTAGTCTCATGAAGGCGTCCGGAGCAGGCTGAGTGGTGATGCACAGGGAATACAGATATTTTCTCTTCCACCTCTGCCAGACAGCCGACTGCAGTTTTCCAAAAAAAGTTAAACCTGCAAGAAAGACTAAGATTTGGGTTAGCAATGAGTTCGGTAGAATGTGAGTAGAAGTGATGTAACTGAACCCTGAGGAGGAAGTGACACAAGAGGTGAAGGTTTAACGAATAGTTCTGAATTATGGCATCTTGCGCTAATTTATGTAGAGTTTTAAGATAAGAAGAGGCACCAACGACAAAACAGTAATTGTCCGAATAAATATCAGGCGGCCATCCATGTCGTGTCACACACCATTTCAAACTGCAAAAAAATGCTTCTGTGACTGACTTTTCTGGATGCGATTTGGTTAGGATCATTTGATGTTTTACAGCTTTACAGGCCTCGGAGAGTTTGCTGTCATTTAAAGGGCCCGTAACTTTCGAAAAGGAATGAGTATTGTGTCCAAATTGCTTTATCCAAGCGACGACTCTTATTTTCGTACAAGAGAAACGAGGAAGTATGTTCCAGGTTTGCACTCTTGAATGTCACCGGATGAATTTGGACGATCAGGTTCCTCGGATTCATCTTTTGCAATGACTACATTTATGAACGAAGGTGTGTCTGATGATTCGAACCACCATTGGGGACCAGACCCCCAAGTATCGCAGCTCTTTTTTTTGTTGTGGATGGAGGCCACGAGTTGCACAGTTAAATTTACTGAGAAGGTGACGACAGTCTGTTGTGATTGTCAAGGTTCGAATTTGGTTTGCCCGATGTTGAACAAACTGGATGCCTTTAGCTGGTGGATTTTGAATCCAGCTAAGAGTAATTGTCGAGTCGATCCACAGAAAAGGTTTATGGATCGTGAATGGTAGAATATCTTTAACCGCATTGCTTAAGTCCGCCAAAAGAAGAGTTGAACAAAGTTCCAGCCTTGGCATTGTAACGGGAGTGAACGGCTCAATTGCGGTTTTAGCAGCAGTCGATATGACGTGACCTGAATTACTCAAGATTTTGAGATCACTGAGATCTGTAAATGCATTAGTCGAAGTATTACAGATGTCATGAACTTGAATGTTTACCGGCTGGGAACAGTTTATAAATCGAGTATTGAACATAGTTTTGAATGACTGCATTTGGAAGCAGAATTGGTTCCAGTCACGATCTGAAATTCGCTGGGAAGAATCGGGTTTTAATGAATGCGAGGCTGTTTGAACTTTAAATGAGTCAGGTAGCTGAGATCTAGAGTCTTGCCAGTTCGACAAACATTTTTTTACATAAGAGTCCCCCGATTTAAATGACTGTGGAAGCTCTAAATTCAGAGCTCTCGTGGAATCCACTGAGGAAGAACCATCATCGACATACATGTTATATTCTACTGACTTGACAGCAGGCGGAAAATGGTTCTCATCCGTTGAGTCTCTGGAACTGGTAGGTTCACAATGGGCTAAAGCATGACAACTGACTGACATCTGACTATGAGACGATGGCTCTTGAGAAAGACTTCTGATTTTCCCCGTCAACATGTATCCCAAGGTAGTGGGTATGGCGAAAGGTTCACCAGGCTGTCCTTGCAATGCTGGTCCAATAATTAAGGACCCAAAAATGTCCGCTCCTAAGAGCAGATCAATTTCGCACGTTGTCTGAAAGTCTGGATCCGCTAACTGGAGATTAAGAGTATGAGGTCCAATTCGTTTTGCAAAACTGGAAGTTAGGAAGTGGGGTAGTGACCCTATTAACAACGAGTGCCGTTAAAGGCTGAAATCGATTCGAAAAATGAGGTGAAATCTCCAATGTCGTAGAGTATAAGCAAGTCTCTGCTAACATGCCATTAATTCGTACTAACTGATGAGTAGTGCCTGATAATGGAAAATTTAGAGTTCTTGCGCATTTATTTGAAATTAACGAATTTTGAGAGGCATTATCAATTAATGCTTTGCATTGAATAATTTTACCATTAGGCGATTTAACCTTAATGAGAGCTGTAGATAACAGAATATTAAAATTTCCAGATGCGTTTAGGCTTTGGGCACTATTTGAATCTGATTCTCTCAGATTTTCGTTAACCTGATTTGCAGAATTCGGTTTAAAAACATGTAAAGAACTGTGGTGGGGTAAAGAGCATGCCTTGCATTTAATGCTAATTCGGCAATCAGTAACGTCGTGATTACTTCTCAAGCAACTTTCACATAAGGATTTAGATTTAACTAACTCCCACCTATCCTGAACATTCATGCTATTAAATTTTGAACATTTGAATAATTGATGCACTTGTAAACAAGCAACACATATGTTATCATGAACTGTAGCAGAGTTGATACCACTTGATTTCTTTATCCCAATGACCTCCTGATTTTTCTTAAAAATCATTTGTTTACCTTCCATCTTTGTCATACTAAATGCCTCCTTCTCAATGAATGCACTAAAAGAATCTAAATCTGGAATAATGTGATTTCCTTCTAGGCTTAATTCCCATCTTTGCCTAACAGAAATATCCAGTTTCGTTAACATAAAATTAACAAAAATTAAATCAATTAAAGAATTGGATTCAAGTCCTAATGTTTTTAAATTTCTAACACTTTCATTGACTGTGTCTATCAATTGTAATATCGATTTATTATCGTCAATTTTATTTAACTTAAGCATAAAAACTTTATTTAATTGGCTTATTGCCAGTTGACGTTTATTTTCGTAACGATTGCAAAGAATCTCCCAAGAGTTTTTTAAATTTTCATCCTTTAAGGGAAAGCCTCTTATGAGTTTAAATGCATCTCCTTTCACACACGTTTGTAAATACTGAAGTTTTTCAATATCCGTAAGATTAGGATTATTGAAAATGGATGACTGAAATAACTCCTTGAATGATATCCACGAATCGAAATCACCATAGAAAATAAGAAAAAATGAAAAGATTTCTTCACAGACAATTAATTGTCTGCTGAACAACCTAAATTAATAGTTCATTAAAATAATTGAAAGCACACTATTGCGGAGGTAAAAAATTTTTCCAGAAGGTTAACTTGCAGCACATGAATCCGTGATGGCTGCCATCCAAACAGCCTCAACCGTTTCAAGCGCAACCATTTACCAATGCTGAAAAAAGGGCAGCTCGATTTAACTAACAGCGACATGGCGGTCGATCGAATCGTTCATCGCGTGCCCCAGATCTAGAGACCATTTTTTGACACAGACTGGCTTTTTGGCACTGCACAGCCAGTTTTGCACAGGCTGGCACTGCTCTTTTTTCAGCATTGGGTATCCTATCCAGTTTTTTTTCTGTATCCATGTATTTCCATCGTTTTCCCAGATGCCAGTTCTGTTAAAAATAATTCTGGCATGCATTTTAAAAACAATCGATAGTTTTTGCAGGAAATTATGTGCTAAATACAGAAAAGAGAGAGGATTCTCGTGTAACTATGTCCTCCTTAATTATTTTATCGAAATCAAATTTATTCTTCGTGAATCAAAACAATCAAAATGTCAGAGTTGTGTCCTCACAGCGAGGACACCGCGCGTTAAAGGGTAAGAGCACGAGCAGTAAGGTCATAAGTCCCTTTAGCGGGCAGCCGATGATGCAAAAATACCTATGACTATCCCTATCCCTTGTGCACGCAATTGCTTGAACATAATGAGGAGTGGGAACCACTTATGTCTACGACCAAGAATTAATTTCAGACGGTTAAACAAACACTTGTCTGCATCTACTCTTATTATTTATTTTTATCGGAACACCCCAAAATTCCAAATATTAAAACATGTCTGGTTTGCTGTCTACAGGAAATATAGTGCGTGACTCCTTTTAATAAAGCGCATGTCTAGTTTTAATCTATATATAAATATGATGAATAACTTTTCTGAATGACATCATGAGCCCTGACACTTAGTTTGAAGACTATGAACAAAGTGTGGCATCGACAGCATGCATCCGTGATTTTCAGGCTGACGCGCCTTCTAGATTGGCTGATGAATATTTAGAAGTGTATGCTGAGTAACGGAAAGGTTGACGATCTTCTTGATATTTTAATTTATTTAAAATAAGCATAATTACAGAGGTAATTTATTTTTTAATTAAGGCCTAATTACATTATTTATACGGCCTTTCTTGAGTAGTTTGAGAAAAACCTGTAAACTTCCTTAAATTATAGTTTTTAGAAATATACATAATAAACCTAGATTATGAATCACTTCTTTAAATTTAAATTTAAGATTCTGTCTTGATTATCTTATTAAGTCTTAAAAAATATTTATTTGATAATAGGTAACATTTAAGGGTAATTTAAATATAAAGAAAGTTGTTTTAAGATAATTATGTTTATTGATACTTAAAACAGTACTATAATATTTGTTTTTATTTAAATATCAACTTAATTAAACGTAGTAAAGTGGCGTATTTATATTAGGCAAAAGTTTAAAAATAGGCAAATTATGTTTTATATTTATAACTTCAATCATTTCACTTATAATTTTCTTAAAAAAGTTCTTTTGTAAAATCTCGAATAAAATTTCAGACATTTTAAGCACATTTAAGAAGACATTGTAGAAATCTAATTTCATTAGTATTTTATGTCTATTATTAATATGGAACAATTGCTTTACATTATTAGTTCAAATAAAAAGAAAAACATTTTGAAATTTGAATCAGTTGTTTATAGGCATTACAGAGGGTGTTTACACATTTTTAGAACCATTTCGGAGCCGTTTAATTAATGTTTAAAATGTAAAGACTATTTTTTTAAATGTTCGATCTGATAGCCTTTTTTCTGGATCATAAGTCTGCATCGTGATTTCCATGACAGAAGAGCTTTTCGTAAAATTTCCAGGGGTATTGCTTTCCATTCCTCTTCCACTACTTTCCAGAGTCCATCTATCGTGGTGGGTTTGTGTTTAGAAAGAGCTCTTTTTAACAGACCAAAGGCACAATAGTCCATAGGTGAAACGTCAGGGGACTTCGCAGGAATATATTGAAAAGGTATATATGCAATACCTGTATCAGTCTTCATTTTTTCAAGGAATGCAGTGGTAGTTTTCGAAGTATGACTCGTAGCTTTGTCTTGATGAAGTTTCACTCTTTGAAAGTCATTGGGATAAAGAAGCGGAATTTCTTCCGCAAATATTGGACGTAAAACCTTCTCCTGATAGTATGATGAGTTGATTTTAACATTTTTTCCCACTCTTCTTATTTTTAATTTCCCATTATAATAGAAATCTGCCACAATCATAAACCTCTTACTGAAACTTTCTTTACACTGACGGAACCAGGTTTGTATATTTTTTTGCTCACCGTTTTCTATAGTAAATATAACTTTTTTTTTGTTGCAGTCATCTAAGTAAACCCATGCTTCATCAAGGGTCACAATGTACTTCCATTTATCCCTGCTAAGTGGTTTTCATACAGGATTCTACAAAATGTTTTGCGTTGAGCCACATGTCTTGGCAAAAACTGGTGAACATTATGTTTTTTAGCTTTTTTAAGTTATAAATCTTGGTTTATTATTTTATTTATTGTTGCTACAGATGTATCTAAAGACTTTGCAATTGATTTGTGTGTTGGCGAATTTTTTCTTGTTACTAGCAATTTCACTTTAGAAACATTTGAAACAGTACATACCTTTTTTCGGATATTCGTTTGGAGTCTTCTTTCCATGTAGAAATAATGATTGACGATTTTTACCTTGCCGATTAATAATGTTGCTTATTTTGCACTTTGAAAGTTTAATATCATGCATTTCACAACGTTTATGAATTATGGAATAAGAATATTTCTCTTCGGAAAGCGCAAAATTATATCCTTCAATCCACAGCTTGTTTACATATGACATTTTTAAAGAAGAATAAATTTAAAAGTAGCAGACGATATTTCTCATTTCAAATAATAAGCTGCTGCTAAAAATTTTTATTCTGAAACGTTTACTTTTTTAAAAATTCTTTATCGAAATCGTTCTAAAAATGTGTAAACACCCTCTGTAATTAATGCATATTTAAGAGCAAGAAATAATATTTTCCATGTTGATCATCGAGGACCATTGCAATTAAAAAAATCTTAGACTAAACAATTAGTTACATAAAACAAGCTTAGTTTGGGAAAGAATTGTGTAGCAGTTGGCATGAAATAACGTAAATGATATTAATAACATTGGCAAAAATCAGAAACACCGTTAACAACAAACAACAAACATAAAAAAACATAGTTTTCTTTCTTGTCCGGCTGACCGTTGAATAGCGTAACTAAATAAAAAAAAAAAAAAAAGTCAAGACATTTCTGTGTCCCGCTTCTCAACCATCTTCTACATTGTATTTTTTCCTTAAAACTTTAATTGTGTCCGTACATACTTAGTTCGTACATATCCGTAGCTGCTCTGTGGATGCATAAAAAACTTCCAAATAAGTAACCATTGTACTATGAAAAGATCGCCATTTCACCATCGTATCTAATGTTTTAGTGATCCGGAAGCATTTCTCTAAAGTAATAGTGCGTTTCAATTAAATCGTCTTTGAATTTTATTTTTATGACTCTACTAGCTGAAGTACCCGTCCTCGACGGGTTAGTGAATGCAAATTTCCAAAAAGCAAGAACTTTCGTCAGCATTGTAGGAGTACACAGAATGGATGGAGTATGTTGCCAAAGTAAAGAAAGCGAAGTTATAATTTTTATGTATTGTTAAAATATTACAGGTTAGAGAGTAACTAAATAATATCATTTCATTCGCTTTAGTCGTAATTATGTGGTGCGCGAACGAATATTTACGCATATTAAAATAATTTTCGCAAAATTTCAAAATGTAATCAAAATATTTTAAAAATTCAACACCTATAAATTAAGATTAGCAACTACCTATCATATCACTAAATTTCGTATCATTCGTATTAGTCGTTATTACGTGATGTTTGTAGAAATATAAATGTATTTTGAGAGAATTTTCACAAAATCTCAAAATCTAATAAAAATATTAAAAAATTTGGACTCCTATAGTTGATGTTGAGCAACCATCTATCCTGTGACCAAATTTCATATCATTCGCTTTAGTCGTTATTACGTAATGCGGGTACAAAGATTCACTCAGTTTTAAACGATTTTCGCAAAATCTCGAAATCTGATCGATTTTTTTTTAATTAGATGCTTATAGTTTAAGGTGAGTGACCATCTATCATTTCACCAAATATCATTTTTCCACCGTTGCAGTTATTACGTGATGTGCGAACACAAATTTACGCAGTTTGAAATGATTTTCGCAAAATTTCAAAATCTAATCAAGATTTGTTTTTCATTCGACGCCTATGTTTTAAGTTGAGTGACCACCTATCATGACACCCAATTTCATATCATTCGCTTCAGTCGTTTTTACGTGATGCTTGAACACAAATTTACGTAGTTTGAAAGGATTTTCGCAAAATCTCAAAATCCAATCAAGATTTTTTAAAAATTGGAAGCCTATGTTTTAAGTTGAATGACCACCTATCATGACACCCAATTTCATATCATTCGCTTGAGTCGTTTTTGCGTGATGCTCGAACACATATTTACGCAGTTTGAAACGATTTTCGTAAAATCTGAAAATCTAATCAAGATTTTTTAAAAATTCGACGCCTATGTTTTAAGTTGAGTGACCACCTATCATGACACCCAATTTCATATCATTCGCTTCAGTCGTTTTTACGTGATGCTTAAACAAAAAAAAGCGTCACGGACAGAATGACAGAACGACAGAATGACAGACAGACAAACTTTTTTTTGAGGGTCGCATCGGATTCCCGGGTGCTTGAAATGGATAGAAATCGCAAAATGTTTGAACTCCAAGAAATGTACAGACAAAAGTCTAATTTTATTTATATAGATAGATAGATAAGCGAAGAAAATAAAAGGAGCAAACGAAAAGCAAGGAAAAAGAAGACTTGATTGAAAAAGAAATAATAATAGCTTTTTGAAAAGGGTACTAATACTTGAAATATAGACTACACTTGAAAGAAGAAGTAGAAAACTTGTTCTGTGGAATTTAGAGATGTAAAGGGAAATTATAAATTAAGTACCAAATTCTCTCAATGCTTTTCCACTAACTCCTGTGGTTTTGACTTGTAGGTAGTTGTTTAATTGTAGACGAAACAAAACAGCAAACAAAATTTAAGAAAGATCGGTTGCTCATTCCGAAGGAACAGAAACAGCCTTTGTATTTATTCCTTTACTGCGAATCTGACTATAATTTACAGCATGATATGCATAAAGCTATCACTTTCAAGACAAGTTGTACTTAAAAGCAATGTAGTAACGTCAAGATTCATATCTATACCCACGGATACATGCTCAAAAATCCAAAATTAGTTTCTACAGTTATAGGAAACGGCAATCTATTTTTGTGTTTAACAAATCTAGTTTTGAAACAAATCATTTTAATTATAAAATATTCTTTAAACCGTAATGTAAATTTACAGTTATGTAAAAAATTCATCTCTGTTGTAGATTGCCACAATGTCCCGTCAATCACTCAGGCTCGCGATTACCCTGGCGATAGCTGCGATGTCACCATGTATTGTCTGCGAAAAGTTTCAGTTCTTTCTGGATATTTTGGACATGCTGGACCCGTCGTGGGTGCACTCCAAATATGACGTCATAGGGACGAAAATAAAGTGTGCGTCCCTGTGCTATGGCGACAAGGATAACTGTGCATACTTCGGCTACAAGAACCACGAGTGCTACCTTCTGAAGGACACCGTGGATCGAGACAGCTGCTCCCAAGACGACTGCTCAGTCTCTGGAATGAAAGTCTACAAGGTAAGCTTAACTCGTTGCATTTCAACAACTGAGATTAAAATTTTTTTTTACTGCAGTGTGCAGAAACATATTATAAACATACTGAAAGCCTTTATTTCCCGGTTTTGTGATTCGTGTAAAAGTTATTGACCAAAGTGTGTCTGTTCGAGTTCAATAAAACGACTTTTTTTGTAGTACCTGAAAACATATCTGTAGCACATAAAAATGTTACTGAAGTGCATGTGAACAGTTTAAGCTGAGAACTTTTTAAACAATCATTAACATTTTTGTAAGGTTGACCAAGGAAAAACACTATAAGTGTTTGGCGAGTAGTTTTTTAGTTTGGCGAGTTTGGCTATAAGTAATCTGCGATACACACAAATGAAGCACAATATGCCCTTTTAAAACTGCCATTGACCTTCCAAGACATCCATCTGAATCCTGTTGGGAATTTTCCGTTTAAAGTATTTGATAATGCTCATGTCAGGAGGTTCAAAATAAGTGTACTCAGCAGCCGGATAAATATGTATTTCAATAATCCATAGTGAAAACACTATGGATAATAACTACGGAGAATAATCCATATGGAGAATATGGGAACTATGGAGAATAATCCATAGTGAAACTGCTGAAGAACAAAATACAGTTTCTTGTTTCAATATTAATCAAATATTATAAACTTTTCGGATTAAAAAAATATTTTATGTTCACGTTATTCTAGAAAAAATAAAACCTGATAAGGACAACACATGACTTCCTTGCATGTCTATTAAATCAAAAATATTTTCCGTGTACTTCATCTAAACATTTTTGGTTGAAAGAGATTGCAGTAATACTAAGGTTTAGCTATTTCTATCCAAATATTTCCGATATCGCCAAGGTGGGTTCAATTTGAGAGATTTGCTTCTGATACTTACTTTGGCAATATTTCACCAAAAGCCGACAACCTTGAGATAGTTTGCGAGATTTTGGGAGTAGCCAAAGTAGTAATTGACCACAGACTTTCAATGAATTGAATGCATCCATACACCTTAATGTATTTAAAGTCATTTGGTTGACCCTGTAATTAATTATCCAGTTGATTGCAATCAAACAAGAGATGCACAATTAGATGTTACAATAGTTATAAATACAAAATTTCTCAAAATTCTACGGTTATGAGTTTTAGACTTATGCGAAATACGAAATTATTTTTGGAGCCAAATTTGGTGATATTTCGGCAAAACTCGCCAAGGTCGACGACGAATGGCGATAGTTTGCAGAAACTCGCCAAAGACAATGACAAATGTTGATATTTTGGGGCATGGACCAAACAATGACTGACTACAGATGTAATATATTGAAGATGTCCATAGACATTAATGTACTGAAATTCTTTTGGGTGGTCCTGTAAATAAACTTTCCTTTAGATTGGAACCAAAAATCGAGATGCACAACCAGATGTTTCAACAATCTTATATATGAAATTTCAACATTCTACGACTAATAGTTTTTGAGATTTGAGAGTTAAATACCTACACACGTACATCAAAAGTCGCCAAGCTTGGCGACTTTTGGCTTAATTCTTGAGGAGGCACGTGACCGTGGTCGGACCATTACCTAACTATATGGTAAGACGGTATTGTGTGCTTGAAATGGATGAATGTCCCTAAAATTGTCATTGACCGTAATGTGTTGGAAATCTTTTGAGTGTTCCATGTAGTAGAATTATAAATGATAAAGACACTTTTTTCGATGGAGAAATTCATTTTGTAACCCTTAAAAGCATATATATCACTTGTGAGTCGTTTGAAATAGCCTAATTCCTCTAAAAAAACGGTTTAATGAATTTCTGCCCGTAGAGCTTAATGTATTTAAAATCTTTTGGGCGGCCCTGTAGATAAACTATCCAGTCAATTAGAACCGAATGAGGAGGTGCACAAGTAGATATTACAGCAATCCTAAATAGAAAGTTTCAACATTCTACGACCAACAGTTTTCGATATATGCGAGTTTAATGAATTTCGCCCATAGAGCGTAGTGCATTTAAAATCTTTTGGACGGCCCCGTATCTAATAATTCCTCTCTTTAAAAATTGAATACAAATTTTAAAACAGAATTTTTTTTATTAATCTGCGATACACACAAATGAAGCACACTATGCCCTTTTAAAACTCCCATTGACCTTCCAAGACATCCATCTGAATCCTGTTGGGAATTTTCCGCTTAAAGTATTTGATAATGCTCATGTCAGGAGGTTCAAAATAAGTGTACTCAGCAGCCGGATAAATATGTATTTAAATATGAATTCATATGAATTCAATATGAATTCATTTCAATTGGAAATTATCTACCATCTTGGCTATTTCATATCTTTACTTCAATTTTAATCCTTTTCGAAAAGTAATTTACAATTCTTTCAAGATTAAAAAAAAATTTCTATCCTTTAATTGTCCACCGGAAGATTTTAGAAACCTCCTGACTTCAAATAGTTTGCAGTAATAATTCTTTCTTAATCTAATCCTTTACTAAAGGGAAATTCAAGTACTTCAGGGTCCTGGATTTGATACAATATTTGTCAACTAATATCTGTCATTTTTAGAAAAAAAACTGTTTAGGAACCATACGATTCTGTTTAAAACATACTTCTTTGTATATCATGCTATTAAAATTATTGTGAGAGTCAATCTTCGTTCAAAGAAGTATGTCGTTTACAGAAAAAACACTCAAAATACTGGAGTTAAAAGATAAAATAAATAAAAACTTTAAAGTAAATAAAAAACTTTGTAAAAAATACACATAAGATGTTATAGGTTTCTGCTGATTTTAGAGAAACTTAGCATTGTTTTGGCCGAAATGTGCGTATCTTCTTACCTATAACATCTTATGTGTGTTTTTTACAAAGTTTTTTATTTACTTTATCGTTTAACACCAGTATTTTGAGTGTTTTTTCCGAAATAAAAACTTTGTTATAAGTACCATTTTATGTGTGTTTTTTACACAAAGTTTTTATTTATTTTAAGTATGTCGTTTGTGTAGGATTGCCACAACCCGCTCTCGTACTCTAGTTTTATGTGAAAGTATTGTAGTCATCTGCTGATTTTAGAGAAACTTAGCTTTGAGCCGAATGAAATATCGCAAGAAATCCAGACGAATTCTAAATTTAGGATGTAAAATTTTATATCTTCTTAAAATATTCATTAACTAAATAATAGGTATCTGCTGATCTTTTAAATCTTCCATAATCATTAATTTAAGAAGTAGAATGAAACTAAAAAATATCTTTCTTGCAACTTGTAACAGCTATGCTATTACATCTAAACATCTGTATGAGAAATTAGGAGTTTTATCTATTCATAATAAAAGGTTTATTTTGCTCACACTGTTATTTCTGTGTTGATTAATAAACAAAATACTGAATTGTTCATGAACTTCTTCATTTGGAAAATGATACTTGTTTGTAGTGCTAAGGAAAAACTACGCAAGGGCTGTCTGACTATGGGCGGGAGAAGCGACTTGGTAGGAGGACCTTTTAAGGGCTTCTAACGCGTATTCACGTTATATCTGGTGAAAACCGTCCAAAACTCCAGACCATTAGATCGATAGCTGTCGATAGGCCCGAACTCTGGACTTTCTCACTTTAGCAGTCTATCATATTCAGTCTTATACACTCGACCATGGTGGGGCTTTGGAAAATGATAATCATACTTTATGCTTATTCCTTACTTTAATAAAATTTTAAAATTTGGAGCTGTTACTGTTGGTTGTAATGCATATAATAATGCATTAAGTTAAACCTTGTTAAGAATACTTACTTATATTCATGTAGGGGAGGGTGGGCTACAATGAGACGAAAAAGAAAAAAAAAACGCTTAAAACATTTTATAATTATTTTATCAAAGTGTACGCCATACAAAATATATCAATATTTCACTTAATAGTTATAAATTACACCAATTTTCAACCCCATGTATATGAAAACAATATTGCACTTTTAAAAAAGATAAACAAATGTCTCATTGTGGGCCACTATGAGACAAGTAAAAAAATCTTAAATTTTTTTATTTAACTTACGTAAAATTGTTGGTTTTAAAAATGCTATCAGTCAGTATGAATTTAGTAAAGTAAAAATAAAATATTTCTAATTTTTCTGTTTTTACGATAAACAAATGCAATATATCGTTGGAAAGATAAAACTTTAGAGAATTTAATGCAATAGTAAAAGTAAAAATCTATATTTTAACCGAATTTCACTTACCTGGTCTCATAAGAACTCATTAATATATATCTATTCATTAAAATTATAAATCTTAATAATAAGTTGCATTATTATTAATCTTAAAAAGTTTCCTCGGGTCAGAATGAGATGCCTCATTGTGGCTCAGAAAATGTGTCTCATTGTGGCCCAAAAGAGCAAAATTGTAAAAATGTTTTAAGTTACAAAAATATCCTATAATTTAACAAAACCATAAGTTATAATTACGAGCTATATTAATAATCTTTAATAAAATGCACGACACTTACCACTACTATTCAAATGAAAGTAGATGACAGTAGATGAAAACTTCTCTAAAAGTAACTTTGTGAATAAACACAACGAAAAATTTCAGTTTTTGCAGTACATGCGTTAGCGGCAATTTGCAACGCGGAATTCTGGTTAACATTTAACTTATCACAGGTTAAAGGCGATATTGTCATTAAAGTAGTTGCTCATGGAATTGCACTGTCTCATTGTGGCCCACCCTCCACTACTGTATTAAAAAACTGAAAGAAAATTCCAGTTTAGAATTCCGGCAGGTTTTTTGAACGATTTTCCTTTTGGTTGGGATTGTTCAATAGGATTTGCCATGTAACAACAGGGTCAGGCCAGAACTGGCCAGGTTGGCTGGTCGGCTATCGTCGATGGCCTCCGGATCAAGGGGGACCGTAGAGGCCCACAAAATGGATATACTACTTTATAGTTAAAGTAAATTGATATATATACAGAGTGATTTGCTACTAGACTGACAAACTTGCAGGGGTTGTAGGGGGTACAGAGACGACTCGGAATCACATAGGAATGCAGGATCGCAAATGCCGTAGTTGCGAGCTATAGAGCAAAAAAGTAGAGAAAAAGAACAGAAACGACAACACAGTAATGGGACAGAAAGCATTTTATTGAAAGCAGCAGGTGTTCGAAATTACGACCAGAAGTCATCAGGCAGGCCTGACAGCGGCGCTGTATGAAATTCCTTACGTTCTGGAAGATTCCAGGTATGTCATGCATCCTCCCGGCTGCTACAGATATGCTGAGGTCTTCAACTGAAGTAACAGGCGTCTAGTACACCAAACTCTTAATGTGACCCCAGAAGAAGTCCATGCAGGATAGGTCCGGTGATTTGGAAGACCAATGAACCGGGCCACCACGACCTATCCACTGCTGTCCAAAGGTAACGGAAAGATGTCGGCGGATGTCAATCGTGCAATGTGGAGGAGCCCCGTCATGTTGGTACTACATGCAGCGGCGCAACGACGGAGGAACATGTGCTCGTACAAGAAGTTCGGGCAGGACTTGTTTCAAGAAGATCAGGTATTCCTTGCCCTCCAAACGACTGGGCAGAAGTTACGGTCCAATGAGGTAGCCTCCAAAAATGCTGGCCCAAATGACCGAGAAACGCTCTTGAGCTGTACGTGGTTGCGTACGATGAGGGTTCTCCAAAGCCCACACATGGGCGTTATGCTAATTGAAGGTTCGCCACCTCACGTGTGTATATGCTTCATCCATTAACAATATGGACGCAGCAAATGCACTGTCTGTAGCACTCTGTTGTAGCAAACGTCCTATGGAGTGGATAATCCTCAGGCTTTAATAATTGGAAGCGTTGAAGATGGTATGCGCTCATGTTGTTTGCTTACAGTATCCTCCAGACAATGGATTGCGGTAAGCCCACTTGTTGGGTTATCGCTCGAGTACTCGTACTTGGATCGTCTTCTGCCAGCCGTCAGACCGCCTCCCCATTACCAGGTGTACTCGTCGATCGCTGTAGATTCCCTGTAGCTCTCGTTAAACAACCAGTCTCACGTAACCTTCTATTCACACTTGTGAAGGTCGTGTGACATTGAGCACGCCTGTTCGGGTAACGTTCCTGGTACAACTGCAGAGAGGCGTGCCCATTACAATCCGCAGCTCCATACAAGAGCAGCATGTGGACCAGCTCTACGTTTGAATACGTGTTCATCCTACTACCTCGGGAAACTGATCGCAAATGATGACTTCCAGCAGGAGTTATTGTTCACGGGACCTTCCATTCAGGGTCATCTACCACACGAAAGCCGGGAAGAATCTTCCAGTATTCCACGCAGCGCTGCTGTCAGACCTACCTGACGACATCAGGTCGTAATTTCGAACACCTTTGTTGTAGTACAACCTTTCAATAGAATGCTTTCTGTACCATTACTGTGTTGCCGTTCCTGTTCTTTTTCTCTACTTCTTTGCACCACAGCTCGCAGCTACGGCATTTGCGACCCTGCATTCCTATGTGATTTCGAGTCGTCTCTGTACCCCCTACACCCTTGCAAATTTGTCAGTCTGGTAGAGAATCACCCTGTATGTAAGAGTAAATGGATTATTTATTTCACAGTAATCTTAACGTCTTTATGCAGTGGCGCAGCGGAGGATCCCAGGAGTCCCGTGGCTCGAGGGGCCCCAACAGCTCTAAAATAGTTAAATGTGGTTTTTAGGCTCGTAAGACTAAATTCCAAATATTGTATATTCTAATATTCTATTTCTTCTAAATTAATCCGTTAAGGGCCCTTTTCGGTCTGTAGCCGAGGGCCCCCTAAGGAGCCAGCCTGAGGCTGCGTAAGGTTAATCAGTACTACAGAAGTTCAATTGTTGGATTTTTTTTGTAACAAAGACTCTTTCTAACATTTTTTAATGCATATATTTCAGTGGAAGAAAGAAACTACAACTACAACTACAACTGTTCCTGCTTCCAGTAAGTGAAACTTTGCTCATATAAATTTGATATTAACCTTGTATCGTTTTTGCTTGAATATTATTCCACAACCAACCCCCCCCATTTTAATCAGACCTTGGTTAAGGAGACAGAATTTGTTTTTCAGAATACAGTTCAGAGCCGAAAGATGATCTGTGTTTTGCACTAGTGCGTTTTTACGCTAACCCTTTGAGTATATGGAAAGTAAAATTTCGATTCTGACACCAGATTTTACTACTACACATTTTTAAGTTTACATACTTTCTTTGTTCACTAAAATACTCCTGCATAACATAAACCATTTTCAATTTTAGAGACTTAATATTTAGATAATTTTTTTCCATATTGGACTTTTTTAATGTTTTAAAATTGCCTGTACTGAGTAGCGAAGAATTTTTCCAACGGAATACCATACCACTTTTTTTTTCATTTTTTATCACCAGTCTAGGTTTAGCTCTTTCCATCCTTTTTTCCGCACGACGTAGCTGTGAAGATTTTCTTTATATGATCAATGTTGCTTTCCATGTTGGGCCACTGGGGACATAAGGAAAGCATTCACCATTGGTTCTTTTCAAGGATAAGAGCGAACAAATTAAATTGAAGAATTTGCTGCAAAAAGGACGTAGCACCATCCTTCGGGGATTTAATTTCGTTTTGTGGTTAAGGCAAAGCTGCACGAGGACTATCTTCCTAAAGGAGAGATGCCTTGGGCAGAAGAATCTTCAAGGGACTGGGATGTGGATTGACACGTGCTATCCTGCAGCAGAAAAAAATCCCTTTTTGGTTTGACACCAAAAGTATGCTGCTCCAATTGTTAATTTTTGTGTTACTCAAGAGATGAAGCTCTCTGTCTTGTCAGTTGGCATTAATTCCCAAACTTTTTTATAGTTTTCCGCAAACTTAAAATAAATGGAACTACATCCTTTTTCCAGCAAACCCTTCAATTATGGTTTATTCGGGGGAATAAAATGTCAATCTCCTTCGCTTATCTTACATAAGCCTCTGAATAGGGGCAGTTAAAAAAATTCAAATTTTTGGTATTTTCAAAGATGCTCAGAAAATCAATAAACACCTAGCCATGCCAAATCGAATTGACAGTGTTATCTCTCTTAGATTTCATCTGAGGTTTGGTTTTTTACTTAATTAAACAGGGTAATTCTGTAATTAAACAATAGCTTGAAACGTTCGGAAATTCTTTAAAAATTAAAAGAGAGAATTTGAGAAAAATTAACTGTATTTGTAATACCCTCCCCCCCCCCCTCCCGAAAGTAAGAAATAGTGGTCAGTAAACATAGCAGCCACTCACAAAATTAGCTCATAATTTTGCTTCATTTAATTTTAGATATTGAATCATTTTCTCCAGCTCCATGTTTATAGAAAACTAGCTGAAGTACCCGTTCTTCGCACGGGAATGAATGGACTTTTTGATATTACGATTTGTGGGGATTACTATTTATTGTAATAAAGAGATATAGCAAAATGGATATCGCTTTATTTTGTGTTCAATAACCATGCATACCGAATTTCAAGGCAATCGCTTGTACGGTGCAGAAGGCCATGCGGCGTAGCGCAATCTAGTGGAGAGTTTTAGCAAAACGGATACGGCGGAAATATTCTTCGCATTCAGATATCGATGAATACGAAATTTCAGGACGATCGGCTGGACAGCCCTGAAGACGCGACATCTAGTGGCAAATTATATAGGAAAATGGATAGCGCCAAACTCTTCCCCGTGTTCAAATATCTATGTATACCTATTTTCATAGCGATCAGTTGCACAGTCAAGAAGTGATACACTGCAGCGCGATCTAGTGGTTAATTAAAGTAATGATTTGCTACAGTGCCGTCAAGTGGCGAGTTATAGTAAAATGGATAACACCAAAATATTCTCATTGTTCAAATAGCTATGCATACTGATTTTCATAGCGACCGTTTGAATGGTCAAGAAATTGGCCTGCTGCAGCATCATCTAGTGGCGAGTTAAAATAATGCATTGCAGTACCATCTAGTGGTGAGTAACATAAAAGGAACACAGTTAGAATATATTCTTCGTGCTCAAATGTGTAAGAATAAAAAATTTTATGTCGGTCGGTCGAACGGTATAGAAGTTGATGCGTTGCAGTGCCATTTAGCGGCAAGTTACAGCAAAATGGATAGTGAAAAATATTCTCCATGTTCTAATATCCGCATATACCAAATTTCATCGTAATCGGTTGGACGATATTCGCATAGTAAACGGCTAAACGGAATAGAATTCGACGTTCTGCTGCGCCACCTAGTGGCAAGTTAGAGGAAAACGGATAGCATAAAAAGCTTCTCAATGATAAAAGACTTAGGTGAACCAAATTTCATGGTGCAACGGTGCTGCAGTTTTTCAACCTCATACACACATACCAACATTCATTTTTATCTATAACCAGTGTTATTATATATACCAGTCTCAAATAAAATCCAGTTTCAAATCTAAGCCCCGCCAAAGTGCCAACATACGCCATTTTGCAAGAGTTTTTTCAGGGAATCATTCGACGCATTGGCTTAGCAGCAATCAATATGGGAAATGGTTCGGCCGCCAAAAAGTAAAGCACACATTTATTTGAAAAGGGGAATCCCTTAATACAGCCGAATTTTTTTAAATTATCAACTATAACGTGTTTTATTCATCGTTACTCCGATGTACTAAATGAGAAGATTTCAATTTTCTGAAATTTGGCGGAATTCCCCCAACTTAAATCAATGTACTCATTTGGCGAGAATTCTGGAGATAGATCGATTGAAATCCCTTAATGACTGCATTATTTCCTCACGGATCATTAAAATTTAACGCTGTATTCTAATAAAACCTTTGCACTTGTTTTCAAAAATCTATTTCCTTAAGCTCTCAATAAATTGCGCCAAGCCGAAAACTGTGCAAACCGCTAGAACTCACTTTCTCAAAATCAGCATTTGAGCCATTTTTTTTTCGCCAAACTAAAAAAAATTACATATTAGCCTCGGAAATCTTCAATTCTTATTGTTTTGCGTATAAAACATTTCATTCCTGCTCCGATTTCCCGTGCACACGATATTATAATAAAAAATTAATAATCTTAGAAATATAAACTAACAAAAAAAATCATTTTTATTCTTTTATTTTTACTTTGAGAATTTAAAACATCTTATTCTGCAAAATCGCCACACATGGCAACCACGATCCTTATTTCACACTTTTTTCACTACAGGGGTTACAATTACGGAAAGCTTTTTGCGTGGAGAACATAAAAAATCTCTTAAATTCCGGGGTGGACTTTCAAAGTTTTAAAGTGGACTATGATTTATTCTATATTATTTTACATATGTGTGCAAAATTTCAGGCTGATAGGTCCATTTTTGTGGATTTGTATACAACTCAAATCCAGAAACAAACAGAATTTCATTTTTATTTATAAGATATAGGTCGATTTATTTAAACTTTTTTTTTTGTACCTAAAGCAGTTTTCTGAACGGTTTTTGATGTTTCTTATTTAGCAAGATCTGATTATCCGGTTTCTTTGAAGACTCCTTAGGTTGTTTCTATGGCATGTTTGAAAACAAAATGTTTGAAATAATGCTTCTTTACACAGCAAAACTTCTAGTTCAGAAGAAATAAAACATTTAAAGTAAATGAATAAAGTTTAGCTGATTTGGGTTATTTTCATATGTGAAATTAATACATATTTTGTTCTCGAAATCACATAAACTAGCTACAACCTCCACCACCAAGCCTCCTGACCGGACAACAACTGCAGCCACAACCTCAACTACAACAAAATCTAGAACTACAGTAAAGACAACGACGACACCTAAAGCAGAAACAACGACAAAATCGGCAACGACATCCACAAAGGAACCCACAACAACCAAGGAGCATACAGCAACCACTACGAAGGAACCAACAACGACTACTAAAGAACCAACAACTACCACGAAGGAATCTACAACGACAACCACAAAGGAACCGACAACAACTACCACCACAAAGGAACTGACAACAACGACCACCACGAAGGAACCGACAACAACGACCAGTACGAAGGAACCGACAACAACGACCAGTACGAAGGAACCGACAACAACGACCAGTACGAAGGAACCGACAACGACAACCACAACTGAACCGACAACGACAACCACAGCTAAACCGACAACGACAACCACAGCTGAACCGACAACCACAATAGGACCGACAACCACTTCCACAACAGAATCCACATCGACATCGACAACAGAGTCTAGTACAACAACAACGACAGGTAAGCTAGTATGAATTCCATTGGCCTTTATAGGTAGTAATCATATAAAATGCTATTTAGAGCCGTTGACCTATGTAAAGCCTAGCAAAATTAGTATATAGTTGAAGTTTATGATAGCATGCTCTTTCAAAAATGTCATCGAATCACTGGCAGCTCATTCACAGGGAAAAACAACAACAACCGGTCTCATAGTATTGGAGTTTTGGGGGCCCATAAAGCCGTGAAGCTGCCTTTCTAATAAAAAAATTAATTTAATAGGATAAAGTTTTCTTTTATTATGTATTTTAATCTCTGAATATTTATATTTGGCTGAAAAATTTCCTGAATAATATCTTTATCCCTTTCCTCAACGAAGGAATGCTCATGAAAGATTTGAGCTCCTTTCTCCCAAAATTTCCTGAGCTTCAGGAATGAAGATGTTACTTCGACTACGAATGTCGGTATTATTTTTCCATTTTACACTGAAGAGTCAGAAAAACTGGTATAGCAGGTCGTATGCCACTAATGGAGGTATTCAATCCATCAGTGTAACGCGATGCGGTCGACAGCGCGTAATTAAGACCACAGGTGCTTGAGGAGGCTGTTACATCCATTCTTGCTGTTACAATGGCAAAATATCAAGATTTAAGGGATTTTCAATCAAAGCGTATTTTAGATATATTGAGTTATTTCAAACGATTGAGAAGTGATATGTGTTGTTAAGAGTTACAAAATGCATCTCTCCATCGAAAATAGTGTCTGAATCATTTATGGCAGCGGATCTCAACCTTCTTAACTTCGCGACCCCCCAACAAAGGCTAACTTACGGTGGACCCACCCCCCTCATATTTTTCAGCATACATTAGTTTTTAACCTTTAACAATGAACATTTAGTCGAATTTTCTACAAAATAATGCTATCAGTAAAGTTTAAATGAACATTTTAAGCGAAAATGCATATATTTTTGAGTAAAAATGAGAAAAAATAAGATGATTTTTTAAAAACATGCATCACTACTTGCTCTTTGGTTTTTTCTGGCGCCCCCAGCTCTGCGCCCCCCTTGGGGGTCACGCCCCACAGGTTGAGAAACGCTGCTTTATAGTTATTCTACAGGAACACAAAAAAAAAAAAATTCCAACACATTACGGTCAGTGGCAGTTTTAGGCATATTTATCCATGTCTAGCACAATACCATTTTACTATATAGTCAGATAATGGTCCGAACACGGTCATGCACCTCCCACAAACATTACTCCAAAAGTCGCCAAACTTGGCAACTTTTGATGTATGTAGGTATGTATTTATTTGCATATCTCAAAAACTATGAGTCGTAGATTGTTGAAATTTTATATATAAGACTCTTGTAACATCTAGTTGTGAACATAAATTTTCGGTTCCAATCCACTGGAGAGTTTATTTGCAGGACTACCCAAAATAATTGCAATATATTAATGTTTATGGCCATCTTCGATGTATTATGTGTGTAGTCAGCCCTTGTTTCGGCCATGCCCAAAATCTCACTCGCAATCATTACCCTTGATGAATTTTTCCGAAATATCGCCAAATTTGGTACCAAAATTAATTACGTATTTTGTATAACTCTAAAACTGTTTACGATAGAATGTTAAGACTTTGTATTTACATTGTTTTGTAACATACAATTGTGCAACTCTTTTTTGATGCAATCGACTGGGTAACCTACTTACAGGGTCAACCAGAACACTTTCAATACATTAGGGTGTATGGATACATTCAATTCATTGCAAGAGTGGGATCAACAACTACTTTGGCTATTCTCAAAATCTCGCACACTATCTCAAGCATGTCGGCTTTTAACGAAATACCGCCCAATTAACTCTAAGAAATAAATCTTTCAAATTGAACCCAGCTTGGGGATATCGGAAATATTTGACTAGAAATAGCTAAACCTTATAATTTTTGCAGCATTTCATCACTTTGAAGTGAAATAAGTTTAGATGAAGAGAACCGAAGATATTTATGACTAGCTGAAGCACCCTTCGTTGATGGTTTAGTACGCAATACAAATTGCCAAAAAATCTGAATTTTCGTCAACATTGTAGGCGTGCAAAGAATGAATTAGTATATTGGCCACAGAATAAAAGCAAATTTATAATTTGCGTGTATTCCATCAAATTTTGATGGAAAAAACATGTACTGAGTTTTCACATCAAAAATTCTATAAAAATTTTTAAAGTACTTTGACGCCTATAGTTTAAATGACCACCACTAACGATACCACATTTTTTCCCCATTTGCTTGAGTAGTTTATACGTAATCGACAATTTTTTTCAAATTTTGAATAATTTTTTGGAAAATCGATAATAAAAAATTTTAAAATATTCGACACCCATAATTTAAGGTAAATGACCATTTATTATGTCACCTAATTTCATTTCGTACGTTTTAGTCTTTAATATGTGATGCGCATCAAATATTTACACATTTTGAAACAATTTTCGCAAAATCTCAGAATCTAATTATTTTTTAAAATTTGAACACCTACAATTAAACTGAGGGACTACCTGCCATGCACTTAATTTAATTTAATTCGTTTTAGTCATTATTATATGATGCACAAACGATTTAGAAATAATTTTCGCAAAATCGGAAAATTTAATTTAAAATTAAAAAAAAAGTTCGACGCGTTAAGTCACCACCTATCGATGTCACCAAACTTCTTTTCATTCACTGTAAGTCTTTATTTCGTGATGCTGGAACAGAAATTTACGCATTTTGAAACGATTTTCGTAAAATCACAAAATAAAATTAAAAATTTAAAAAATTCGATCTCTGTAATTAAAGTTGAGAGACCACCTATCATGTCACCCAGTATCGCTTCATTCGCTTTACTCATTTTTACGCGTTGCACGAATAAAATTTTAAGAAGCTTGAAATGATTTTCTCAATCTCAAAATCTAATCAAAATTTTTTAAAAATTCGACAACTATATTTTAAGTTGAGTGACCACCTATCACTTAAAATTTCGTTTCTTTCGCTTCTGCCGTTTTTACGTGATGCGCGAACAACAACAACAACAACAACAAAAAAAAAAAGCTACACAGAATGAAGACAGAAGACTTTCTCTTCAGCACGACAAACTTTTTCTTAAAAGTCGTATTGGATTCCCAGATACTTGAAACCGATAGAAATCGTAAAATTTTTGAATTCCAAGTAATGTGCACACATAAGTCTAATTTTATTTATATAGATTTAATAGACGTACAAGGAAGTCATGAGGTGTCCACATCAGATTTTTATTAATCTGTATGTCTTGTGCGTGAAAATATGTAAAAGTTTTTAAGTTTACGTTAATGATATGCAAGGGAATCTTAGATTATGTGTTTTCTTCTTTGTAGAACCACCATCGACTACTGTAGGGGATTTTATTTGCGATCCGGACAATGGTGGAGCTGAAGCAACTATAGAATGCAAGGAACCATATTTACTTCAAGGCTTAGCAACGTAAGACATCAGTCAAATCAATGATCATAGTTTTAAACATTTCGTTAAAAGATATTTATGTGAATTATAGCCAATGGCGGCTCATGACCCAGCTCAGTGGTAAGGACTAGACCCGGACTGGGAGGATAGGGGCCCGTAACCGATAAATATTAGGATGTGTTAACTTTCGGGGTATGGGGAGAGGAATGGTGTTATTGCTAATTAATTATGACTGATAATTAATGCATTCATAAAATATGGATCTATTAATTAATATGCGTCATTCATAATAATTAATTCCTGGTTCATTCGGGAACCCTCTCTCAAAAAATTTTGAGAACTACATTTAACGAAAGACATGAAGTGTTTCGAGGCTTTCTGGGGCGCTATTGCAGCTGCAAAAAATTTTGCAAGCGTCAAGCTTCATTTAATTGCTATCAGTATAGCACCTTTTTTTATTGTCTTTTTTCTGTTTGGGGGCCCGCCCTCAGCAGGGAGGGCCCGCCCAGAGTGGGGGCTCACCCGTCTGCAGACAGTCGGACACCCTGGCCAGTCCGGGCCTGGTAAGGACCGAAAAAGTACTGAGATTTCAAATCAGGAAAATATAGCGAGACATTCAGTGACCAGAGCTGTTCTCTCCTGGTAAACAAACAAACAAATTGTATCCATGGAGTCTAACTCAAAGTGAGGGACAACACTGCCCTCTTGTGGGTACCCAGAAGATCGCACGTGGAAAGACAAAAAGTTTGGGGCCTCAGTGAAGTGGCCCGAGTGTGTTTCAGTAAGAGTAAAATCATAAGTGTCTTTTTAATAAATATTATTTAAATTGCATCTTTTCAATGAAGCAAATTATTAAAAGAGCTGTGTTATGAAATAGAAAGAGCTTTTGAATTAGAAAGTCAAGGCAGGGCTTTCTGCACATAATTAGAACGTATAATAAAGTATTGTTATTCATTGTTTTCAACAGTCATTCTCCTGTACGTGTAGTGCCGACGAGCCGTAAATAATGAATAAAGTGTAATCAATTCATTTGTTTTTCAACTTTAGAAAATTACTCAGAACGCACTAGCTTAATTTGTACCACTTTATAGCACTTGGAGAACTACTGTTGCGTTGCCTGTATTTTGGTAAAGCAATCATTTTGGTAGGTGATCCCTAGGTCAATGTCGTCACTCGCTTTAAAAATATTGCTGAATCTCTTTCCACTGATCAGATATGTTCGTAAAGGAATTGGCAGAAAACACTCAGCGCCCAGAATGTTCGTCCGAAATAAGTGTATTAAGTCTTAAAGACAAAGCACCAGCTTTATTAATTAGAATAATAAAAAATTTGGAGTGACTGCACTCGAATTTCCGAACACTTACGATTAAGATCATTACCAACTATTTAAATAAACGCTAGCGCACTTTCAAGAATTTCTCCCCACATGCCATAATGTAAAAGAAATCTTTGACGTATCCCTGTAGAAAAACTATAAGTCCTATGCTCATCAAAATCAATACCTGTCTTGCGACGGTGGTTTATAACATATATACCCAATTTGAGCTCAATCGAATGCTCCGTTTAGGGGCTATCGTGTTCACTTACATACATACAAACACACATACACACAGACACATACACACACATACATACATACATCTCGTAAAAATAGCATAAATGAATTCAGAAGACCTCAAAACGTGTCAATGCACCAAAATCTCGAAGTCGAATTTTTTCATGATTACAATACTTTCTTTACATGGTACATGTTCGGAAAGTAAAAAGATATTTTATTCATTTTCTTATTGCTGGAACAAAATACCACAGCAGAATGTCTTTCTTTTACAGGAGAACTCCCTTCTTTTCGGACGGAATTGGTGGAACCTGCTCAGTGTTCAATCAGAAGATTTATTCCGATGATGAGATCGTGAAAACATTCTTATCCCCCGACAATGGCTTAAGTATCACGGCTTATTGTCCAGAGGAAAATCAAGTGATCGTTAGTAAGTCATCCCTATTTTGTTCATCCGGTTTTTGAGGACATTTTCGAGAACGTGAAAAAAGTAACTAACATAAGTTTCTTTCTCTGTCATGAAAGCGTAGCCAATTTCGCTCTTTGGTTTCAGTATTCTAATTACCAAAGTAACAAGGTTTATCGTTATTGTTTAAATTGCTAAATTTAACAGTTAAGGGCAAAATAAAACGATATCTAGAATTCCTTGACTATATATTAAACATTATTTCCAACATAATACAAGTAGGAAGATAAATAACGACAATACAGGGATGAAGGTACATTTTCCCAACGTAATGAAACAAGGATTACAAATAGGGCCGACGTACGGATAATGATGCACTTTATAACGGAATGAAACAAGGAATACAAATAGGGCCGACTTATGGATTATGATGCACTTTTCAACATAATGAAGGAAGAAACACATGTAGGGCCGACCCCATGGATTATGATACGCTTTCAATATATAACATTTTAGTGCACATTTAAAATATGAAAAGTGTTGCGGATTTTCATTTCTTTTTCTGTTTTTTTTCATCAGATCTTTTTTTTTTTCATCAGACTGGATCTTTTGAAACTATGAAGTTTCGATTCAATTTGCACTTCATCTACGTAGGCTGTTCAACAAGTAATAAGACTAATTGTACTGCCACGAAATCATTCATTGGAATGGAAAAAACACTCAAAATACTGGTGTTAAACGATAAAGTAAATAAAAAACTTTGTAAAAAACACACATAAGATGTTATAGGTAAGAAGATACGTACGTTTCGGCCAAAAATTGTTTTGGCCTTCATCAAGCAATGTCGAGGGCAAGTACTTTCCGCTGGCATAAGCTTTTAAGGAAGGCAGGCAAAATGTAGAAAATATTGAACGTGAGGGAAAACCTTCGGCGTCCATCACAATGATTAACAATGGTACAACACGTTAAAAGGAAACGTCCATTGTTCCGAAATGGCTTCCAATTGCATCATGACAATGCCCGACCATATATTGCTTGTTGCGTACTCGATGTTTTGCAGCAGAACAAAGTATAGACTTTACCGCACATTTATACAGTCATGATCTTGCTTCATGCGATTTCTGGCTGTTTCCTCAACTTAAGGGGGGAAATCACCTTGAGTGGTCCAAAAAATCGATTTTCCAAAAATTTCAGTATAGGTACTCTGAAGTATATTACAAATCTAATGCAAAAAGAATTTAAAAAAAATTTCAATTAGAACAGAAGTTATCGCGAAAAGAGTTTGATATCAATTGATTTGCTTGTGAACAAAAAAATAACTTTAAAGCTCTTTTTCACAAAAGCATGTTTTTTCATATTGCGAGCACTCTAACTTAAAAACTATTTATAATAGATACTTGAAATTTCACATAATTATAATATTGATACATAGCTTCAGGCTGAACCTCAATTTATCCAGCTTTATATTCAAAAAAATGATATATTTAAAAAAAAAGCACAAAAAAATTTGAAATTTTATGTGCATAAATTTATAAATGGCATTAATTAGGTTAAAAATATAAAATATGCTTTTAAATTGAGGTTCAGTATAAAGAATAGGTAACTAAGTAAAAATATATAAAATATAAAGTTTGTATGAGAAATACATTTTTCAGAATCCTGCGCGCAATGTGCATATATGAGTATTACTATTTTTAAAAAGTCTACTTTTTAAATTATTATTTAAATAATTAATATTCAAGTATATATTTTTTTGAATATTTTTCTGAAGTATAAAAATGTATAAGAATACAGGTATGAAAAATTATGTATTCCACTTATTATTTCTCAAAATACAGAGGCTTTTATATGAGTGTATCAAGTGCAGTTTTTCGAATCTTCAAGGTGATCTCCCCCCTTAAGACACCATTACGAGGCAAACATTTTGCAAGCAACAAAGCATGTGTAAAGGCTGCGGAGGCTGTTTCGATAAAGCTCTCAATAAACGGACTTTTAGATGTTTTTAAGAAGTGGACAGAACGTTGAGATAAATGCATTACGTACCACGGAAGCTATTCTGTAAAAGACCATCTAAATGATAACAGTTAAAGGTATTCTGTATTTTTTATAATTTTAGTCTTATTACTTATTGAACAGCCCTCGTACAACGTGCTCTGAATAGGCCAATTTTAGTTACCACGTAATCTTCTATTTTTGTTGATATTTACATTCGTGTTTTTTTTTTCTTTCTTTCCTCCAAGAGTTCAAGATCTGCGTGATAGACTTTCACGTCCTTGCCCTGACCTTGCACTGCCACAGCATCAAAGACCCTGACGCCATTCTGGAGAAGTTCAACTCGAGCAGCGAGTCCCCACACAACAACGTGATCTGCGAAAAAGCAGCACAAGACATGGCCATCAACAAGATGTACTTCATGGACGCTGGAGACGGCATCGTCACAAAAATCGTCTTCGCCTGCATCCGCATGGAAGTGGAAGATATCCTGCCTCCTGCACCGGACACGGGAGGGGGAGGAGTGTAGTGAGCGGGCTTTGCTTGCAGTGGACAGGTCGTCTGGGAAGACTTGGAAGTCAAATCACGACCTTGAAAGAAAAAAGGACAAACCCGAAAAACAGATTTTTTTTTCTTTTTTTCTTTTTATTAAGCATCAGAGTGCTATTTCGTTCACGACGTTTTTAACACTTTACAACAGCGTTGAAAAGTGTTTATGATTTCGGCTTGTCTGTCTGTCCGCCCGTCCGTGCTCTGCCTTCCGTAAATTTGCATCGATTTCTACTAAATTTAAATGTGCTATTCGTATCTAATGTACGATGTACCCTATTGAAAATGGTCTATGTAGCATTTATAGCTTTTCTACAGTAACACTCAAAATTTTTCTAATACTACATTCTGCTCTATGGAAAGCTATTCTTTAAAGCGTATCGTCCTACTATGCAGCTACGCTGATCCCTGACTTCAAGATAAAACTTTTTCCGCCATGACTGCAAAACGATTACAAAGTTAACACAAACAGCGTAATAACTTCTTCACCGTTTCTACGATCCACTTGAAATTTTTCATGATCATGTATAAAAATATAGAAAACAATCTGCGTTACTTTAAAAATCTGAAAATCCACCCGTGTCCTCATTTTTAAGTGATTTTTTGCTATTTTCAGCACCCTTTTATTGACGACAGTCAAAAAAGAGAATCATTTGCGTGACAAAATTACCTATTGCAAGTGATAATTACGTCACACAATTGGAATTCAAATTCGTTTAAAATAATTTTTCTAGATTACACAGTTTGTTAATTTTTTTTTCACAAATAAATCGTCTGCATGTACATGAGAATAACTGTGTACACAAAAAAGTCCTTCAAATGCGAAAAGATTCCGCGCGTTTCCAGAAGAGCATGAAATTCGATTTGGGTATGTAATAAAAATTGTATATGAACTTATTTATTTTAGATTGATGAAAATGAAATATATTGAATGCAGACGAATTTTCGTCAAATTTCTTTTCTAGATCCCGTTGTAATTGCCCCACAACGGGCTTTGACTTGCAGTTTTAGAGATATTCTGCTATTTGAAATGAAACAAAATTTATATATGTTATTAAGGATTACAAGATGAAGCTTTCCATCGAAAATAGTGTCTGTATAGTCGATAGTTTTTTTACAGAAGCACTCAAAATAATTTCAATACAGTACGATCAGTGGCAGTTTAGAGACATGCATCTATTTAAAGCATATAGTACTATTCTACAATATGATTAGCTAATAATCCGACGTCGATCGTGTGCCTCCCTCAAAAGTTTAGCCAAAAGCCACCACTGTTGGCGAGTTTTGCGATAAAATGCCAAATATTGTGCGAAAAAATTGCTTTATAAAAGAGCCGAACTTGGTGATATTTTCATTATTTGGCGATAAATCGAAAAAGGTACTTTGGTATTATCCCGGCGGTCATTAACACCAAACTGTGTTTTCCTCAAATTTGCTGGCAAACTGTGGCCAATTGTATTCCGAACCATCAATAATTTCATGTGTAAGTCATTATCTTGGTGAAAAATTACTCGTCTTGGCAGATCGCCGGGATTATTAGTAAGTACCTCGAAAAATATCTAATGTGATTATATTAAGCTGTGACGATCTCATTGGGAATTTTGAAAATTCGTTACTCGCTCTGTAATTGACCGATTTAGTGTATTGTGTTTTGTTAAGGAATGGCTAAGAGCTATCGGATTATCTGGGAGAGGGTGTTGCGTCGGTCGGAGGAATTTCTCCGAACGATGAAAATTCGTTAATACGTTACAACCCAAAACGGGTTAATTTATTTACATGGAACAAAATAGCAAACTCTGAATCTTCAGCGCGTGGAAAATTAATTTTAGACTGCTAACCCTTAAAAGAATAAATTTCTCGCTCGCCGTGTTCGTCCGATACCTTTATGTTGTATAAAAAGAATATTTACATTTTTAATTTATCAGCAAGTTTGAGAGGTTTTTATGATTTCGGTTTGCTTGTCTGTTCCTTTGTCCACCCGCGTCCAGTGTTCTAACTGCGGTAAATATACAGTGATTTGGGAGATATTAATGTTTTTTTCTATGTACAGGACCATGTACCTTATTGAAAATGATCTAAGTAGCATTTGTAGTTCTTTTACTGGAGAAAAAAATCCAATACATCGCACTCTACGGACAGTCATTCTTGAAAACGCATTTTAGAGATATTCGGTTTTTTGAAAGAAAACAAAGTTGGCATACATATTATTAAGGCTCTCAAAATAATGTTCTCCATTGAGAATAATGTGTGTATCATTAATAGTTCTTCTAGAGGAGCACTCAAAGGAATTCCAATACATTACAGTCTGTGGCATTTGAGAGACATTAATACATTTCTAGCACAAGACAATGAGTATAAAATTCTATGTTCTTCAGTTAAACGTTGAAAAAAATAGTTAAAGGTTTTCATCAGGGTCTCATAAAATTGCATTTATAGTGATAATACATTATCTTATATCCAAAATGTCGCGTCAAGAAAAATACATCGCCAAATTTGTCGCAAAAATATTTTTGTGTTGGAAAGTGTTTTATAATCTATGCGTTTGGCATGCTTTATCTTTCTTTTTTTTTCTGTCAACATTTTTTTTTTTTTTTTTTTTTTTTTTTGTGGACATGATTTGAGTCGACACGTTTTTGTTGAATTTTTCCATTGTGATCACTTTTCAAGGATTGACTAGTAGCGGTAGGGTAGTGAATAGCAAAAGTCAAACATGGGATATTAATCTCCAAGTTCGGTGCAAAAATAAGTCCCCAAAACTGGACCCAGAGTGGCGGTATTTCCTGTACTAATGTAAATGGTGTAAATAAAGGGGAAGTATAATTAAATTATGCCTAACGAAGATTGTAAAACAGTTTTAACTACCGATATCAATTTGAATCTTGAAAAAGTGTTTTGTGGATAAGGGAAATGAACACGGTACACTCATAGGTCATGATGCACTTTCCAACGTAATGGAACAAGGAAGACAAATAGGGCCGAGATACAGATTATGATACATCTTCCAACATAATGGAACATGTAAGACAAATAGGTCCGCCAAATGGATTATGGTACATTTTCAAAGAAAATGAAAGGAGGAAAACAAATTGGTCCTAAAAAGGGATTATGACACGCTTTCAATATACACTTCTTTCGTGTGCATTTAAAATGTGAAAGTGTTTCAGGTATTTTAAAAATTTGTTTTCCGAATCAGACAGATCTATGTAACAGGTAGGTATGTGGGTTTCCCTTGTTTGCCCTTTGTACTCTCACAGTTCATTATGATATCCTGAAGAACTCACGAAAGTTTAAGCTCGATTTCCCAATGCCAAAGTTCCTGGATTCCTTTTCTCTTCCAAGGTCCTGAAATAGCAAAGCAGAAAGAGACTACTCTTAAGAAATGTTGTGAAATGTTTTGTATTCATTGAAAATCGATGTTTTTTTTTTGTTATGAATACATTGATCAGTATTAATGCTCATTGATAAAAGTAGAAGTGAGGATTAATCAAATATAATTTAACATTTTGCCATTTGAAAAATAATATTTTTTCATTTTTTATTTCCTTCAAGGAGAAATACACCGTTTGGATGACGTAATGGAGATGCATTTGCTGGTCAATAGTTTGACATTTATTTAAAAATTATAGGACATTTTTTAATAGTAGTTAAATGTCATCCGATATATGTACATTATACGAACACTTAAGTGTTTATTTTAATTTCAATTAAAAAAAGTCTGATATGGACACCACATGACTTGTACGTCGGTTCATTGATGCACATTTTCATTCACCTCATTTAAATTTATTCTATTTGACAGTAGGATACAATACTTCATTAACATCAACATTTGGCCACTTCTCGCCAGATATAGGAGATATCTCCAAGTAGAGAAACCTTTTGGAAGTGTATTTGTGAAGCCAAATTTGGTAATATTTCGTCCAAAAGCCACAAAACTGGGCGTCGACTGGCAAGATTTTAAGCATGGGCCAAACAAGTACTGTTCTTAGATTTTAATAAACTGAAAATCTTAGAAGGCGACCCTGCGAATCAGCTACAAATCAAATGCAACGAGAACAGCAGGTTCATAACTAGATGTCACAACAGTCTTAAATACAAAATTTCAACGTTTTAAAGCTAATTGATTTCGAGCTATACGACATGCATGTGTACATGCGTAAGTACAGACATAGAACGAAAACAAGTCAAAATTGATCAATGGTTTGTTATAATGGATCGTACATGCATAGCGTATATACAGGGTGGTTTTAATTAAACTTTCCATACAAACAGCAACCTGCAGACGAAATGGCTCTGGATATTGCCACCTGACTAGGTTTTCTTGCAGTAGAACGAGAGGCTTTTTCTTTTCTTTAAGGACGGATACTAGCCCAACAGATGTTCGCTACAGCATAGCAGTGAAGCACTGACCATTTTATTATGGAGGTACTCCAACTTATATATGATAAAGTGACCATCTGTCTTAACTCTTTAACACGCAGTGTTCCCGCTCCGGGAACACCAAACTCTGACGGTTTGACTGTTGCCAGTCACGAAGAATAGATTGGATTTCTATAAAAATAGTTGCGGGTGACATAGCTCCACGAGAATCCTTTACTTTTAAGCACGTCATTTCCCGTCAAAAAATGGTCACGATTCTTTTTAACAGCACTGACATCTGCTGAAAAATGGAAGAATGCGAGACCAGCCGGACAGATTGACCAACGCTGAAAAAAGGGTTGCGCCTCAAATGGTTAAATTCGAAAGTTCAACCACTACACCACCTGGTCAGAACTCTAAATTAGATGAGAATATCTACCTTTTAGCTCGGTGATTTCTTAAGAAGTTATATATCGAAAATATCAGACTGCATTTCAAATGCAGGAAGCCTTATCAGACCTGAAAAGTTAATACATTTTTTTTTGGTTATGGGAATAGAAATAGATAACTTGATATTTATTGAAACATTAAATTTCCTTTGACAACAAAGCTCTTAAGAGTTTAGCGTATACATTTTCACTGTATAGCCTCATCCAGTTATGTTCTTATCCCAGCTTTAAAAAAATCTCTGTGACTTTTGACTTATTTTTAAACTACCTATGCACACTACTGATTCGAAACATTTTTTTCTTTAATATAAAAAGAAATAAAATCAAGACAAAAGAAACTGTTTTTAAGCGTAAACGCTGTTTTATCAGTTGTTAAAGTTTAAAAATTATATATTATGAATGCACTTTATGATACATATAGATATCGTATACTGATAAAACGAAGACAGAGTGCAAAAATTTGCATTCCATCTTCTCAAAAGCTTAAAAAAAGTCAATAACAAAAGCATAAAACCAGGCAGAAGAAAGAAAATCTCAAACGAATTTTCGATAGGTGCGTTGGTCTCCAGCTTACTAAACGCACGATAACAAACCATAAAACGTAGTTAAACGAAGCACAGATATAAAAGAGAAACACTTGTACTAAAATATATGAGACAATAATACACTTTGAAAGTTCATTATATCCACGCACACTGCTCAGTAATGGGATTCAGAATGTACTAACCACGAACAGCCAAGATCGTGTGCAGGTTGCCTTGTCAAACACGCCACGACATGGACTACTTTCACAAAAATAAACTTACTTAATATATTATACTAATAATAACTACTTAAATACATTAGAATTCCAAAAGTCTCATGAATATATTCGAGAACAGAAAGGTAGCCCCCCTGAAAGTAAAAAAAAAGGAATTGTTTACTAATTTCCAGTTTTCCCTTTCATATCTGAAGCAGTATTCATATACAGGGTAGCCATAATTAAACTGCTAGTGTTCAAGGGGTGCTGGAGAGAAAACAACCAGAAATATTCCAGTGAAACTTGGTATCTACACGTTTCAGAACATGCGCAAGTCAAATATGCAATAAAAAAAAATCGCCATTTTCACCCGATAGATGGCGCTATATCGTGTTTCAATGCTTATGGAAGTCATATTTGCAAATTTTAAGCCCATAGAACAGTGTAAAAACAAGACTACATTGAGTAATGGTCAATGAATAAGAAGGATCGTCCATTGTTAGTGAAGATATTCTATCAGAATGGTAGCAATTATTCGGCTACTCTGAAAGAATACCGGCGTATGAAACGATTAAGAAGAGGTCCAATGAGTGTCAATGAGAATAAATAATGGTTTAATTGTTTTCCAAAGCTCTTTATGAATTGTTTAATTTGTGATCTTAACTTATGTTAATTTTTGATTACATGTTACTGTAAAATTTTAATTACTGAAGCGAATTGTATGGAATTTTGATAAACTGTAAATGATGTTTTATATTGTTTATATGCCTCTTAGAATGTCACTATGCTCTGTCTATCGGTTTTGGAAGTTGTATATGCCACCGGTGACCTTTGAAATCGGTACAGCGCCATCTATCGGGTGGAAATGACGATTTTTTATTTTTGCATATTTGAATTGCGCATGTTCTGAAACGTGTAGATACCAAATTTCACTGGAATATTCTCTCTATTTTTCTCTCCAGCACCCCTTGAACACTTGCAGTTTCATTATGGCCACCCTGTACTTTCCTAGCTACTTTTCAGTTTTAAATTATTAGAACGTAGTATGTGAGTATTTCTCACTTACGTACTTACGTGCTTCTATTAAAAAATTTGTTTCTTTTTATTTTAACATCTTTTAAACAAATATGAAGAGTGTTTATGATTTCTGCCTAAGAAGCACCGGCTGATACGAAAATTATAAGTGTTGTTGCAAGACACGTAGCCAGAAAAAAATACTCGAGGAGGGCCCAAAGAGGGTAAAAATGGTATGGAGTTCTTTACTAAAAGGCTTGATTATTGACACCCAATTAACAAAAACCTACAGTGACTCCACTCGACTTTCCGAAAACTTGATCTTTACCAATAAATTTGATTCAACTCAATTCAATACAATGTTCAGACGCTAGAGCAGTTCAAATAATTTGTGTGTACGTGTACATACCCTGTAAAAAACTCTAAGTAATACACACACCAAAATCTGTACAGTATGGCAAGACAATGCCCTAGCATTTGCGTACCTAGTTTGAGCTTAATTGAATGCACCGCGTATGAGAAATCCTGCTGGCCCACATACACACATTTACATACGCGCATACATACAATACATCAGTGACGTAGCCAGAAATTTTTCATGGAGGGAGTTACGACCACTGCAACTCACATATATGTATGTGTACGTGTGGGTGATAAGGGAATGAAGAATATACATTTTGAAGGGCAAGACATTTCTCATGGGGGGGGTGACCCCCCTATCCCCCCTGGCTATGCCACTGCAATACATACATCTCCTTAAAAATAGCATACATGAATTTAGAATACCTCAAAAAGTGTATATACATCAAAATGTATAAGTCGAATTTTTCATAATTACAATACTTTCCTTACATAGTTCATGACCTGAAACCAAAAATACAAATTTTGTCATGGACCAAGTCCCCTGTGTCCCACCTCCTAGTTAAGACTTTTTTTAGTTGCAGTAGGCTAATACCGTATATTTCATGAAAAAGGTGTACATAGCACTTTTATCCAGATCTGGTCTCGAGTAAACCAGATCTTTGATGGTTTTTATGAGGACGGCGTTTTGCGCAGTGACATAAGTTTTCACTGTAATGCATTTCCTACATCTTTTGAAATACGCATTAGTACCTGTGGTGTCAGAAGTGGGATACGAACCTATATAGATACTTTTATGTGCGCTATTTTACAAAGTTCTAATAATTTTATAGGAAATAATGGATACTAACCATAACCATAGAACTGTGCAAGCTTCCATTTTTGAATACAGTAAGGTTTCCCCAGAAGCCTATTTTGGTGTAAGTTAATTTGGTGTTGTTTTGGGAGTTTAGAATGTTCAACGATATTTCCAAGTCAAAAACTGTCTTGCTTATTCTAGAAAAAATTCCGTTCTCGTTATACTAAATAGAAAATTCTGTTTTGGTATAGTTAGCTGATAGCTCGGCTATAGCTGTGTGCTTCCCTCCATATTTGCTATAAAAGTCGAAAAGTTTGGTGACTTTTGGCTACATATCGCCAAATACGGCGTCTAAAGTATGTTTCAAAAAATGAAGCCAACTTGAAGATATCTTCCATATTTGGCGAAAAAAACGAAAAACAGTAATGCTATCCAAATGGAATTTCTTAGAAAGTACCCCATTGAAGGCAACCCCACCCTCCAGCCTAGATCCACCGCGTAGATCATTAGCCGTAATCCCACATTTATCCAAATGGAATTTCAAATATTTTAAATTCGCATTCTAATTGCATGCAGTAAAATGCAAAGTTGGATTATTTAATCCGTAGAACACAAATCTTAGATTAAATTTTACCTAAGAAGAACAGATACGTACCGAAATTCGCAACATTGCTTCCCTTCTCAAAGAACTGCACATCCCAGTCAGTACAAAGCCTTAGCAGAGAAAATCGCCTTTGTGATTTTGCAACGATGAACATGAACAGTAGTAACGTGGGTTCATTTTGCGTGGCGGATAACTCGATGACACCCGTCACCCATGTTCGACACGTTTGGTCGATTTTGATTCGGAGTAAAATTATATCTACTTTTTCTTTTTTTCGGAGTTTTCCAGACGCTCAAAGGGTTAAATAAATATGTCTGGGCCCACTCCAATATTCTGTATCAAAAATTAAAACAATGTTTGGTTTGTTACTGGTCTTAATGTATTCTTAATGCAAACATAGTGCGTGACATCGTTTAATAAAACATACATGCCTGCTTTTGAACTATATGTATGATGGATATCTTTCTGTCATAGATTCCATGCGTCATGACATATGCTTTGTGGCCTGTCGACAAAATAGGTCCTAGATAGCATGCACTCATGATTAACATGCTAATGCACTTATAAACTAACGAATGAATAGTAAAAATGATAGTTAATTATTTTTACTAGTAGTTTTACTTATTTGTAACAGGAATAATTGGAGAGGTAATTTATTATTTTATATTATATTGTTTGATTACGATTTCTACTATTTTTGTTAATAATCCGCAGAATATGAAATATAAAATTTAAAAAACTGATGTTTCTATTAAATCTTCTAAAATAAAATACCCCACTCATTCTTATTTTTGGTGTATCTTAATATGTATTGTTAATTAGGTTGCTATAGGTAAGAATAAAGATGAATTTATACCTAAGTGATTGTGTTAATACCTACAAGAATGTTTAATCGAAAATAAAAATTAACGCTGCTATTAAATTTGTTTTTGAATTACTTTACAAATGCATTTGACATAAATTTTAACACTATTAGTGACAATTTCATTGTGACTTTGCTAATTTGCTCAATACTTATTAAAGTTCACCTCAAAAATGACGAATTAGTGACTTGTAACATTTAACTGGTTTTTAGCCGCAATTAAGAAAACTAGCTTCTTATTAATTAATTTTTAATGCAATCAAGACTTATCGTTAGTATGCATAAGAGAAAACAAGAAATGCTTTACATTAATCATTCAACTTGTATGTTTTTTTGCTAAAACAGGATTATCTTAAATCAGTAACACTAGATTTGAGTTTTTAATTAGTTTATATTTAGAGCAGACTTCGTGTATTGTTTCACGAATACACAAAATGAGTAAAAGAAAATATATGAAGCTCTCTATGTTGCAGTCAAATCAAAATAGAAAGAATAAAACATATGCCTATTGCAGCAGTTGTTGTTAAATAATAATATGGATAAGTATTAATATTATTAGCTAAACATACAAAAGTTTTTCCAATTGTAAACATAAAAGAAAGCGGATCCTCAATTTCTTTCTAAAGGCGTAACAACTCAATAATTTGAAATAGAGGTTCTTTTGTTTAAATTTTTTGATTTAAATATAAAAAATCGTGATTTTTCTATACTCTCCATTTCCGTTCCTTACTCGGTGCTTTTTTTGAAACTTTCATTTTACAGTTAGGCATTCGAATAAATTTTATTTCAAGACAAATTGTAGTTAAAAATGTGGGAACTACAAGATTTGTATCCGTACCCACAGATGCGTTCACAAAAATTTTAAATTCGTCCACAAATAGAAAAAAATTTCCGTGTTTCTATCCACGGATTTAGTATCATAACCATATCTATAAATTAGTATCCACAAATTATGACACCATATGACTAAAATAATATTTTATTACGTTTGAATAGCCTTTAAAACGAAATTTGTAGGGTATGATGAGGTAAAATGGGCATAAAACAGGCATTTCGTATACATGTACTGTTTACTGTTAATTACAATCTTAAGCAATCAACATTTTTGTTTTATTTTATGCAATAAATTCATCCGCTTCGCACCCGAAAACAAAAATTACACAGTTCTATTAGTTTTAAATGCAAAATATTAAGCTTTGTTAGGAGTTTTTTTTTTTTTCATAAATGTTGTGTAAAATAAATAATCAATAAAAAAAGCCCAACAATTTAATACAATTTATCAAATTTTATTTATTTCATATCATGACTTCCAAATTATTCAAATATAAAAATACTATGTTCCACATGTCATAGCCTTTGAATTGCTTATTTTTCTTGTCAGACTGGAGCCTTCTGGCTGTAAATAGATTATATTACGTCAGATTCGCAACCGTAACGAATTTTTGCTTCTCCTCTTTTACCGATTTTTTTGGCATATTTTATTTTGATGCGATGCAGCAACTGTCAGAATTATTCGATCATGGTTTGATTTCTTTAATTTTATTGGTATAAAATTACAAATTTGTAATTGGCGTTGGCTATCACGGCCATGTTTATGCTTTCGCCAATGTCAAATTCCGTGTTGGCACCATTTTCAAGATAATTCGAGTTTTATTTTACTTGTTCTAGAATCATGTATTGTTTATTTGACCACCGACAGCCGTTATTTTTAACCCTTTAATGCGCAGTGCTCCCGTTTTGGGAACACCAAACTCTGACGTTTGGACTGTTGCCAGTCATGAAGAATAGATTGGATTTCTATAAAAATAGTTGCGAGTGACATTGCTCCACGAGAATTCTTTACTTTTTAGCACGTCATTTCCCGTAAAAAATGGTCACGATTATTTTTAACAGTACTGACATCTGCTGAAAAATGGAAGAATGCGAGAACAGCTGGATATAATGCCCAATGCTGAAAAAATGGCAGTCGTTGCCATCGATCGACTTAACTACCAGCAAGATGGCGGACGATCAGCCAGCTGCCGTCAAGAAAAGGGTCTCTAGATCTGTGGCACGCGATGAACGTTTCGATCGTCCGCCATCTTGCTGGTAGTTAAGTCGAGCGATGGCAGCGGCTGCCCTTTGTTCAGCTTTGGGAAAGGGTTGCGCCTCAAAGGGTTAATACGTTCATTCTTCAATAATCCTTTTAAATAAGCAGTTCTTAAGTATTCTAATGTCTTCTATTGCAAATGAAGTGTTAAATTGAAAGAACCCATGTTTTTCTCTAATTCACAACGCCTTCTAATCATAAATTTAAAACTGAAAGTAAATTTTCTTAATGACACCATCCCTGTTCTAGTTCATTGTCTTTTGTAACACCCAATTCTCTAAACTGCTCTTCACAAACTTTATTAATTGCTTGGGGGTGAAAAAAGCCAAATTAGAGAACTTTCTTTGTCTTCAAAAAGTAAAACAAATTAATATGCACTTAAAACAGCGTATCTCAATTTGCATAATAGATTTGTTTGTGAAACATGTACTTATTTTTTTGTCCCCAAAACTGTTAATTGGTTGAAAAAAGGATTATCTTCAAAATAGTGTCTACAAATTAGTTGGGCCAAAAGAATGACTTATTGAATGTAACTTGAAAGGGAAATGTTAAAGTTCATATTGCTGCAAGATAGAAAAATAGTCCTAGTTCACAATTATCACAAATGTTCGACTTCCTTTCGTTACTCTGCAAATGCTCCATCGGTAAATCAGTTCTTGTCATAAATTTGTCAGCATGTTTCCATCGATCAAATTAACTCTCAGTGCTGATTCTTGATTTTAGTTCAGAAAACAGAAACAAAATCTTGATTTTAGTTCAGAAAACTGAAAAGATAAGAAACAAGTTTGTTTATCTTTTTCAGTTTCGTCTGCTCGACGAAGACCAAACAAATTTTCGGTCGAAACGATCGTTGCGCCTTGAAGTAACCTTTTATGTGTGTTTTTTTTCACAAAGTTTTTATTTTTTTTATCTTTTAACACCAGTTTTTTGAGTGTTTATTTTCACGACAAACTATTATCTCAGCATTGAGATAACATGTAATATCGTTGTGGTAGTGACATCTCCATCCTGTTGAAAAGTGACATTACTTTTTCGATGATTGGCATTAAATAGCATATCCAGGTAAATTATTCCTGTAAAAATGTAAACAGCAATAGGATAAACTAAGGATATATTACTACTATTCAGACTTCAAACTGGTAAATTTCATTTAATATTTCGAAAGTTCTTATATTGCCCAATTAATTTGTGGACACCCTGTATAATGGAGCCTGTTTAACCCTTTAAGGCGCAACCCTTTCCCAATGCTGAAAAAAGGGCAGCCGTTGCCATCGCCCGACTTAACTACCAGAAAGCTGGCGAACGATCGAAACGTTCATCGCGTGCCACAGATCTAGAGACCCTTTTATGACGACAGCTGGCTGTGGACGATGTTCACTTTAGCATATGTACTCCCTTACATTTCAGACGCTCCCAATGTCTCGTCAGCTAGCCGCGGTCGCTCTGACGATATGTGCCATATCGATGTGTGCCGTCTGCGAAAAGTATCAGTTCTTTCTGGATATTTTGGACATGCTGGACCCGTCGTGGGTGCACTCCAAATACGACGTCATAGGGACGAAAATAAAGTGTGCGTCCCTGTGCTACGGCGACAAGGATAACTGTGCATACTTCGGCTACAAGAACCACGAGTGCTACCTTCTGAAGGACAGCGTGGATCGAGACAGCTGCTCCCAAGACGACTGCTCAGATTCTGGGATGAAGGTGTACAAGGTAAGCTTATTTCAGTGTAGAGCAGGGGCAAAATAGGGCAGTGTAAGGCTTCGGACAAAGACCGATTTCAGAAAAGGTAATCGCTCAGCAGTAAATTCCACAATTAGCCCATTTTTAGAGCCTACCGATGTGGCACAGGTTAAGTGGTGATTGCAAATGTAACAGCTTACATTTAAAATGGAATGGTCATATTTTTGCTGCCAGCTGTGTAAAGTGTTTTTTGAATGTACAGCGTTACTACAAAAGGATCATTCATTTTCAAAACCCGATTAATTCAAAAGTATTATACTTACAAATATGATTGATATATGAAAATAATCATAAAATATTCAAGTTTTATGCTCATTCCACAAATGTTTTATGTGTACCCCATTGGTCACTAGTGCTGCCACGCCACTAGGTGGCTTTGTACACTAGGTGGCGTGGTTGCACTAGTTCAGCATCTTTCAAATATCACTAACGAGTGCAGTTCAGTTTCTCCCGAAATGGAGGCAAAGCTAGAAAAGATTTTCTGCGTCCCAGAATGTGCGTGCGTAGGGGGCACACATAGAACATTTGTAGAGTAAGCATAAATTCTGTGGTTATTTTCATTTATGAATCATATTTGTAAGTATAATACTTTTGAATAAATCGGGATTTGAAAATGAATGATTCTTTTGCAGTAAACCTGTATTGGAATGAGATAAACTATTACGATTAAAATATAAAATTCTTAACTTGATGTAAAATAATTAACATGGAAAGAAACAACGTTAGTAAGCAACAATGACATCATCAGTACGAGAATTCATTCTTACATTCAATCTCTGATGATACTCGCTTTGATGATGGTAAGTCATACTTATCGAAACTGGTCTGCCACTTTGAATCATTTATGCCTAGTGTCCCTTTTTTGGGACGGCATTTTCACTAACAGTCGAAAATGTTATTTATTTTTCTTACCTTTTATTCACGGGTATTGAAACTCAACTCCACAAAATATTTTAACACGACATTGTAGGATGTTGGCATTTTAATTTTTATACATAATTATTTTAAAAGAAATTATTTCTTGTTCAAGAACTTGGCATCACAAAATTTATCTGTTATTGCAGGTATTAGCAAAAATAGAAGAAAGTCGCAAAAATATTCGATAAATTTTTAATAAACTTCTTACGTATCCGGTATGTTGAGCCTTAACTATGCGACTTACGACGCTTACAGCTACAAATTGTCTGAGCTTATTGCTTTTATAAACTAACAAAACTTCCGTTATGTGAGATCTCCAAGAGCAGTATTTTGTAATTTAATTTTTTGACAGCCGAAAAACCTTGTTATTCTTGTATTTTCCAGTTTTAATTTATGTTTTGAGGTAAAAACATGGCTTTAGGTTTTGTAGGTACTTTTATTTCATGAGAGTATTCTATGTACATGTTAAAAATAACGTACTCTAGTCAGATATATGTTATTTTTTGTGTAAAAGTAATATTTGCATTCTATGTCAATCTTATGAAAATAATCGTAGTATTTAATGGTGAAATTCTGATGCAATTACAGTCTTCATTCAGGACATAGTCACCACGTACATTTTACCATGTTATTGTAAATTTGGTATTATTGTGCCATTTAACTGATTTGAGTTTAGATGAAATGAGGCTTGTTGGTGATCACCTACTTGGTTGACTACCAGATGTTCTCTATGCAGATAAGCTCTCCGGCCACTAGTGCTCTTAATATATGCACACGACGATGAAGTGTTGACACTTATCAAAAACAACAATGATGATATCAACAATACAAAACGAATCTAACCTAGTATCTATCCTATTCCCTAGTATCCTATGTGCAGTTTTATTGACTTCATATAATATTTTATTATGAAAACGTTATATTTTTACTGACTATATAAATATCTATATTTCAGTGGAAAAAAGAAATTACGACTACAACGGTTCCTGCTTCAAGTAAGTGAAGTCTTGTTCATACAAATTTGTTATTGATAAAGTTGCGGTTTTTAACCGACTTCAAAAAGAAGGAGGTTATGATTTCTTCGGGAACTTTTATTTGTATCTATGTTCAGCCATAATTTTTCACCATGTTAACCGATTTGAATAATTCTTTTTACTTCCTTGTACGTAGTATAAGGAAGTTATGTGATCCCGAAAAATTTTGGGGGCCAAATTTCGACATAAAAACTGATTTTGACTACCTTTAAATTTAATTTAAAAATTTTTTTCGATGCATCTCATCGTAGGCTAGCATGCACGATCATATTAACGCATCTGCAACTCATTTTGACTAGTGGCGAGTCTACTGTGGCCAGTTTTTCCATGCCGTCTGTACGTACGTACGTACGTATGTATGTAACTCGCATATCTCAAAAACTATTGGTCGTAGAATGTTGAGATTTGATATTTAGGATTGTTCTATGATCTAGTTGTGCACCTCCCCTTTTGGTGGCAATCGAATGGATAGTTTATGTACAGGACCGCCCAAAAGATTCGAAATACATTACGCTCTATGGGCCGAAATTCATTAAACTCGCCTAACTCAAAAGCTATTAGGCGTAGAATGTCGAAACTTCATATTTTGGATAGTTGTAACATCTAGTTGTGCACCTCCCCTTTTGGTTCTATTCGACTGGATAGTTTATCTACAGGACTGCCCAAAACATTCGAAATACATTACGCTCTATGCGCCGAAATTCATTAAACTCGCCTAACTCAAAAGCTATTAGGCGTAGAATGTCGAAACTGCATATTTTGGATAGTTGTAACATCTAGTTGTGCACCTCCCCTTTTGGTTCCATTCGACTGGATAGTTTATCTACAGGACTGCCCAAAACATTCGAAATACATTACACTCAATGGGCCGAAATTCATTAAACTCGCATATCTCAAAAACTGTTAGGCGTTGAATGTTGAAACTTTATATTTAGGATTGTTGTAACATCTAGTTGTGCACCTCCCCTTTCGGTTCCATTCGACTGAATAGTTTATCTACAGGACGGCCCAAAAGATTCGAAATACATTACGCTCTATGGGCCGAAATTCATCAAAGCGTTTTTTAGAGGTATTGGGCTATTTCAAACGACTCAGAAGTGATATATGCTGTAAAGAGTTAGAAAATGAATTTCTCCATTAAAAAAAGTGTCTTTATCATTTATAGTTCTGCTACAGGAACTCTCAAAAGATTTCCAATACATTACGGTCAATAGCAATTTTAGGGGCATTCATCCATTTCAAGCACAACCGTCCATTTATACCGTCCTACCACATAAGTTAGGTAATGGTCCGACCACGGTCACGTGCCTCCCTCAAGAACTATGCCAAAAGTCGCCAAGCTTGGCGACTTTTGGTGTACGTGTGTGCATATTTAACTCTCAAATCTCAAAAACTATTATGAAATTTCATATATAAGAATGCTGTAACATCTAGTTGTGCATCTCGATTTTTGGTTCCAATCTACTGGAGAGTTTATTTACAGGACCACCGAAAAGAATTTCAGTACCTTAATGTCTATGGACATCTTCATTATAATACAACTGTAGACAGTCATTGTTTGGTACATGCCCAAAATCTCGCCGTCTGTCCTCGACCTTGGCGAGTTTTGGCGAAATATCGCCAAATTTGGCGATAGTCAGTCATTTGGTCGATGCCCAAAGTATCGCCATTTGTCATCGTTCTTGGCGAGTTTTGGCGAAATATCGCCAAATTTGGCGATAATCTCTCATTGTTCGGTTTATGCTTAAAATCTCGCCAAATGTCGTCGACATTGACGAGTTTCGCAGAAATATCGCCAAATTTGGCGCCAAAAATTATTTCCTATTTTGTATAACTCTAAAACTTTAACCCGTAGATTTTTTAACTTTGTATTTAGAACTATTGTAATATCTAACTGTTTTCAATATCTTTTTTGACAGCAATCGACTGAGAATTTATTTACATGGTGAGCCAAATGACTTTGAATACATTGAGGTGTATAGATGCATTCAATTCATTGAAAGTCTGTGGTCAATGACTACTTTGGCTATCCCCAAAATCTCGCTGTCTATCTCAAGTTTGTCGGCTTTTGGTGAAATATCGCCAAATAAAGTGTCAGAAGGAAATCTTTCAAATTGAACTCAGCTTGGCGATATCGAAATATTTGGCTAGAAATCGCTAAACCTTACTATTATTGATATTTTATCTCTTTCAAACAAATAAATTTAGAGGAAGTGCGTCGAAAATATTTTTGATCTAATGGACGTGCAAGGAAGTCATGTGTTGGACACATCAGATTTTTTTATTGCAAAGGGGTCATTTAAGGAGTGGTGACATAAAAAGTTTTGTAAGTTCCGATGATATCATGAAAAAAATTGGAAAAATATGTTTTTAAATCATTACTTAAAGGGTTGTCAGTAGTGGACACGATACTAGTAAGTCAAAACTCGGAAGGGTTGTCAGATTTAAAATTTTGTTCTTGATTACGATAAATTCTTTTCTCCATGTTATAAGGAACCACAGCTCTATTTATTTTTTACATTTTTATTATTTGCGCTTAAAAATTTTTTCTCCGTTAGCATTTTCCCACTTGGGACATTTCGATTTTCTAGCTCCATGAATAACTTCTTAGGCTGTTTCCTCAGTATATCTGAAGTTATTTTTAAAAGAGGTTTATCAAGTTCAAAACTCCATCGTTGTTCTACAAAAAGTCCCTCTTCCCCCACGAGTTTTCGGTTAAATAGTCCAGTTTCTGGAGTTCACCACTAGTGGGCCAAAGTTGGTAGAATAATTTTAATTGGCTTATACTTTGATTGACAGTTTCACCTGTCCACTGACTGAAGTGACTCTATATGACATCTAAAAAGAGGTTCTGCCGGAAATTCGTATGTTGTTGTCCCGGTAGAGACAGTTTATCGGAATTTGCTCTTTTTAATTTTTGTTTAAGGTAGCTATAACACCAATAGAGAACCAACTGATTCTTTTAATTCATTATGAAAGAATTTATTTAATTCATTATGAAAGAATTCGCAATGTTTCAGTATGTTTCATAACTATATACAGGGTGCCCCAAATGATCGTTGCCAAACTTAATGTGCTGGTCTGTCACACCATGACAAACAAGATTTACACAGGAACTTGCTTCCGAAAATGCAAATTGCGACCGCTAGAAGTTGGTGTTCGCAGGCTCATGGAAGCGTGAATCATTGGCGTAAATTGGCATGCAACATTAGGGAGGCAAAATGCTAGAAAATATCATTTTCAGATGGGTGAGTCTGAATTTTCTTGAATTTTTTTGGGGGGAGGGCAATTTCCCCCTTTTGCCCTTAGTAAGTTACGCCTATGGCGTGATTTATTTCAGCCTAGGACGTTGCCGGAGATGACGAATTAGTGTACTAACTCAGAATTGGCCGATATGCATTAGATGTATGGTGCCGCGGATGGGAAGTCATTTTAATAGATAAGTCATTTAATAAGAGTCACACCTCTTTAGACATCATTCGTCCCTTTCCTCTAAGACTACGAACTTTGTGCTCAAGGTACGTCCGTGCCACCGCTAGACCATTCCCACCGTGGCACATCGGTCAATGCTGAGTAAGTAAACCATCTCCTGCAACGTCCTAGCTTGAAATTATGACGTTTCCATAAGCCTGCGAACATCGCTCTCAAGTGACGCCGTTTGCATTTCCGGACACAAGTTCCTATGTAAATCTTGTTTGTCATCAGACCAGCCTGTTAAATTTAGCAACGACCTTTAGAGACAGCCTGTATGTATTTATATATTTGTTTATGTATGGACAGAGATAATTTTCTATCACGTGGAAAAATTCTTCTTTCATTGGAAAGAGGATAGCACAGGGGTGGTCCCGTATTTATTTGGTCAAGTTCTGATTATTTTGTCATTCCGAAAATCGGAAAAAAACGTGTTTTTGAACCATTGATGAAAAGGTCGCCATAACAGTGCTGATCGTAATATGGCAAAATTTGCCCAAAATTGGGCACATTTGTATATCTGGCATCTAAAAGTAAATTTCAACTGACTCAGCTTTTCAATATCTTCTGAATTTGGCGAGAAATTGGCGAACTCTACTATTTAACACAGGCAATAACTGGTACAGGTCAGAGGCGTAGCCAAGGGGGGGGGGTGGGGAGTGTTAGGGGGGTCATAACTGCCCATGAGGAATTTATTGCCATACAAAATGTATATTCTTCACTACATTATCATAAACACGTATACATATATGTGAGTTGCAGTAGTCGTCCCCCCCATGAAAAATTTCTGGCTACGCCCCTGCAACAGGTTGGATACCTGCCACACTTTGGGATGAACTATTTCGCAGTGATAAATACGCCAGTCGGCCAAGTATTATGCATAAGAACATATGGAGAGCTGTTTTAATGGCGGCGTAAATGGGAAATGGTTAAAAAATTGAAAAGTCGTCATTAGTAACAAATATCCAATCTATTTCGTAATGTTCTTCGTTAAGGCGAATTAATTTGAAGTCGGTTTTCTTTTTTAAATAATCATACTTGTTTGAATGTTAATGTAATATACTTTTTTTCACAAAATCGCGTATTAGCAACGACCACAACCACCACCACCACCACTACTACTACCGAGACTCCTGTACCGACGACGACCACAACCACAACCTCAACCACTCCCGAAGCTACAACCACAACTACACGAAAACCAACGACGACAACCACGGAGGAGCCCACAACAACAACGACAACGAAGGAACCCACAACAACGACGACCACGAGAGAGCCAACAACAACGACGACAACGAAGGAACCCACTACAACGAAGACCACCACTAGAGAGCCCACAACAACGACGACCACGAGGGAGCCGACAACAACGACCACGAGGGAGCCGACAACAACGACCACCACGAAGGAACCTACGACGACAACCACAACCGAACCGTCAACCACCTCCACAGTCGAATCGACATCGACAACCGAATTAAGTAGTACAACCACAACGACAGGTAAGATACTGTTGTTTTAAAGTTTTCCAATATAGGGAATTATAAAAAGCAAGTTTTTTTCCGGAGGGGGGGGGGAGAGCGTTGGAGCTTGTGCATAAGAGGGTTTGCACACCCGCCTCCGATATCCGCTTGCGAGCTGTAAGGTTTAGAGCTCAAATCTCCTTAACCCTTTAACGCGCGGTGTCCTCAGCGTGAGGACACCAAACTCTGACGTTTTGACTGTAGCTAGTCGCGAAGAATAGATTGTATTTCTATAAAAATAGTTGCGGGTGACATAGCTCCCACGAGAATCCTTTATTTTTTAAGCACGCCATTTCCCGTAAAAAAAAAAAAATGGTCACGATTATTTTTAAGAGCACTGACATCTGCTGAAAAATGGAAGAACGCGAGAACAGCTGGATCGATTGCCCAATGCTGAAAAAAGAGCAGCCGCTGCCATCGCTCGACTAAACTACCAGCAAGAGGGCGGACGATCGAAACGTTCATCGCGTGCCACAGATCTAGAGACCCCATTTTTGACGCAGCTGGCTGTGCACGAGCACAGCCAGCTGTCGTCAAAAAAGAATCTCTTGATCTGTGGCACTCGATGAACGTTTCGATCGTTCGCCCTCTTGCTGGTAGTTAAGTCGAGCCAGGTAGTTAAGTCGAGTTACCAGACGAAATACACGAAAGATGAGAAATAAAATGACATAGTCAATTGATATCGTTTTGTGATGGCAATAAGGAAACTAAAAAATTAGGAGGAGGTTCAGGGGGAGGGGTCTACCCCTGACGAGGATCGAACAGCCGAGTTTTTAATATTAATAATAAATAGATGAATAAATAACAGAAAAAGAACAATAAGGGAATAAAAACGTAAAAAATATTTTTTAAGTATTTAATTACTATGTATTAAATTTTTTAGAGTACACAGTTATAATTTACAATTAAACATGTATTTGGCATGATCAGACTTTTTCGTTTAAGTCTATACATTAAGCCAAAATCATAATGTGGAGTATGCTCCTAAATTTTGATGTCTTCTTCCAGAAGCACCTTCGGATGAGTTTGTTTGTGACCCAAGCAGTGGTGGAGCTGAAGCGGAAGTATTCTGCCCGCAACCAAAATTAATCAAAGGCCTGGGAACGTAAGGCACTAGTTAAATCCTATATATATATAAATGTGTGAACTCCTTTGTTTGTTTTTTCCTATACAGGAAGACAAATCTTGGAGCGAAATTCGAAAATCTGTGAAGATTTGAGTAAAGATGTAGCTGCTTTGAAATTACAAATATTCATCCTTTCCCCGATTGTTATCATTCTTCTTTTTTTTTTTTTTTTTTTTTTTAAAGCACTGTGCCATTTCGTTCTCGCTGGTATTTTCTGTTGACCTAGTTTGTGGATATGATTTGCGTCGACACGTTTTAGTTGCCTTTATTTCAATAGAGTTGACAGATGGGGCAGAGAGAGTGAGGGAGGGGGAAAACGACATGTAAAAAAGTCGCCACGGTAAGCAGTTTTTGATGATTTATTGCCAAGATTTGGCTCAGTAAATAAATCTCCAAAACAGAATCTTGACGATATCTTCCATATTTGGTGATAAACTGGTAAATGCTACAGTTTATTACAAAGGAGAAGCACAGTTAGGAAATACCAGACGAAGCTTGTTAAACAGTTTTAGTTGGCGATTTTAATCTAGATTTCAATTCTGAAAAGTTTTTTATGAAAAAGAACGGCAAACACGGCACACACACGATCAATGATCTACTTTCCAATGGAATGGAATAAGGAATAAAAATAGATACGACGCATGGAATAGGACACGCGTTTTTATATATAGTACTTTATTGCACATTTAAAATATGAAAGTGTTTCAGATTTTTTTCTTTTCTACATTGGTGTTACAGCGATTAGCTTGAAATGTTTCAATGAAATGTAAAAGTACTGATCGGAAATTCCTTCCTGCTTTAACATTGAAATGGGATGACGTGGGGTAGGTGGGCCAGCTCGGGAAGTGGGTCACCCCACCTTAAAATTCCTCATTTTTTCTATTAGAGATGATCTGCTACATTGATTTGTATACCTATCCCACAACGCCTCGAAAACTGGTTCAATTTATGTTTTAAGAAAGATATAAGAAATTATGTAAAAACTCGACTTCTCCTATTAAAACATTTCTTTCCTTGAAAACTGAACTTAGTACCAAAGAACAACCTATCAACTTCTAAGGCGTATAACAGGATATCTTTCTTAATTTTTTGAAAATTTCGTGGTACTTGTAATTAGTTTTTTAAAATTGGGTGGCCCAATCGCCTCACAATTGGGACAAGTGGGCCACCTGTGTGTTAGGGTAAGTGGGCCACCAGCGTGTTAGGGTAAGTGGACCATTACTTGATTCGGCCAGTTCTGTTCCTGATCAGTGCAAAAAACAAAGGATAATCCTCTTGTACTTAAGGAAAGTCGTCTTGATCTATATTCTACCCCAGAAGATATTGTATTAAAGCTAAGCAAATCAATACTTTCAAACACTCAGAGCGTCTGCTCTGTGAGTCGAAGGGCTTGTCTGATGAAGACCGCAAGAAATTTTTGGTAGAAACGATCGTTACATCTTAGAAGTATCTTTTTATGTGTGTTTTTTCACAAAGTTTTTACAGATTTTACTCATCATCAGTTCATGTTCTGAACAGATATTGCAGGATTTAATAACTTTTGAATTTGTTTTAAATATAGGCTACTTGTCCAACTATGACCAGTTTAAATATTGCTTGCCATTATTTAATTGTTTTAGGTTGCTACCTAAATAAACTAAGCCAAGTTAAGTTTTAGTTCATTTGCTCTATTAGCCTACTTAACAATATCCAATATTAAGTTCTTGGTCTAGATCAGGAGTGACCAAATAGTGGCACATGCGCACAATGTTGGATATGTGTTATAATAAAAGTTGCTTATTGAAAACCATTTCAGATAAACCAATGATTACCCCCCCCCTACCCCCCAAGGATTAAAAAAAAATTACTTTGAGTCACTTACCAAGCCGACTTTTCCCATTAGAATATTAAAAAATATTGATTTGTGTTTCACTTGCCCCTCGAAAGGTGTAAGTGAACCACCTTGATTGAATCTTTGTATTATTTTTAATCCCACTGTCTAAAACTTCTGATTGTTGGGAAATGTGTCCACGCTCAAAAAGGTAACTGTTGTGAGATTATATGAAACAAAAAAATATCTGTACTTTTTTTAAACAGTTGCAGTACAACGTTAAAGTCAAATTGAGCTCAAAAGCTGTCCCATTTGCTCCACATTATCCTGTAGTTATTCAGAGTTATGAGCTCGGAATTCTCTGAACAACAACAAAGTGGCGCTCACATTTACGGTTATAAGTACAGAAGCTCGAAATTTTTGAATGGCAACGTCCACATTTTTGTGACACAAAATGCTAAGAGCAAGTAAAAAACTTAAAGAGCATTGGTGTATCACAGAAAACAGACGCGTTTATGCACGCACAAAACACAGCTCTATATGATCGGCCAATAAAACGCAATCGAAACTGCGGAGAAAATTTGCATGTATCAAAGGAAAGAGAATACTTACTTTTAGCGATTTTCCGTAATTTTCAACTCCACAAAGTGTTTCAGATTGAGTAAAAAAAAATGTTATGGCGGATTTCTGTCCCTTTTTTTGAGCCTAACTTTTGCCGTCACTAGTTTGAAATTGCTTTAAATTGTTTAAAATTTCAAGTTCGAATGTTTGAGATATTCTGCAGAAGTTAGTCAAGAGCAAAATAATTTTGTCATTTTCATAGTTCTTTGAGATTAATCAGATACTAGAAGTCAGAACCCGTTGTGGAGGCAATTACAACGGGCTCTAGAAAAAACATTCGACAAAAACATGTCTACACTCAATACAATTCATCTTCGTCCACCTAAAGTAAATAAGTTCATATTTCATTTTTATTATATACCCAAATCGAATTTCATGCTCTTCTGGAAATGCGCGTAAACTTTTCGCATTTTACAATTTCGTTTTGTGTACACAGTCCCTCTTATATCAATGCTTCAAGCAGACGATCATTATAATGAAAAGAGAACTAAACTATGCTATCTGGAAAAACTATTTTAAATGAACTGAAATCGCAACTTTCGCTTCAAGGCCTGATGACAGTGACTTCAAATAGGACGTCATTGTCACTTGCAGAGCCTAATTTTGTCGCGCAAATGATTGACTTTTTTACTTTCGGAAATAAAATGGAGCTGAAAATAGCGGAAAATCGTTATTTTTAGTTCTTTTTTTTTAAGCGTGCCAAATTCTAATATTTTCGAGAGCTTTCTTTCGGTCGCCAAAGTCGTCAAATACGTTGTATAAGTCTCCAAAACGGTCGCCAAGGTCAAAAGGGTCACGTACTCATTTCACTTGCAATAATGCCTGTACAACTGTCTTCCCAGCAACACGCATTCATGTGGAAAAAAACAACATTACAATTTTGTGACAGTATTTTAGAGGCATTCGTCTGTCTCAAAGAAAACAAAATTTATGTTGTTGATTACGAAAACAGTACTCGCCGTCTAGAACAGTGGATGTAACGTTCATAGGTCTTTTGCAGGAGCACTCATTATAATTCCCCTACGTCATGATCTAAAGCAGTTCATCCAGAGACATTCATCCATTTCAAGCATCACACATTAAGAGCCGGGTGACCAAAAAGTCCATATAAACTTCAAACACAAATAGGTTTAGCAGGTGATCAGATTTTTTTTTTTAATGACAAGGAAGTTTGTAGTTCTAATATTACCGATAGGTGGCACTGACATGCACAATGGGAGGCAACTTTCCAATAAAAAATAATTCTCAAATCTCTCTAATATTATCCACGCAAACCGCAATTTTGCATCGTTATTTGTTCTTTTTTAATGAATTTTTAAACTTTGATGCACCCAGGATGCATCAAAAGCTCGTGAAATCTTCAAAAATTCATTAAAAAAGAACAAATAAGTGGTACAAAATTGCAGTTTGCATGGAAATGATTAGCAATTTCAGATTATTTTTTGATTGGAAAGTTGCCGCCCAGTGTGGATGTCAGCGCCACCTATCGGTAACATTTAGAACTACAAACTTTCTTGTCATTAAAAAAAAAAAAATCTGATCACCTTCTAAACCTATATGTCCAAAACCGCAACTTTCTATCATTACTTGTTCTTTTTAAATGAATTTTTAATTTTTTTACGGATTTTTGGTCACCTGGTATTTATATACGTTTATAACAGGTTGCCCTTTATTTAGAGGTCGAAAGTAACACAGAGTTTTTTTACAGGGTCTCGAAAAATTACATGAATATCAATTAACAGCTTTTCTAAGGTTATCTCCAAAATCTCGCTAAGTTGACTTTTCTTTGTCGCATAAAGGACTGTTGTGTTAGAAAGTGTTTTATAATTAATGTGTTTGGCGTGCTTTATCTTTCTCATTCAAGTGTTTTTTTCTCTTCAACCTGTACAAAATATTTTACAGGAGATTTCCCTTTTTTTCCGATGCCATTGGTGGACTGTGCTCTGCGTTCAACGAGTACATTTATTCTGATGAAGAGTACATTCATACATTTGTATCACCTGACGGTGGCTTTAGTCTTTCGGCTTACTGCCCTGACGATGATCAAGTGATCACCAGTAAGTATGCGCCATTTTGCTGTTCCAGTTTAGTGTTTTGATTTTCCATTTCTACCTGTAATAATCAGAGTGCGAATTGACGGGGAGGGGGGATTCCGCGGATCGTCCCTGGCTGAAGAATGTAATATACCTACCTAGAGAAATATCAATGAATCCCTGCCGGGGATACTATTTATCCCTTGCTGGGGAAATATTAAAATAGTTTCTGTTCTTACAAGTTCAACAGTACCGAACGATTTTAAGTAAATGAGAATATAATTTTTTCTTTTGTTTACTAGACAAAGGAGCAAGTTACAAACATTCCTTTGAAATAGATATACACATGTCTGATGTCCCTTCTCATTCTCTAACTGGAGTCAGGTTTCAATAGAAGATTGCGAAATGAACGAACAAGCACTGCTCTGCCGCGAGCCGAATTTGAGGGTAGATGTAGAATCGACATTGGCCGGAATATATGTGCATAGAAAATCGGGGGTCGACTTTTGCTTGAATTTAAGTCACTTCTCAGACCTGTTGGCGACTGCATTTGTCTTGTAATACCTAACATATTATGTGAGTGGGCATTTACAATGACTATGTCATTTTATCTCTCATCCCCTTTATTGAAAATTGTCCGAAAAATGCGTCCCAAAAAATGCGACATAATTTTAAATATATTTAAATACTATTAGTTCACAGCAGCTTTAATCTATTGTTACGATATTTCGTAAGCTCTAGAATATGCATCACATGTATTTTTCTATAAATAGGTTACAATCATAAAAATTTCAACATATGGTTACCAGGCGAAATACACGAAAGATGCGAGATAAAATGACATAGTCAATTAATATCGTTTTAATATGGCAATAAGGAAACTAAAAAATTAGGGGGTTCAGAGGGGTCTCCCCCTGATGAGGCTCGAACAGCCGAGTTTTTTTTTTTTTTGGAATGTCCCCTTCTGGACAATTTTTCTTTCAAATGCCCCCCCACCCCCAACCCCTTGGAGAAAATGTTCAATTCGCACCCTGGATACAGCATGTTCTTCAGAATTCAGGATTAACAATAAGTCAACTCTCGGTATCTCGAAGTCGGCGGGACCGCAAAAATATTCGAGATAACCGAGAGTCGAGATATCGAAATTCACACATAATATCCTATTCAGGGATATATTTTAATCGTGTGGTGAATGTGAACCATCAAATCAAGCGATGAAGTAAAATATTTTTATTTTTCTGATGATAAATGCATAATTTGGTCATTAAAAATGACGTTAGAAGAAGAATTAACCCACAGGGTGTATCAGTACAGTGTTTGCAAATTTTCAATACAGTGCAAATTTTCATTACAAACTCTTGAGAGCGGTTATAGTAAACTTTCAATATACTCTAGGCTACGATGAAATCAATTTAAATTTTAAGCAACGAAAAAGCTATTTGTCTGACTGTATTGGAAATTACTCGAACCAGCAGGAGATTAGATGGTTTAGACTAGAGGACTACTCTATTCAATAGGTGGCATTATCAACAGTAAACAGCAAGTCTATTTCAAAAGTGTTTCATAAAGGACAAAAGAAAATGAAACTTTTAATACATCAACATGCTTGGACAGAATTATCAGAATGGGGTTAGACCCCATAAAAACTGTAAAGCATATAAAGGCCGATGGTTTATTCACTGGAAACTTGAAACTTGATTTTCAAGTAAATACGTTTCATCTGTGATTTTGAGATTTTCTTTTTTTTTTTTCTTTTGAAAAGTAATAAATTGTCAGAAAAATCGGAAAGTCTTTTAGAGAGTTTCGACTTGGTAGATAATACCTACCTTTCTTTTGGGCAAATGGATAAGACTCTGTACATTGGAAGATAACTGAAATGTACAGGTCCAGGGTTTTGGTCTCTCGCGTGGCTGTTGACCCAACAGTTTGAATTTTTGTGCAGTTTTCTCCAGATGTAAAGTGAATACGCGTTAGAACACCTAAAAAGCTCTCTGCCCAAAGCATCTCCAAATTCAGGCAAACAGCCATTTATGTAGCTATGCCTCAACAACAAAAAGTTTTATTTCTGAATCCACTGAATTCCTTTTGTTGCAAAATACTCTGCTAATTCCCGGTTTCGTCGTTCTAAAGTCCAGTTGGTGTAGAAAGTTTTAGTAAAGAGTCCACTAGTCAGGATGGAACACAAACTTTATTCCTTTTAGAACTTCGTCGAAGAATCAGGTGTAAAAAGCTCACAAGCAGAATTAGACAGTAATGAGCTTATTATAGTCCGCTTAGAACTGAAGCTCTCAGAAATGCTGTATTTCTCACACAAAATAAAACACTTCCACAGGCATAAATTCAGTGGAAATGTAGGAGGGATATCGTATACATTCCCTCAAGACACAGACATGAAGAGTTTACACACAGCTCTTTAAAACAAGTCTTCAAAAAGCAAGCAAACTGTAGCACCATTCACGGAGCAAAGGTCGATAGCACATTCAACTGGGGGTCTGTTATGCCTGTATTTACAGGTGACGCAGGAGCTGCAAGGAGCTTCTAGAAGAATGCATCCCTCGAAGATTCTACATAAAGCGGGTCTTTTGATTACGTCATAGAAGAGAAATAGAGTAATATTAGGCTATTAAGTGATGTTAATGCAGTAAGACAATCTTTAAAGGTTCCATTGGAAAACTCCTCCCAAATGACCGAAATGTCGCCAAGCTTGGCGACTTTTTGGCGAAATATCACCAAATTTGGCGCCAAAAATAAGTCTTCAAAAGTGAGGTTAGCGAAGGCCTAGGACCCATATTTCTCGAGATTTCTGGAAACACTATATTAATCAATGTGGAAATCCCAAACTCCGTATCTCCGGTCCCAATTTTCCGATTGTGATACAACAAAGTGCAAAATTTAAATATTTGACGCGTAGAATAGGAATTTTAAACTTTTTTAAAGCTCAGAATAGCGGGTTGCCCCGAAAATTCGTAGCTCTTTCAATGAAACCGTAATTTAGAACCCATAGAGGTAGGGTTCCCAGGTCGCCAAACCAAATAGCCGGACAGACCAGTCAGAATGGCCGGACATTTGGGTAAAAAGGCCGGACAGCCTACAATATTGAGGATTTTGTCTCAGTTTTAATAGGTACGACAAAAAAATTGTATGTAAAATCAAGCTTTTTTTATTATTACCATGAATCTTGTTAAATTCTAATGAAATATAAATAACATCGAATGCCAAATGACTTCAAGTACTTGATTACTAATCAGCCAAAGTCACTAGTCAAAAGCCGGACACCGTTAAGTTTGGCCGGACACGCAATTAAAAAGCCTAACTATGTCCGGCTTTATCCGGACGCCTGGCAACGCTACATAGAGGTCTTTCAGAATTGTACATTCGACTTCTTTCTTTCTCTCCCCTTTCAGAGTTCAAACTGTGCGTCCTAGATGCTCACGTCCATGCGCTCACCCTCCACTGCCAGCGCATTAAGGACCCGGACATCATCCTGGACCGGTTCAACGAGAGCAGCGATGAGTTCAACCATGTGAAGGTAGTGTGATGCAGTTCATCACATATTTATCTCATTTTAAGCCCCTCTTCTAAATTCAATATGTTTTGCCATTTTTTTAATGCCCTTTGTTCATGCTCTTAACTTACGTTTCAACCCTTTGAAGCATAATCGTTCCTCCCCTAATAGCACAGATGGTCACAAAAGAGTCGCTGTGACATCACAGAGGGTCACAATTGTCACAGGACTGTCACATACTAGTTACATTGTGACTTGTGAGTGATGTGACTCTACTGTGTGGTCACTGTGAAGTTTATTTGTGACCAGTCACCAGGTGACGTCGCCGTGAAGTCACCATGTGACTAGTATGTGATCGGTCGCTAAGTGACTCCACTGTGAAGTCGTCATGTGACTAGTACAAGATCGGTCGCTCAGTGACTCCACTGTGAAGTCACTGTGTGACTGTTTTATGACTACTGATTTTTTTGGACTTCAAAATGACGTCACACTGGCCGCTTTTGCGACGTTGGAAACAGACTCATTTTTTCGAATATTTTGTGGCAATTTCTTTAGTGAAACATTTAATAAATAAATCCGAAAATAGTAATTCAATAAAATCTCGCAGTTATGAAGTAATGGAAATTAGTTTAATTTATTAATTTTTAAATTATTTCGTTTAAACAAGACAATATTATTTATAAAAAATATTATTCTTAAAAATATTACAGTTGAGAGTTCTAATCGCAATGGCGAAAACTAAGTATCTTGGAGTAAAATTAACAATTTCTTTCATATCGTCATGGCCTATATGTTTCGATAGCGTATGTAGGTTTAAATTTCGGATGGGGGGGGATTATCCGGTATTTTAAACCTTATTGTTACTAGAGTAAATACACATGTCTCAAAATTGCTGTTTTTTAATAATTGCTTTAAGTTTAGGGATGGGGCCCGGGATCCCTAGTCCCACCCCCCATCCCCTTTAAATACGTTCCTGGTATATTTGGAAGTTCCGCAAGGAAAAATTTGAGCTAAAACTAGGGGTCTAAGTCAAAAATACTTTATTTATTTTACCTAATGCATGTTTTTCCAATTAATTTTATATATTTTTATATGAAATCCCTTTTAGGCCAAATATAGCAAAAATATAAATCTTATCCCTCATACCTTAATATATATATATATTAAACCCCACATGTCGCACATTACAAATTTATTTCTCATAACCGAATAAAAAATTCCAATAAATCATTAGTTTTTTTCGGATGAATACTTAAATAAAACAGCACATTATCTCCTGAAAATAATTTATGTGGAAAAAAAAAAATTCCAAGATTTTTAATTTATATTTATTAATTATGGCATTTTCCCTCCATTTATAAAATACTTCAGAAAATTTTTAAATTTCCAAAACAAGCCATGCCAGAACTAACTTTTGCAGCAATCAGTTTACTTTTAAAGCAACTTGAGCAGGATAATCACAGCGCTTAGGTAACGTGCTGGCCTATGAACCAGTGCGTCGAGGGTTCGATACTGGTACTGAGCGTTTCCCTGCCTGAAAGTTTGGTGCTGCCATCTAGTGCATGTTCTCGGTAACTTTTTCCCCCGAAATTTTTCGCTTTCGCAAAACTGTCCCAAAGCGACTTCTCTGAAGGGTCGCAATGTGAATACACAGCGAGAGAACATAGGCACTGTGTGGTGATTTTGCTGCCTTGTCGCGGCGACAATTTGTAACTCTATTGTGACAGTATTGTGTGGTTGCATTTCAGTCACAAGGGACGGTTGTGCTATTAGGGTCATTGCTGAAAATGCGCAGCCGTTTCCATCACTCAATTTAACTAGAAGCAACATGGTAGTCTATCTAACCGCTTATGACGTGCCAGAGAGATGAAGAACTGTCGCTCTCATGCCTGCACAACCAACTCTGACTAAACTGTTCTTTGTGGCACGCGATGGCGATTGTATAGATGTCAGAATTCTTTGTATCAGTACTGGCAACTGCAGAAAACTGGAGAATAGGACGAAAGTACATCTATATAGAACAACTTGATAGATTGTTCAATGATGAAAAAGGGCAGACACGGGGCCATCATGAATCTTCTACTGGGGCCGCTTGTGTAATTTGATGAGTCATCCAAAGAGGCCTACGGATGCTCATTTATTGGATCCAACACTCAGATGCGTCATCAAACGGTCGAAACTAACCAAAGAGAAACGCCCGTGGGCCTCTTTCGATGACTCATTGAAGTATACAAGCAGGCCCGGTAGAAGATTGACGATGTCCCCGGCAGACGCTGGTACTGCTCGATTTGAGAGCAACATGCGGTCGATTGAATCACCCATCGAGTGCCACATAGCTAAAAGACATATTTTACACAGATGCGCAATATGATGGAAATACATCAATACAGAAGAACAACTAGGCAGACTGTCCAATGCTGTAAGAGTGCACCCGTTGCCATTTCTCGATTTCTCTACCACCAACATGCAGTCGATCGGCCCGCACAGACAGCTGTGTCAGAAATGCGTCGGCCCCCATGTTGCTAATAGTTAAATCGAGGCTATGGCTATCCCTTCTCAGCATTAGGAAAAGGTTGCGCTTCCATGGTTTAAACTATTCCTACAATAAATAAAGTTTTTAAACATTTGAAGTTTTTTTTTTTTTTAATGCTGCACAACTGAGTGTTTTTCAAACACATGTCACTGTGTTATGAAACCTCATCACTGTTAATCGATCACGAATATTTATAACAATTAAGTAATTTCTTCTCCATAGGTGGTCTGCGACGACCAAGGCAACGATGTGGCCGTGAACAAGATGTACTTCATGGACTCGGGCGACGGCGTTATCACCAAAATCGTCTTCACTTGCATCCGGGTCGAAGTGGAGGAGATGCTGCCCCAGGCACCAGAACCCGCAGGCGGAGGAATGTAGTAGTGCCTGACTACTCTGGCAGAGTGCTAAGCAGTGGGGATTCACGTGGCTTTCATTTCCAAATAATAAGAACTCAAAGCCTGTGTATCGGCCTACATATTGTAGCGGCTGTCACAAGATCTTTAGGAAAATAAAGAGAAAATGTTTTCACATAATATCCATTATGTGTTCGTAGACGGAAAAAAATTCATTATGAATATCCACTGGACACTTAACTTTTGCACAAAGGAAACTTATTACGGAACATACTTCACATTTGGCGGGATTCTGTATTGAGGCAGACATTATAAAGACGTGCTGCTCAAATAATACTCAGCATAAAAATCAACAAATGAAACATAGGGAAAAGCGAATGGTTCAAGTTTACAATCCGTGTTGCCAACGGGCTCACAGAAACGTTTTCTTTGTTCTTATCGATGAAGTATCTTCACTTTCACCATAAGCGACGTTGTATGCATGTCATTTGATCATTTCCACAGATCCTGATATTATATTTCTTTTCAATAAATTAAGTAGAAAGGTCGACTGAAATTATCTATAATTACTTCACAAGCTGAAAATATGTATTTTCTAAAGTGAAAATGTACCCAAAATTATGTAAACCGCCTAGAATATCTAAGGCACCTACATTTACGAGTGGACGCATCTGTCATTTTTACGTCAAACTGTTGCCTAAGTCGTGGATCATCAATTACTGCAAACACAGGTGACTGTTTTACTGTTGCAGTTTCAAGTCACAGAATATTGTTTTTGCTCTTGAATCAAAAAGGATATTGGACGCGGATATTTGTTCAGATTTTAATGGATCGAAACATTCCTGCAAAGAACATGTAGTGTTCAGTTTCTCTGTTGGAATCGGTTGGAATGAACAATGAGAAAAAGTTAATATTTAATTGCAGTAGAAATGCTTGGGAGTTTGAGACACTTTTTTTTTCAAAAGCGTCAAAGAAGCAGTGATAGAGCTAATTTGACAGACAACGACATAAAAATGGCATCTATGCGTCGGCCAGTATATTGTAGGGAATCTCAAAAGATTTTTAAAGCATTTCGACACGAAGTAGCACTTACGTCATTTGGACTTTTGGGCAGATTCTGATATCATATTTCTATTCTAATTTAGAAAAATGGTGTTAAGAATGCGAACTGAAACTATCTAATCCCTTCTAAATGTAATAGGTAGCTGGATAATCATAGTTGCAGATTTGCTTGACCAATTCAGTTCATTGCAATGTCCCGACAACTTGAATGTCATTTCTTGATGCTCATTAATTAAGTGCGTGAAGGTCATCCAGTCTGTCCATTTTGCCAATTTTCTCCACATGTAATGTGAAAAGGGGTTTTTAGATCCCCTTAAAAAATCCTCTGCACAAGGCACTTCTCTCCCTAGGCAAAAACCCCTCGTGTAGACTTTCCATGACACAAAACACAAATTAAAACCCGTTAGAAGACCTGTTTGTTTTGTCACTCAATAGTGGTTACTATGCTCATCTAAATGTTGTTGTTGTGGACCATATATTTCCTGATTTTGTTTGTTTGTCTCAACGTACTTCAGTGGGAAAATGCGATTTTGAATTTCAAGAAAGAGTATTCATTTGAAGTTGATGGGAGAATGTAATGAATGAATATTTTAAGCAAGTATTCGATTCTGATTTTAATGTTGGCCTATTTATCTTTTGAGGGGATTCAAGATAATTTAAGTTGATAGTTTCCGCGTTTTTCTGGGGGGGGAATTTAATGCAATAACGCCCCCACCCATGCAATGCCCAAGTATGCTATATTTTAAATGAAGTATATGCAACGTTACATCCACATGCTCTACATAATCCAATCTCCGTGAGAGAGAGAGAGATTTAGCTTTAGAAAAAGTTCCAAAATTTCTATCGGTCTTTAATAAATATCTCACGCTACCTAAAAAAATTTAAGATACTAGATCGTTATATTTTTCCCCCGAAAATATGTTTGTTATTTTACTTCCTTCTATATACTAATGTGATTTTTTTCTCCTAGGTCTTTTGATGAGATCTGTTGATCTGTAAAACTACATAGTTTTTATTTTAAGAAAAACATCCTTTGTATGCAGTAATCTGAATAAATAGTTCTTTCAAAAAATTTAAGATATTTTTTTTATTTACATCACACCTAAGAATCCACACAAGATCGTATTTTACGGTATTCTATATGAAAATATCGTAAATCTAAATAAACAGCAAGCCCATAAAAGTGTTATGCACTTGCAACAAAATTTTTTCTTCTTTTTTAAATTAACTATTTTGTTTACATGTGCAAAAATTTTACATTAACAAAATTCAGTTTTTCCAGGATTTTTCTGTTTTTATTTTTTAGCAATGGCTGTTGTAAGGAAAAAAGCCTAAAAAATATATATTTTCTGCAGCAGCGACATTTGTACAAAGAACCTGCTTAAACTGAACCAACCAATCATGAATGCGTTAGTCTAGCATCCAAAACAAATTTCATGTTCAAAACACAAAACAACGTAGAAATGCTGCTTGGCGGTTTTTGCAGAAATTTTTTACTATTCTTTGGGCGTCACTACATAATGGCCACCATGGCATAATGTTTACCCAGTTACATTGATATTTGAATTCGACAAAAACTTTAAATTCATTCTCAGGTTAAGTTACATTTTAAAGCAAAAATTTTGTGGCTTGGTTGGACTTTAAAATATGAATGGAATCATATCAATTTATCGCTTTAAGATAAGAAAGGAAATATGATAAGATAATTTTGGCCACCTTCAACTTTTAAGGAGCGAATTTTGAAAAATTCTTTTTACATGTGTGATTACGTCATAAAAAGAACCGACCCCCCAAGTTTCATGTTTTGATCTTCTATACGAGTAGTAGTTATGGTGCCTCGATGATCAGTTAGTCAGCGAATAAAATTTCTCTCACTTAATATACGTATATCACTAGATGAAGTACCCGTTCTTCGCACCGAATGCATATTGTAAAACCAACAAATACAAAGCAAAGATAAATAAATAAATATTAAATACAATTTGGTTATAGATTTATCTGCTTGTTTGAGCAAAATTTTAGTCTCTCAAATAATTTATATATTCCTAGCTGGAGCCATGTTTCATGATCGAACAACCTTGATTATATTATAATTATATTCTTTTTGTCAAATCTTATTAGCGTTTAACTTATCAATGCAATTTTAAACGCATGATGTAAAAATGGTGTCAATAGTAATACATTTCATTTTCTTTCTTTAACAAGAACATTTTTAGTTACCATAGTAACAGTGATCTCATTTTTTCCGAATTTTTGTCAACCAATCTTATGAATTATCCAGAGATTCACATATACACTCTATCGTTTTCCGTTATCAAATGCTACATCTAATAATGTCGACAGAATCCATGACGTTCAAAAAGTTCTAAACTCAAAAAATGACTTGTATCGCCTTATTTTAAGCCATGGGATAACAGATTTTATTTTTTTAAACATTATAGTTACCACAGTAATAAGATGTCTGTTTTTACAAAATGCTAAATTCAACAAATAAACGAAAACAAAGGTAATATCCAATGCTTTTGGAAAGAATAATTCATGCTAAACAGAAACTTACCAATTGGAAAATAAAAATGATTAAGTGTCGAACAAACGGAACATTAACTACTTCGAACATTAGAACACTCGGACTTTCAGGTTATCGTTGCTATATCACATTTTATTTCCTTCGTATAAGCGGCAAGAGCTCTTTCAAAGAACCGGAGGCGAAAATGCGCACGACTCCTTCAGTCTTAATTCACGTTCCGTAAACTAACTTACCTATTTCATAATTTTATCGTCAAGTTCTTGCATTTAACTCTGCAATTTGAAATGCATGACGTAAAAAATATATTGTTGCGAAATAATAACTTAATTTGCTCCCGTATTGCATGTGCCGCCGTGAAACTAGTTTTGCAGGCATAATAGCGGCCCTCCGATAATGGTAACCCTGTAGTCTTGGCGACAAACTTGGCGACTTGGCGACGGATTTGGCGACCTTGGCGACAAATGGTGGCTCCTAGAAAATTCATGTCTCGAGACCATATTTCAATTTGATAAGATTGTTCCAGAAGTTTCTCGGCGATTCTGGTGACGTCATCATCTCTATAAAAGCGCTAGGATCTCTCTCCGGGGAGTTCAGTTGAGTGATAGACTTTGAAGCGCACGGTTGATTCTGTGAAATGAATAACGTTATTGTTGTGCCTATTTATGAATTTTGTTAGCGCATTTTAAAGTTTCTTGTATTATTTTGAGGTATTGAGCTGCGAGCCGTGAATAAAGTGTTATTTTTGTTTACTGTGCTGATTGGACTGTTTCAAAATACACCCACTTGGCGATTTTCGTAACAATATCAGTTTTTAAGTTTTTCCCCTTAACCTCGTTTTCATGCGAATTCTAAAAAATCCTGAAAATGATTTTAAGGCATTTGTTTTCACTATATTCTTAAGCAAGAATTGTAAGCTATCTCTCTTTTCCTTGAGATATGCAGGTGAACGTGAAAAGAGCGTTTTAGACCCTTATCCCAGCTTCACTGCGAAATCTAAAAAACCCTGAAAAACTTTTTAGGTATTTCTGTTTGTTACATTTAACCCTTTAACGCGCGGTGTCCTCGCCGTGAGGACACCCAACTCTGACGTTTTGACTGTTGCCAGTCAAGAAGAATAGATTGGATTTCTATAAAAATAGTTGCGAGTGACATAGCTTTACGAGAATCCTTTACTTTTTAGCACGTTCATTTCCCGTCAAAAAATGGTCACGATTCTTTTTAACAGCACTGACATCTGCTGAAAAATGGAAGAACGGGAGAACAGCTGGATAGATTGCCCAATGCTGAAAAAAGGGCAGCCGTTGCCGTCGCTCGACTTCACTACCAGCAAGATGGCGGACGATCGGAACGTTCATCGCGTGCCACAGATCTAGAGACCCTTTTTTGACGACAGCTGGCTGTGCCGGCACAGCCATCTTGCTGGTAGTTAAGTCGAGCGATGGCAACGGCTGCCCTTTTTTCAGCATTGGGAAAGGGTTGCGCCTGAAAGGGTTAAAGCAAGAATTTTATGCCTATGTCTTCTGAGATATGAAGGAAAACCTGAATAGAACATTTTAGGCCGCCATCCCGGTCTGGGTACGAATTTTTTAAAAAACGATTCTTAAATGACGCCTCGGGCAGAAAAGCTATAAGCTTCTAAAATTTCATGTCTGTATCTCCAATTGATTTGTTGGGCGTTAATCGTCATTCATTCATTCATCCATTCATTCAATAAGGGCATCTTCCTGCATATAGAGTAAAGATTGTAATTCGCATTTTGATGCTATTGATTTGGTGTTCTTAAGGCGTTTGCAAAAGCACAAAGCCTGCGTTTATTTCTAATGATCCAATCAGGGGCATAGCCAGGGGGGGATATCGGGATATATCCCCCTCCTCGAAATTTTAATATGGGAAAAATACAATAAACGAATATGGGGATATACAGCTACTATACTCTCATAGTAGCAAAGTAGCTTATTGCCTTTGTTACTGCAGTATACAAAAAATGCACAAAATCATACAAACAAATAAAAAGGCTACAGAAAAAAAAAAACAGAAACATCGAAAGTGAAAAAGAGAAATAAATGGAGTTTTGCAAAATATATATATAAGGTTGTACCGATTATAAATTCCGATTTTCACACATAGATGACGTTACGCACAAATGTAGTGAATAAAAATGTCTGATTTTTATTTTTTCATCTGATAGATAGAGCATTCTCCTATAAAATAGGTGGGCAGCGAAACTCATCTGAAAAAAAAAAAACCTATTTTTTATTGCATCGAATAAGTCGAATTTTGTACCAAGAAAGAGCGCACTTGTAGCAAGTTTTAATTCATTTCTTCATTTGGATGAAAAGTATTGCTGTAACATATCGTATTCTTGGCGAAGCATCATCAAGTGAACATGCCTGATCGAATAAAAATTGTTAAGATTGGTTTCGATAAAAAGTATGATTTGGATGAAAAAAGACGACAATGTCCACTATATCCAAAAAAGTTTGATGACATACTTAATTGCATTTGCATAGTTAGACAGAGATTCGTTCCAAACGCAAGTACTTAATGGAGTTGTACAGCAAACCAAAATAAAGTAATTTTGTTTTTCTATATAAATTAACATGAACGTTTAGAAATTAACCGGAAAAACCTAGTAAATATCATAATATACATAGCTTTATTCCTTGTTTGTACATCGGCATGGCACATAGTTTTTATACCAGGTCATGGTCATTTCATGCTGAAGTAACAAATGGCACTATTCCTTTGAGCAGTGTTTCTATTGTTGTTGTTCTGCCGATTCAAGTTCCAAACTTACAGCTATTTGTATCGAATATTGGAGTTATTGCTGCGACAAGAATGACAAATCGACAAATCACAACAATATACACGCATCAACAAAGCATATTAGAAATCCATTATTACTTCCAGTATTGTTGCGAACAATGCAAGCTTCCTATTGTTTCTAAACAGTACATTTTGAGTTTTATGTAAAGTATCATATAAACTGAACTTGTGCTACTAATTCGTTAGAATTTTGCTGAATTTTTGCTGGTTCTTATACGAATTTAGATTCCGTTGCTTCGCAATGGGTTTGTGGAAAAAAATTCGTGCAGCTGCGTAAGTTATATCAGATTTTACATGCTCATTACAATTTTATTCAGTTTCATTGGAGTTATCAATTACGGTACGTAAAATTACGATGCAAATGCTTCTCGGCAAATAACCTATGGTAAAAATTTAGAGAATAGAGCAGATTTACTATAGGCCTTCACTTGGGGACTTTTTGATTTTTTAGCTAATTGAAAGATGTTATTCCCTTCCGTGAGAATGGTTGCTGAAAATCCCAGCGATTCTAGGTTATTCCTTTGTTTCGAACTGCAAGAATCCGCCTTAACTATCGCAGCTAAAAATTCAAAAGTTGTTGAGTGATGTCAAATACGAGTAATAAAGCCGTGCCCAGAAAATCTCCAATTCTTATTTTATTGCACTCTCAAACTGAAAAATAAAAATTATTTTTGAAAATTACTTTGGTTACTTTGGTTCGGAAAATTAATTTGTATGAGCATGCCATCTATTCAAGCAGCCAACATCCCGAAAATGAAATTTAAAAATAATTGCATATGGTAAATAACGTCTCACGTGATTAACTCATGTATCATACGTTTTAGTGTTTTTTTTTTGGAATGTTGTGCCATGGCTGCTTGGATAAGTGCAATATCTTCACTCGTTCTGTAACACTAGTGTTTTTCGGACATAAGTACCCAGCATCCTGCCACTGAAAAGCGTAATACTTGTTCTTTCCCTGTTTTTAAATACTGCGCCCCTGAGAGAAATATCAAAATTTCCCCCTCCTAAACAAATATGAATAGAAATTTGCTTCTCGAAATCTGGATAATAAAGAAATGGAATCTATTCTACGAAAGGAACGAATATAAAGTAGCGTTCCTGAAAATTTTCATGAGGAACAAAAAGAGAATTTCGATTAGAAGTATAATAAAACTTCTCTCAAAAGAGCACCTCAAAAAATTGGTCTTTCTGAGTAGTCTTTGAATATAGATTAACCCTTTAACGAGCAGTGTTCCCGCTCTGGGAACACCAAACTCTGACGTTTTGACTGTTGCCAGTCACGAAGAATAGATTTGATTTCTATAAAAACAGTTGCGAATGGCATAGCTCACGAGAATCCTTTACTTTTTAGCACGTCATTTCCCCTTAAAAAAATGGTCACGATTATTTTTAACAGCACTGACCTCTGCCGAAAAATGGAAGAATGCGAGAGCAAGTGGATAGATTGCCCAATGCTGAAAAAAGGGCAGCCGTTGCCATCGCTCGACTTAACTACCAGCAAGATGGCGGACGATCGAAACGTTCATCGCGTACCACAGATCTAGAGACCCTTTTTTTTCACGCAGCTGGCCGGTACAGCCAGCTGTCGTAAAAAAAGGGGTCTCTAGATCTGTGTGCACGCGATGAACGTTCCGATCGTCCGCCATTTTGCTGGTAGTTAAGTCGAGTGATAGCAACGGCTGCCCTTTTTTCGGCATTGGGAAAGGGTTGCGCCTCAAAGGGTTAAAGGTAATGCAAAATTTCAGGCTACTCATACCGCAAGGAACATTATTATTAAACTAGTTTATTATATGCGATGTCAATACAGCTTTAAAGAAGGAATTAATTGAAATTTCACTTTTTAACTCTTTTTATCGACAATCTTTGTTTCTAAACATTCGTCCATTTGTTGAAACAAATTGTTTTAGTATTATCTCTAAGAGGCAGCGAACATTTTGTCAAATGATTTAAATTAGTGTTCTTTCCCTTCATTCTCCGCATAAACCAATACTTTTTAATCGGTATATTTCCAGTCTTTCATTACTTCCACAAAAGTCTTTTTCTCTAATAGCTGCCAGCCATTGAGCAATTTCACTATTAGAAAAGGTGCATGTTAATTCTTTGAAACGATTTTGTACTAATCAGATGACAGGTGCTATAAACTTACAGGTTTCTTTAAGGACAGGTTTTTCGGTTCTTAAGACACAAAAGCACAACGGATACAGAATGGATGAACATGCTGCATCGACTGAAGCAGCCAACATCCCGAAAAATGAATTTTAAAAATGATTACGCACGCTAATTAGCGTCTGACGTGTTTAATTCATTCATCATATGTTTTAGAATCATTTTTTGGAATGCTGTGCCTTGGCTGCTTGGATGAGTGCAGCATCTTCAGCCATTCTGTAACGGTTGTACTTTCGTGACATAAGTACCCAACATCCTGCCATTAAAAAGCGTAATACCTGTAACTGATTCACACGAATGAGGGTGCATTTAAAAAGAATCAAGATATACCTTTTCAAATGCTGTAATCGTTCAATAACTGGCTCTACGTCTTCTGTGATTTCAGTTAACCCTTTAACGCGCATTGTTCCCGCTCTGGGAACACCCAACTCTGACGTTTTGACTGTTGCCAGTCACGAAGAATAGATTTGATTTCTATAAAAATAGTTGCGGGTGACATAGCTCCACGAGAATCCTTTACTTTTTAGCACGTCATTTCCCGTAAAAAAATGGTCACGATTATTTTTAACAGCACTGACATCTGCTGAAAATGGAAGAATGCGAGAACAGCTGGATGGATTGCCCAATGCTGAAAAAAGGGCAGCCGTTGCCATCGCTCGACTTAACTACCAGCAAGATGGCGGACGATCGAAACGTTCATCGCGTGCCACAGATTTAGAGACCCCTTTTTTGACGCAGCTGGCTGTGTCGCCGCACAGCCAGATGTCGTCGAAAAGGGGTCTCTAAATCTGTGGTGCGCGATGAACGTTTCGATCGTCCGCCATCATGTTGGTAGTTAAGTCGAGCGATGGCAACGACTGCCCTTTTTTCAGCATTGGGAAAGGGTTGCGCCTCAAAGGGTTAAAACTCCAGTCATCTATTTAACATTGTGAGGACACAATTGTGATATTTTGCCTGTTTTGATTCACGAAGAATAAATTTGATATCAATGAAATACTTAAGGAGGACATCTAGATAAACGGCCAATGTCGAAAATGTGTAGCCGTTGCCATCGTACGGTTTAACTACTAGCAAGATGGTGGTCGATGCAATCGTGTACTTCGTTTCACAGAGCTAAAGAACATTTTCGACACATTTAAATTATACAAGAACGGAACTAACACAGAAAATGAGTCTTTTACGACAGCATACGATCCCTAATTTTCCACTGTAGGAGAGGTTTTAGCCACAAACGTATTTATGTGCAAACGAACGGTGTCGGGCATTTCGATCAACAGCTCAACACTTGAAAAAAAATAGATGTATCTTCGCTGATTTGTGAAATCGATGTTTGGAGACTCTGAAAGAGATTTTGTTGTAACGAACTCCGTCGCCCAAATGTGACACCCAGTTTTGACATAGCTTGAATATGGTACACGTTGCTTAACATATACTTTTATATAACTAGTACATAAGGAGCCTCAGCGGTCTAGTCACTAAACTCCGTTACCACAAGAACGCGGAAAGTGAAGCAGCATCCGACTTGTTAAACTGCTGTGGGCCCCCGTGTACGATAGTGGGAGCTGGTGCACGTGAAATTCGTCTTGGCTCCAATGTCTTCTATGTTGAAAAGACATCTCTGGGAGTGCCGGTTTCAGGTGGTTGGTCCCTCATCTGGAATGGGTTCAAAATAAGGGACCAACAGGCAGAAGTCTCACCCCCCCTCGGAGGCAATGGTACCTATTTCCATGGATAGTGCGATCGTCCATCCGTGTACATGAGAACAACAACTAGTACATAATAAAAGTAGGTATTCCACGTTCACTCGACAATGGAACAAATATCTAATTTTTCCATTGGCGAGTTAGGTAAAGCTACGAGAGGACTATCTGCTTAATGGGGGAATGTCTTGGGTGGACGACTTTTTATTTACGTTACACCAAGAGAAAGCCTCCCGAAACTCCAAATCGTTAGATCTACCCGTTAAGGCCACAATCCAGGTCTGCACTCTTCAACCATCTACCAATGTTTAAGTGTCTTATCTAGTCAGCCGTTGGTCGGCTCCATTTCCGAGTTTATCTTCTCATACTGGACTACGGTGACCATGTAGCTTAGGTTAGGTAGCAAGTAAAATAGAATGCTTAGCAGCCTCAGTAAAACGCAGGAAAGATTTTAAATCTTGAATTAGGAAAAATATTAGTGACTAGCGAGCAATAAGATGAATCTTTCTTTTAATAACAAACGAACAAATTTATTTATGACATTCATACACGAGGACGAATATCAAAACATCGCGATTAAGACAAACCAAACTTAAACACAAGAGAAAGAACAAAAGAACTATAGAGAGTTCTGGGATAGGGAAATCAAAGAGAGTTGAGCAGTAGTTATGTATGATTACATGTTACTGATATAACATTCTGAGATTAGCTTTTAACCATTCCCTGCATCTGCCATTTTCAGTTGCTGCTCTGCTCAAAAGACAAAGAAAATTGGATTTGATTTTGATGAATTTCCGAATGAAAATATGCTTCATCGCATTGAAACTGTTAATGGGTGAGTATTTAGGAGGACCACTATTTTATTGTTCTTTTCACCGCACGAACACACGTTACGCACGCTTAAAACTCATTTTCGATCCAATTGAATAACACGATATTTCAATGTCTTACTTACATATGAAACAGACAGACTCGATGAAAAGTAGATTAATAATGAAATCTCTGTTAGCACACTCTATTTTATGTCAAAGTTTAATCACACTCATACGTACGTCTATAGAAAGAAATATTTAATCCTTTAAGACCCTGCGTCCACAACTGTGAACACAAAAATTACCTATACTATAGTACTGTATGGATGTCCTAATTTGTGCACATAAAGGAAAGCAATTTTCCTCAAAAATTTAATAATTGCTAATAATAGGGAAATTGCTTAATCCGGTCTCAAAGGGTTCAACTCATAATCTGGAATATCCAGAAAATGTCCACGAATGAGCTAAAACTAGGTATAGAATATCCAGAATAAGACTTTTTATGAATTTATTTCAGTTTTCAGTCTCATTGTCGATAAATTCTGGCTACTTTATGGCTGTAAATGCTGACAGTGGTGTGTACAAAAGCTCGGTACGCATAAATGTTGACGCTCGACTGGATCTTAAAGGTTTGTCAATCAAATTAGCACGTTCACAATTACGTCTATATGTATGTCCTTAAGACACTATATCTATTTTGCACTATATGACTTATGGATGTCATACAGTGCAAAAATAAAAAGAAACAGGAATAGAACAAATCCTGGCCATTTTCTGAAATTCCAGCTTGTCTGTATACGTCTTTTGAAAGAGTTCCGTGTAAGCTTTTGCAGTGTAAGATGTCGTCACGCGCCGTTCTCAGGTAACCACTTTGCTTTATAAAGGGGCCAGCACACATCGCATGTAAGGGTAGGGTTCAATTCCCATATTGCACTGGGGTACTGTTTAGTCCGTCCTTTCGTAAAAGTAAACTTGCCATTTCACAGACCTACCACACTCATAGCTTTAGCAATAAGCGGGGCATTCAATGCTCATAATTGTGTACATATGTATGCCTAAACGCAACCATTTTTGAATACTCTTACGACTGCCGTCAATGTAAAATTGAATTTCAACTGCACTATTTTAGGAAACTGAATAAATTTAAAGAAAAATATTTGAATACTAGTATTTCTTTAAATGCATATTTTCCTAAAAAACTTGAAAAAAACCACATCATCAATTATTATTTAAATAACGTCTATCAGAGGTATTTTTAACGCCTCTGCAAGCGTATTTCACACATTAAGAAAAAAAAAGAGATACTCCTTAAAAGTTTGATTACACGTATTTTCACGCTCTATATTTTAAAGTAAGATTTAACATATTTTTTAGTTGCACCACGTTAAATGTAAGAATGTAAAATGAGCTTTAAATGAATATAAAAAGACAACAGCGTCAACCTGCGTTTGTTTACCAATTAACTTCAGTTAGGTGTTTTTTTCATTGGCCACTTTTATGCTTGTCTTGATTTTCAATTCCTTAAACCACTAAATTTATTCCTCTTAAACTATATTCATTCTATCAAAATAAGTCAAGGAGTATTTTCACTCCTTGAAAAAAATAACATAAAGCTCGATCTCAATTCGTCATGTAGCAATTGAGTTAGTTGACTTACAGCACCATCTATTGAAAATAACAGAGAACTTAAACCAGAAGAAATGTTATAAAATTATATAGAATGTTAGCTTAATTTTTTTCCCCCTGTTGACTAGGTTTCGTCCGTGCTTTGTGCAAGTAGAAACAGAACTAATTGAAAAATTGAAAGAAGGAATTAGAAATGAACCTACAAAATACATGAATGCCCATTATATGCTTCTTCAAGCAAAAAAACTTATTAAACAGAATTTGAATAAAATTTTGTCAAACGAAATAGACTCTTTGAACGGCCTTCTGTTGAAAATTGAAGAAATTCCGGAATGGAACCTGTTGGACAAAACTACGAAAAAAGTTCTTGTACGTTGGGCTAATTTTGCAAATTGTATTACAAAAGCCGTTCATCAACTTCAGGAAGATATGTAAGTAAAAACTATAATATAAATACTAAGAAATGTAACAATGAATGTTTGTATTTGCGTAACTTTGACGCCAATGACACTGAAGTGCTAATAGACAAAGCATTACTTACGATCAATCATCATAACTATGATCAAGTTACTTATGATCTATGTAAATAAGTATCCAAATCTTATTTATAAAAACGAAAATCTGTTTGTTTGTCCATTTCGCAATCTACAGCGTTGGATCTATTGGCTCGAAATTTCGCGCTAATACGTAAAAAAATTTAGGGAAAATTTTGCTCCTCTTTAAATGTCTGAAAATCCACCTGTTCTTCAATCTTTAGCTATTTTTAGCTATTTTCAGGACCAGAATGCTTCTTTTGATAAATAGTAAAACAAAGTGAAGCAATTGAGTAAAAAAATTAGGTATTGTAAGTGAGATGGCCGTGAATTTGATGGCACTGCTTTGAAGGCAAAATTGAGACTTAAATTTGTTTGAAATAGCGTTTAAAGATCACCAAGATTATTTTTTTCAGAAATAAAATGATTTCATCTGCATGAAGTTTTGATATAAAAAGGATTTTTCAAGGCAAAACGAAATCATTCGAATGCGAAAGTTCTCCGACAACACACCCCGAAGAGTTTCAGCTCGTTTACAGGAGAACACTCAATTCCAATGACAAGACTGTTCATTTTGAACAAGAGTAGAACTTCTTTAAGAGTGCGTTTCTAAAAATTTTTTGCACCGAAATGATTTCGATTTGCCGGGAGTAGCCCACGATGATTAATACATTGATTATTTTGATTGTTTAATTGTTTCACTTCGGCAACAGTTGAAGCTTTGGCTTGCTAATGAAATTTCTCATTCTGATGAAAGCAAATAAAATCTGGTGTTGTGACAATAGTTTTAACTGAAACAATAAAGGTTGAAAATTCATAAAATTTTGAATAAAATTGCAAAATACTAAAAATTTTGACAGTGTCAAAAGATTGCCAATTTTTGCAATTTTGATTTTTAAAAGTAGGAATTTTTTTATGATATTATGGATTAAGTCCCCATTAAACGAAACTCAGTATTCACGCAAAAAAAACCTTATTTCACTGAAATATTTATTATCATTACTTTTCTTTTATAGGTCTGAACAATTTCCGAAGTACAGTTTTCTGCTTCCACTTTTTCTTACTTATGAAACTGAATAATTATTTTTTTCAAAGAAATACGGACAAGAAGCCATCTTTTTTTTCTATTTAAACGTACTCATTCAAACAGGCCAATTTTCTTCTTCATAGATATTAGATAATTTGTTCAACACTTTTACTCTGAGCTACATCTATCATCTTTACAGCCATTTAAAAATCCTCTTCGGAATATTTGCTTCAATCGAAGTACAATCTCATATCATAGAAATGTTTAGCACCTAAACCTACCAGCAAAACTTGTCTTCCCTAGAACCAACGAAATAGCTCCAATATAGAGTCAATGAAATAGCTTCAGTTCAGAATATCTGCATCAATCAAAATAGAAAACTATTTCATAAAAATGTTTAGAACCTGAACCTATCAACTCTGTCTTCTCTACAAACAATGAAATAGTTCCAGCTCAGAATATCTGCATCAATCAGAATAGAAATTTATTTAATAAAATTTTTAGAACCTGAATCAATCAACTCAGTCTGTCTTCTTTACAAACAATGAAATAGTTCCAGCTCAGAATATCTGCATCAATCAGAATAGAAATTCATTTCATGAAAATGTTTAGAGCCTGAACCTACCAACTCAGTCTGTCTTCTCTACAATCAGTTAAATAGCTACAGTTTTGAACATATCTGCACCAATGACAATAGATAATTATTTCATAAAAATGTTTAGAAACTGAATCAACTCAGTCTGTCTTCTCTACAAACAATGAAATTGTTCCAGTTCATAACATCTACATCAATCAGAATAGAATTTTTTTTTCATAAAAATGTTTAGAACCTGAAACTATCAATTCAGTCTGTCTTCTCTAGAAGTAATGAAATAGCTACAGTTCTGAATATCTGCTTCAGCTGAAATGAAAGCTTATCTCGTAGAAATATTTCAAACCTAAACCTATAAGCTCTTCTCTTCAACGAATGAAATAATTACGATTCCAAATATCTGCTTCAATCAAATAGAAACTTATCATATAGAAATTTTTAGAGTATGAACGTACCAACTCCATTCGCGTCATCTCTACAGCCAATGAAATAGCTCCATTTCTGAATACGTGTTTCAATCAAAATGAAAATTTTTCACATAGATGTCTAGAGCCTTTACAAATCAACACCATCTCTATTCATAACAAACAATAATAGCATCATCTAAACCAAGTTGAGTCTGCTTCAGTCGAAATAGAATAGACCATATTGAACGTTTGAATACTTTAAGGTATTATCTCCATTCCTCGTCTCTAAAGCTAGTCAAATATCACCAGTTACGAATGATTTGCCTTAAATGAAATAGAAATTTATCATATTAAAAGTTTCACAACCTGAATCTACGATCTACAGTCTTCCGTCTACAAGCCAATGGAGCTCCATCAGGACCGAATCAAGTTAAATCAACTTCAAACGAAATAAAAATCTACTAAGTTGACCGCTTCGCAACTTCAACATATGATCTCCATTCGTCTTCTCTACAGTTACTCAAATATCACCAATTATAATTAATCTGCTTTAAGTGAAATAGAAATTCACCGTTTTGAAAGTTGCATACCTGAACTCGCCTTCTGTATACAGCCAAATCTCACCAGATATCACTCATGTTGGATCTACTTCCGAATTAATAGAAATTCATCAAGTAAAGATTTTCACAACCTGAACTAATGATGTCCTGCTTTTTTCTATCTATAGTCAATGAAATAGCATCAGGTCGGAATTAAGTCGAATCTGCTTCGATGTAGAAACCTGAAACAATGAACTCTAGACTTCTGTATAGCCGGTCAAGTTTTTAGAATTTAAAAATGAAGCTCAATTTTCCTTTTCCGAATTGAAATATTTGCCATATTGAAAATTTCACAACCTGAAACGGATGCCACATTCTGCCATCAAGAAATGAAAACTTTGATTCCAGATTTGCTACCATCCACAAACATCTGCTGTTGACCAACTATAGCCAGCTCTGATATTTCTCCCGATGTCGAGTCCAAAAAGTCCTGATGCCAAGTCCAAAAGTTCTGTTGCCGATCTGCTTCGATATAGAAAGAGTGTAGAGAACTGAACGAACGACCTCCAGCCTTCTGTGCAGCCAGCAAAATATTACAAGACGAAAATCAAGTTCCATCTTCTTCAATCCTGTTGGAACATTCACAACCTGAAACGGACGCTCCAAGTTCTGCCACGAAGAGATAAAGACTATAAACCCACATTGGCTACCACACATAACATCTGAAATCTCATCTGTGGTAGTCAGCCATGACATTTTTTCCCGATGCCGAATTCTTCAGCAACATCGAAACACGAACACTGTCTGCTAAAGTGACTTTTTTAAACCGAAGAGGACACCTCGCATTCTTTTCCAACAAATTCGCCTAGAGGTTGTCCATAAGTGACTATACTTAACCGAGGGCCTTTGCATAAGACATCCTGCAGGGTCCACCTGTGACTGTGACTAGCTCCTGTGACTCTCGCCTGCATCCTCCGCCGCCATGCCTCCACCAAAAAAGGGGTTTCCGCTAGGTCATGTAGCAGAAAAGTTGCATGACCTAGTTGGTACCTGGTCACCGTAGTCCTCTCAACAACATCGAGAGTTGAAGTGCGGTGGCCGAAAGGGGAGTGTTCGTAGAGCATTTCGAATGAACGAACAATTGATACTGAATACCTGCGCACTATTTCGCGTATGTTATGTCTCCCCTTAAACGAGGGTTCTCACTGCATTTTATATGTTGTTTCCTATGCAAAGTTGTGACATTAACTAAACTTTTCATTTGATTCTTATAAAAAACAGAAACTACAGAGAAATCATTAGAGAAAAGTCCGCTTGATAAATGTACCCATTTTTAATGTACAATTTGACTCTTGATTATAACCAGGGCTTAATTTCTTGCAAAAGAAGTACATTCTATTAAAACAATGATTATTCAAAGATTTCCCCCTGTAATAGTATTGGACACATTTTTGTTATTTCACAGAACAGAGAAATGGAATTAAAATAGCCTGAAATTAGCATGAAACAAAACTAAACAATGCACAGTAGAGGACCTAAAATATGTTGATCTCAGGACTCTGAGAGGTGAAATCAACTCTGATTGGTCTGTTCGTTAAAATCGGTTTGTGTGTGAAAAGGGAAAAAAATTTCGAGTTGATGTATTGTTGGGCTCCGGAGCACAGTATTCATGAGCTCCGCTCGGTTTTGCCTAATATGTAAAAAATCACTCTGAAAAAAGAAGTACATGAGCTGAGCTCCGGTGAGCTCCTATTCAAATTAAGCCCTGATATACACTTAGCAAAGTTACTTTAGACAACTTTCGCGCACATTTATTGCTCTTTAAACTACTTTTTCTTTCATAAAAACACAGGAGTACAGATTTTTTTTTTTAAATTTCTTTGGTTTTCGCTTTTAGAGTTATCTCTAGGGTTGTTCGAAATGCTCTATGAGGTAGCCCACCTCCACGTGGTACTCCCTGGGCAACATTTCGGGACAGGTCTATGTTTACCATCTCCCGAAAGGGCAAAGAGGCTACCAAACACCAGACAAGCGTTCATGGAGTGAAGGCTTATCCCTTTGAAACGCAATCATTTTCCAATGCTGAAAAAAGGGCAGCCGTTGCCGTCGCTCGATTTAACTAACAGTAATATGGCGGTCTATCGAATCGTTCATCGCGTGCACAGATCTAGAGACCATTTTTTGACACAGACTGGCTGTGCGAGTGCACGTCATGAACGATTCGATCGACCGCCATCTTGCTTCTAGTTAAATCGAGCGATGGCAGCGGCTGCAATTTTTTTTAGCACTGGGCAGTCTATGCAGTTGTTCTTTCTATCCATGCATTTCCATGGTATTCTTCTAGTTTCCAGCAGATGCCAGTGCTGTTAAAAATAATCCTGACAATCTTACAAGCAATGGACAATTTTTACGAGAAATGGCGGGCTAAAAAGAATTCTCGTGTAACTGTGTATTTCCCTCCAGTATTTTTACGGAAATAAAATTTATTCTTCGTGACTGACAACAGTCAAAACGTCAGAGATTTGTGTCCTCACGGCGAGTACACCGCTCGTTAAAGGGTTATAATCGAATGCTTATAATTCGGCGGTGTTCTTTAATAACTTTGCTTTATTCTAGGAAGATTTAAAAATATGAACGCCACATAAGTGTTAAAATTAATGTACCATTCAAAGGGTTATGCGCAAGGATTATTTTCAAACGAATCTGCCTTACCCAGAACATGTGCGTGCTAGTACCAACAATACTATTGGTGAATGTACATGGAGCTAGTAACATGTAACCAAATTTTATTTTTCCTTAACAGTTATTGCATATGGCGTTAGTAAATATTAATCGGCCGGAATCGAGAGGAGGAGATCAGAACTTGTCGATATTGCAATCTTCGCTGACGATATTGTAATTTGGAATTCAGGCACTGACGTGACTAACATTGATACTCTCCTCAATTCCACTTTGATTGCACTTTCTGATTTTGCAACAGAACACAAATTGACTTTCAACACAGTTAAATCAATTGTGACTTTTTTACCACTAATAAACATCTATACAACTACAATTAAAAGCTGTATTTTGATACCCAGCCTCTCACCTATGAAAAACATCCCAAGTATCTAGGATTCATCCTGGATCCTGAATTCAACAGCAACAAGCATATTAACCACCTGGTTTCAAAGGCTCGTAAGCGCCTTAACTTTCTTAAATATCTAGCTGGCAGGGATTGGGGAGCTGATGCTATCACTCTTAGAACCACATATATTTCGCTTATAAGACCTATTCTGGAATATGGCTACCCTATTTATTCCTGCGCGTCTGAAACCAATCTCCAGAAATTAGAACGTGTACAACTGAGTGCCGCTCGAATCATTCTCGGACTTAAAAATAGCTGTCCTTCTGGTACAGCCCTATTTGAAGCCAACTTACAACCATTGCATCTTCGAAGAAGAGCTAACTTGGTAAAATACTTTAATAAAATTTACAGCTATGGCTCCCAACATCGTACTTCCTTGTATCTGCACACCTGGCATAATAATCAAAGACTTAAGAAATTCAGCCCTTTTAGTTTGGCGGAAACTCAAAACCTGATCTCTCGTGAGGTTGAACCTCAATCTTTGAGATCTTATTTTGATCCCTCAGAGGGAATGCCAAAAGTTTTCTTCCTCTGAAGTCCACTGCAAACAAGCAAACTCATCATGACGACCATCTTCGGTAACTGGCCCTGGAAATCATTAGTCATATTCCTAAAGATGCAGTGCAGGTCTATACTTATGGTAGCCGTACAGAAAATCGTACTGGCAGCGGTATTTACATCAGAACTCCTCATCTTGAGACTTCATTAAAACAACGAAACCCTGATACTTGTTCTGTCTTCAGGAGCGAATTAATTGCAATAAATGTTGGACTTGACGCTATCTTACCTATTGATTATGAATTTGGTGAACTTTGGATCTTATCGGACAGCCGCAGTGCACTTCAACATCTTAGTGACTGGTCCTCTGCAGGCGATGAAACCAGTATATCTATCCTGCTCAAACTTAAGAAACTGTCTCAGAACCACGACATCCATCTCCAATGGATCCCATCACATGTAAACATTAGTGGTAATGAGGTTGCAGATAGATTGGCAAAAGAAGGCAGTGAGGACGAAACGACCACTGGTGTTTCGCTTACTCACCAAGAACTGTACTCAAATGAAAAATCTAATTTAAATTCAATTTGGCGCATTCCACCTGCGCACCAATGGTACACTGGAACATCCCCTGGCTTTCTACTGGAAATTAAATGTGATCGTGGCTCCCAGACTGCACTTGCTAGACTTAAAAGTGGCCACCTTAAGTGTCTTTCGTACGAACACGGCAAGAAAGTCCACCCCACTTGCAAGAAATGCTGTGATCATCCAGCCTCTCCAGAGCACACACTGAGTTGCGTCGGACTTTCTAAGGAGGACTTAACATCTGCTCCCCTTTTAGTTATAGACTTTCTGTCGGTCAACAATCTATTGGAGTTGATCTGATTTATGTCAGATCTTTAAAGAGGATAAGCAACAACAACAACAACAAATATTAATTTTTACTTTCGCGTTGATATATTGACCATTCTTGTTAATAATTTCGCTTCTCCAAACCCATCTAAAAAGAGAGAGAGAGAGAGAGAGAGAGGATAAGAAAATTCCCCCATAAAATGAAAAACTGATCCATGCATTTTTACTTATGTTTGTTAATTTTATTTCAATTGCTACTGCAGCTTAGAGATAAGCCATTTTTGTCTGAACGCAAAAGATGCTATTTAATTTTGCAGTTAACAATGATTTTTATTTTTTCTTCTCCTATGTCTTAACTGTTAGTAAAACAATATTTTGACAGTTTATGTGTTTTCCACTTCCGCGGGAATGGATCTTTTCCGAAAAAGAAAGAGAACAGAAGATAGAGACCGTAAGACCTCTTAACAAACTAATTAACTTCTTTTGTGCAGTATATTATTACAAAAATAAATAAACGCCATAAAAATAAATAAACGCCAAGTAATATAAATATGTAGGAATTTTTATGATTTTCCCCAATCCCCTTTTTTATGAAAACTAGGCTATAACAAGCAAATATTACCCTTAATATTATCCCTTCGCGCTTGTTATAAGCAAGATCGACTGCATATATGTACGAGGCGTGTTCAAAAGTATCAAAAATTTGGCATCAGAACTTAATTTATTCATTTGAAAATCCGAAACACTAGTGTGTCGTCAGGCTTCCTACTTGCGAAGCTGAAAGGGCCATACTTTTTGAACACACCTTGTATTATTTTCGAAATTTAAGTTAACCTAGAAAGGAAAGTACCTCATAAGGAAGTAGTTAGTTCAGGAAATTCCTTTTTCTCCATGAAAAACGAAAAAAAAAAAGATAGTCTTGTACATCTCTCATTAGATTTTATTTGAAAACACCGTTCTGACTTTCATTCTCTCTTTTTCCAGAAGTGCATTTTTCACCGTCGACCAATACAACATGTCCTTCACCAGTCATGTATTGCGTGAGCTACATAGCCTTCGGTTAGTGGTTTTAAATAAGATAAAAATACAGCGAATTTTTTGAAATTTACATTTCAAAATACCCCAACTAGCACAGCGCACCATCAGAGATACATGAAAATTCGTTCTAATCGGGTTTCGCCACCCGACAAATGGAAACAAACAACATTTTCTGTTTTTGTATGCATAACTAATTAGACTTAACTAAATTCAAACAGAGGCTGCACGTGACACCATAAATTTTGTTAAATGATGTAAAATCAATATTCATGTCTTTAAATATTAGAATGAAACCCAGACATTTCCGGAACATATGTAAGTGTCTTCGTTTGCTTAAGCCGATGGTCAAGTGCTGGAAAGTTTCAAAATTATTTTAATGGTGAATTCAAGCATTTCTTCGTAATTATGGAATTTATAAGATATCAATATTATCTATATTCTTCTCTTCATCGGTATTTTATCTTTAATAGTTCGTGATTCTCCTGTATAGCTACTTTTGTCTTATATACCCGATTCTTATTATATACAACTTTATTTTCCAACTAAGTATTTAAACTATTCTTTGTAATATTTCAAATTGAAGCACATCCTATTTAAATCATAACTATAATTTCGTTGTTTTCTTTCTAGCGTTTTAATATCCGTTTTGTTTAATACATGAAATTGAATGACGATAGTTTGCTATGGACTCTATAACTACGCCTAATGATGATTAATAATAAGTAAATGCAGCTAATAACATTTACTAGTGAAAATTTTAGTTACCTATATGGTTTTTAATAATTCATCGTTAAAAGCTTTTCTATCTCCAGTTTCATGACAAAGTGTTTTGACACCATATTTGTTTTAAAGTGTTGCTTACGCACGATTATTAAAAACATTAAAAGTAGTTATAAAGATCGAAACATTTTGTTAGTTATTCTATTCAAAGTACGGAAACCATAACCTTGAAACATTTAAATTTCACCATTAATTTCTTCGGTTCCATGATTAATAATTCTTGGTATTAGGAATACGTTTCTTTGGATTTCATGTAATTTTTATGAATTTTAGAATTTTTTTAAGGAAGTTTATCGAAAACAGGACATTAAATCAACTATAAAAAAATAATTCTTTACAGAAATCAATAACATGTAGACAGTTATTCTTTTAAATAGCAATATTAATCAGTATAACTTCAGTATTGTGTATAAACAAATTCAAATTAAATTTTAGTAATTTTCATGCATTTAGGCAGTTGAATTTTAAATAACAATTCTCTATTGTACGTTGTTACAAACTACTCCGCATTAACTTTTAAAATTGCGTTTCTGGATAATCCCATTTTCAATATAAAGTTTTGATTTTAAAAATTCCTCATTTACAAATTAGCATTTTGTCAAACTATAATATTCCTATTTGAAATTTTGTGATTTAATTAGATTCGATTAAAGCTTTTATATTTATTTGGAAATAGTGCGATTCGTAGTTCAAAGTCCAATTGGTTGTGGTCGGGAATTTCGACATACCACCAGAACCACTGGCAATGAAATTAATAAAATACAGATGCTGTTTTTTGAACTTTTTCCTCTCAGTTTCAATAAGTCATGCGTCGGCTGGTCAGCAATATCAGTTTTTCTTGGATATATACGACCAGCTGGATCCCGACTGGGTGTACGCCCATCACCAGAAGGTGGACAACAAAATCGAATGCGCCTCCATTTGTTACCGAGATGGAAAATGCGCGTATTTCGGGTACAAGCACAAAGTGTGTTACCTGCTGAAGGATTCCGTCGACAGGATGAGCTGCTCCTTAGACGACTGCTCCGATGAAGGAATGAGGGTGTATAAAGTGAGTTGTACAAAAGTAGTCACTCTTTCGCATTCAATTTGCTTACGCTTAAAATTTTAATAAGTATCTGTACAAATAACACTCTACAAATGCACACTAGAGAATGCGATCCCACACTGTTTTTCGTTTCGCGGGATTTCGTGATTGAGACTTATTGATCCAGCGGAATTAGCGTTTCATTCAGCTGAGAATTCATTTCAACCGAGAAAAATAGAAAATGTACGGTTTTAAGCACCATGAAGTTTAACTTTAATAGTAATAATTAATTTTATTTGTGTGTGTGTGTGTGTGTGTGTGTGATAATTAATACAATAACTTACAGAAGTATGAAAATTAATGTTATGATATTCAAAATAATATACTTAGTTCTTAGTTGCTAAAAAAGAATGCTAAAAAGACAATGTATATGTAGGTGTATAGAGTCACTCGTCTTACTAGTCTTGATTTAATTTTAATAAAATAGTTAAAAGCGAGAATTGAACAAATTAAAACCTAAAATGAAAACTTTTTATAATTGGTTCATGATTGTTATCTAAGAGAAAAATTAGTATGTAATATTTCTGCTCACTGGGATACTGGGAAGTTTGCAAAAAATTGAGATTACATTTGATCCAGACTACCATTGGAGAATAATTAGAAAAATTAAAACTTTAAATTGAAATTTCTAATTATCGATTCATGTGTTGTGGGATGAGATACATACATATGCAGCAATGTTTGGCCAATGGATGATTGGGTAGGTGGTGTAAAATTGTAATAAAAATAATTTATTTCTCAGTTTCGCGGGATTGCGACACTAATCAAGCGGGACTAATCCCGAAAACATTTGTGCGGAATCCTGCGGAATCCCGTTCTTGCGGGATAGCGTTCCCTAATGCATGCAAATGATTGTTTTGTCTTCCTAACGGTCGGGTTAGCTGGCAATTGTAGGCTTGGCAGCTGCTCTGAAAAAAAGAAGTAGTATGTCATTGACATCTAGAAACTAATTGGTGAAACTAGAATTTATCCGTCTTTGTACTCCCTGTAAATATTAAATCATTGAACGAGACACTTCTGACCTTACTTATCCAATTTCTTAGATCTCTCCTCTATAAGCTAGATCTTGTATCCAGATGAAAATATCTGTCAATCGCTGCGCAAGGGCGGATTAAAGGGGGGGGGGTGGAGGGGGTGACCGCACCTGCCCTAGAAAAAAGAAATTAATGTAAAAGATCCTATTTTGCTTCCATAAAATGGATGTATATGTCAATCTTCTAACAAACCGCCCCACCGACAAACTTGCATTAATCCGCCACTGTCGCTGCGACAGCTATTTTAGCAACTTTTTCGCTTTCGCAACTTTTTTGTTACGTCAAGTGTATGGGCAGAGTCAGAGCGCAAGAGAAAATAATGTCACATTTAGTGTCATATCTAGGGTACAGCAGGTAAGGCGAGTGCCATAAACGCCTCTTGAAAGGGTGCCATCGTGACAGATCGACGTAAAGAAGAAAGCATTTTAGCGAAAAATTTTGATTAAGATATTATTTCTATACTGGACGCTATTTTTAAATTAGCTAATCAAATTCGTTTCAGAGAAAAATCTTATTAATTGCGTTACTCATTACGAACCCTAACAGCAGGAACCAATAAGAGCGGTCGTTATATTAAAATTTCTAAAAAGCTGTCACAATGTAAGCAAAGCTATTGGAATTTATAAAACACTACATAATTCTTATCAAATTGTCGCTATAGAGGTAAGGAGCTCATAAAGAAGTTATGTAAGGTGCCTGTGTATCAAATACAGCGCCTGTGTCGTAATATCCAACAATAAACTGCCGTTATAATGAAATTTTTAACGGTGCAAGAGAAGTATTTGGGGTCGAATTTAAAAGAATACTAAATATTGTGTCGTTATAAATGAAACCTGATGCGTTTAAATATGAATGAGAAGCGAAGTTTTTACGTTTGTGACAAGGGCACTAATTTATCTAAATATGCCATTGGCCAGGCCCTTACATTTCTTTTTGAGATAAACTCTAAATGCAACTAAATGAAACTATCCCTTTATGCTAGTTCCAATTGATAAGGAACAACACCATAATAGCTGAAGAAACTCATTTATCCTCTCTCACGTTCTTCAAATCGACTTTGTCGACTAATGCCTAAACGGATAATGTCACTGAAGATTGCTAAATGGCTTCAATGTGAAGGTTCCAGGTTTTGGACAAGCGTTTGGAGGTCTATTCAACGGTTGGAAGTTTGGTCGGTTTTCTGCAGATGTAACGTGATTATGCAGAAGAACCGCTTCAAAAGTACCTCGGGCAAGGTTACTCCTTTGGCAGATAGCCTTGTGTAGATTTGCATTAACCAAATAAACCTAACTAATTCAATCGACCTTACTTTTAAATTACAGCATACACTTCGAATTTTCGACATGTAATAGCTATTCGGCATTTTACTCAAGAGACTGCTTAGTAGCTGTAGTTTTATCTGATATTATAACTGACTAAAAATGGTATGTTTTAATTTTGCAGTGGAAAAAGGATGAATTCATGGAAACCACATCTTCTGTACAATGTAAGTAACAAAGGAATTCCGTTACATAATTAACGCAAAGTTATTCACGCTTCTATGTGAGAAAAATTAGTTAAACTGCATATTCATCCTATGTTTATTTTAAACATTGTGGCAACTTTACGGCTCGTTCACAAACATAAATTATTTGAAAAATGATAGCTTTAAGAAAATTTGTTTAACAGAACATAACTTATGTAATGCTATAAAGTTGAATATTTTGTCTTTTTCCGAAGGCGCCGGTGCGTCCAAACGGCGCATTCGAGGACTAATTCAGGTAAACAACCAATCATAGTAACAGAAGAGCAATCTTTGCCGTATCATCTAGAAAACAATGAGAGATAATTGATTAAATTGGGTTTGAAAGAAATTAGCATAAAAATAAACCATTTATTTCGTCATCCACTGCCAGGGTATATTACGGAGTTTAAATTACCATACATTTTTGCCATTTTTCTGGAGTGTTAAATGTGAAGCCTTTTTATAAACGAAACAACAACTCCAGACGTAGATTCATACCCAAATACATGCTAAGGAATTTTCTTATCTGTTGTGCATCGATGCACGTTTATTTTGCTTTGTTTGTAAATTAATGTAAAAGTACCAATCAGTATCTCTATTTCATTCCTCAGCAACAACAACCTCTACCACGACCACCATCGAAACGGCTACCAAATCAACCACAACCACCACCGAAAAAACTCCCGAAACAACCACAACCGCAGCTACGACAAGACCAAGCACAACATCATCGACGACCGAGACAGCACCTACAACTTCTACGGAATCCACAACAATCAAGTCAACCACGACATCGACCCCAGAATCTTCTACAGAGCCATCCACCTCGACCAAAGCAACAACAACAACCACTAAGCCACCTACTACAACCACTAAGCCACCTTCTACAACCACTGAGCCACCTACTACAACCACTGAGCCACCTACTACAACCACTGAGTCACCTACTACACCCACTGAGCCACCTACTACAACCACTGAGCTGACCACTACAACCGCCGAGCCAACAACTACATCAACCAGTGAATCGACTACTACGTCCACTGCCGAGTCCACCACAGTAACAACGACAACAACAGGCATATCATATCAGTTCAATACTTTAAAACAAATAATTATTTTTATATGTGGGATAACATAGTCAAACCTCGTTAGTACATCACTCTCTGTCTTAAAACCTCTTAAAAATGACTCTCAAGGCCTCTTAGAAATGACTTACTAAGCGAAATGATTTCTCAAGAGGAGTTTATATTAAATGCAAAACGAAATCCTAATTAAAGTAAATAAAAAACTTGTAAAAAACACACATAAGATGTTACAGGTAAGATCTTATGGGTGTTTTTTACAAAGTTTTTATTTACTTTATCGTTTAACACCAGTATTTTGAGTGTTTTTTTTCGAAATCCTAATTGTTTATGTTAGAAGTGTGCCTGTAATTAACTTACATTATAATTAATAAAAAATTAGCAGAATCAGAATTTGAATTAATTAAATGGATGTCAAATTAAGGGAATTATGAACAAAGACGGTTTGTATGTACAGTGGTCGCCGCTTATTTCGATCAGTGGTTTGTCCGGTGTACTGCTTATTCCAGTGAAAATCGGCCTGAACAGAATGAAATGGCCAATTTGCACTGGTTCTCCGCCGGTCACCTCGGTAGTGAGTGCCGCTTCATCCGGTCAAATAATCTTAGGAGATTAGGTAAAATTTCAACGTAATTAACTGTTAGGGCGAAATGAAAGCCAGTCAAAGATGACTCATATTTGTGTGGCGGTGTTGAGGTAATTCATTCAAAAAAATTGTTAATACCCTTAACAGAATTTTAAATAAAAGTAAGGATCAATCCTACACCCGGAACCGAGACACCTGATGATGACGACGACGATGTGCACCCGAACCTCATACGTGCCACAAGAGTAGATTTACTGAACACTGTGGACACTTTAAGTAGGGCATTTGATAAAAACAACATAACATCACCTCTTTTCCACAGTCGAATAATTATTTTTTTATAATTATTCCACTTTATTTGAGATTCAATTTGCTATTCCCCTAAAACAGCTTTTAATTTCGGATCCCCCCCCCCCCCAAATAAAAAACTTGCACTGCGTTTTTTTTTTAAATACATACATGTACTTTTTTACTTGTTCACTTCTTTATTCTTAAATAAATATGCCCCTAAGTTAAACTATTAACTAATATAATTCATAGTTTTAATTCAATGTACTGATTTTTTTCTTAAATTTTCTCACTTGTACTTGGTCCCGCCGCTTCTTTCGGATTTCAGTTATTCCGATCAATTTCAATCCCCCGATGTGACTGGAAAAGGCGTGACTACTGTACTTATAATTGAACTCTATAGGATCTGTCCTATTTAATCGGCCATCGTACTGAAGTGTAAAAGAAGAATAATCCTGCATGAATTCCTAAAACTTGTTGATAAGGCAACAATCTTTTTAGGGAAAATTGCTGGGAGTTTTGATCAACAAAAATGAACCAATTTTGATGTGAAGAGGAAATGAAAGTCGGGACTTCTGAAAGATGATGTAATGTGCGAAGTGACGACTTATCCAGGTGATTTATTAATGAGGTTTGACTGTATAAAGTTTAAGTTTTATAGTTAAGCTTATGTTATGCTTTCAAGTAATAAAAAGACTAAACAAAAGGTACGGAAAATTAAAATGGGTTAGAAGAATAAAAAAGGAAAAACTGAAACATATTTCAATGTTTTAATCATTTAAATTGTTGGGAGCATCTTTAAAACGATATTAGTGACAAGAAACTGATATTTTTAACTTAAATTTCAATTTAATATCTTCCTTTCCTTTCATGGCACCTGCGGGCACCTGCCGTTTATGGTATTGGTCATTACTAATAGCAGTAGCATTGCTCACGTTATAGGTGGACCAACGTTGCCCCTATCAAGGGACAGATGACAACCAATGCCGCGATCCGAATCCGGGGTCGTGGTATACTAGGATAGTCCTTTATCTACTATACAACCTGGGCGCCTCAATCTCAATTACTCAATTAAAGACTTAAGTTGTTATAAGATTTATTTTTAAAATAAATAAATAATTATTAAAAAAATGACTGAAGGATGTCCTTAATATCCATATCAACCTGAAATAATCACCCAGTAGATTTCCCTATAACATGGTAGATACATGGTACCATGGTTTCCCTATAACATGGTAGTCAGGGCCGCACCCAATCAAAAAATTTTGGAAGGGGACCCAACAGTGAAGAAAAGGGCTGAATTTTTCTCCAAAAGGCTATTTTGTTAACAACATTTTAAATTTGGGGGGGGGGTGGAGCGGACCCCCTGGTCCCCACTTCCGTTAAGTGTTATCAGAATCGTTGTTGTACGAGGCCATTTAGATTGTACAGACACAATACCAACGTCATCAGTGTACACATCATGTTACGAGACAATACAGAAACTCCTGTCCTTTGCCGTGTTATGCGAGTCTATTTTAGCGCGTTATGCGACCACGATCAAAATTTGCCCATAGTGTTAGACGAATCCGTCTTATAGAATGATCAAGTGCTAAAGGGGCTTCTTTGCTGTAATCAATCAAAATATGCAACTATTTTTAACGTAACGCCTTCCTCTTTCAGAGCAAACAACGACAGAAAGCGACAAGTACGTTTGCGATATTCCGAACGGAGGCATCGAAGGGGAACTTTACTGTGCTACAACCACAACACTCATCAAACAGATGGGATCGTAAGTACAATTTTTCTCCACCCTCAGAAACCAGCTGAATGAGATTCAGCTGAAGACTTATCAAAACTATTTCCCTTTGTTCGAATATTTAGAGACTCCTATATAAAAATATGTCTGTTAGTGTTTTAAGAAAAACCTATATTAGGGGTATCTCACTAGGAGACGTGACCTGGGAAGAAGACTTTGTAAGGGGTTCTAACGCATATAATCACGTTGCATTTGGAGAAAAAAAACCACTCAAAACTTTAGATCGTTAGATCGACAGTCACGCGGCAGGGCCGAACAGTGGGCTTGCTCACTTCAGCCATGTACTACGTTCAGTGTCTTGTCTACTCGGCCATGGTGGGGCCATGAACTTAACTTATACTACCATACATAAAACCAGGACACAAACCCTATTGTGGGCTTAAGGTATCCGACTAAGTTGAAAAGGTCAGTTTTGGCGAAACTCCCTGTCTCAAAATAAGGCCCTCCACTTAGACATTCTAAAACTGTTTTTATTTTAATTCTGCGTGTTTTAGAATGCTAGCTATGGCCATTTAAATCATAAGAGACGGCTATCAAAATTTTGAATGCTTCTATCAAAAATGAAATTTTTTTCGCAGCTACTACACGAAAAACATGATTTCTAAAAAACTAATAAACGATAAATGATTTAGCTTAGCATGCATGTTTCTTGGACCTCTGTGAATGCAATAGACTACAGGTTTTGGTGTAGACCTATTTTATTATGTTTTACACCTTTTTTGTTTCAGAAAATAGAACGAATTTTGAAAAGAAAATGCTTATTCACTACACTGGACTAATTATAAATCGGAAGGTTTTTAAAATACAACTTAATCTGCTGTCTGTTACATTACCAAGTTACAAGAATACGAATGCAAAGCCGCAAGGATTATTTTGTAAAGCATTTTTCGTAGCTCGTTTTTCCCAATGATGACATTTTCATTAAATTTTTCAATAAATTTCAAATTTCTAAAAATTAAATATACATATAATTTAAATTGTTATCATTTTAAAGTTTTTTCTTTGAAACACACCTAAAAAACTATTCAGCATATTACATATTAGTTATTTTAAGAAAATCGCCTCAGAACGTAGTCGGATACTTTAATACAACGGATGCTAGAAAAAAAAATGAATAACTAAATAAATGAAAAAATGAAAACAATAAAGTACTTCTTTGTGCACAATTTATGCTGTTTAAGTTTTTGATCAAATTTCAATTACTAATCACTTTTGATAAGCGTGACCTACGAACTAAGGATTGTCCTCAGTGGTGCAAATTTAGCCACTTTGTGGTTAGACCTTGGTCAACTGGCAGTACCGAAGTATTTTAAAGTCCAAATGACTCAAAAAATATTTGCAGAGCAAGCATATTTCAGCAGCACAAGCACTTAGAAGTAAGCTCTAATGAATAATTTGACTTTTCTCTCAGCTTGAAAATTGTTCCGGCCACTTTTTCAGCCACTTTCCGGCCACTTTGAGGCTACCAGAGTTGGTAACACTGAACTGCCTGGGACGTGTTGTTCTTGGGGGAAGGAATATTACAAATTTTGGAGGGAATCTCGTCTTTTAAGGCTAATTTTAGTCTAAAATTAATGTTCTACGCGTTAACCCTTTGAGGCGCAACCCTTTCCCAATGCTGAAAAAAGGGCAGCCGTTGCCATCGCTCGACTTAACTACCAGCAAGATGGCGGACGATCGAAACGTTCATCGCGTGACACAGATCTAGAGACCCTTTTTTTTGACGAGCTGTGCCGGGCACAGCCAGCTGTCGTCAAAAAAAGGGTCTCTAGATCTGTGGCCCGCGATGAACGTTTCGATCGTCTGCCATCTTGCTGGTAGTTAAGTCGAGCGATGGCAACGGCTGCCATTTTTTTCAGCATTGGGCAATCTATCCAGCTCTTCTCGCATTTTCCCATTTTTTCAGCAGATGCCGGTGCTGTTAAAAATAATCGTGACCATTTTTTTACGGGAAATGACGTGCTAAAAAGCAAAGGATTCTTGTGGAGCTATGTCACACGCCACTATTTTTATAGAAATCCAATCTATTCTTCGTGACTGGCAGCAGTCAAAACGTCAGAGTTGGGTGTTCCCAGAGCGGGATCACTGCGCATTAAAGGGTTAAACAATCCATCTTTGCATTTTGTTGCATGTAATTCGATTAATTAGAGCACGAATGTTAAAGATTTCAAATTCCCTTTTGGTAACATTACAGTTGGACAATTCATTGCCAAACAAGGAAGACCTATCACTAAGCTGGCTGCATTTTTGTAAGCATATTCTGGTCGCTGTATTAGGCTGTATATCGCTAGCATTAGCTAAGCTTGGAAGTTTTTAACTCAAGAACTTTTGACGTTTGAGGGAAGCATACAATTGACGATACGACGTCGGATCATCATTGGCTAGTTATATAGGGAGGTCATCCCCGAAAGGTGCTAACAAGCTTCAATTCTTTATCTATTAGATATAGTTTGGTAATGTAAATTGAAAAATTTTTTCAAAACAAGACAAGAAAGGAGACTGCGTTAAGATTTCCTATCGTGAATTTTCTAAAAGTTATCCTTTTTAAATTTGTATATGGACCCCGTACAAAAAACTTCACTGTTAGTAAAATGTGCCCCATGCACTAATATGGTGATATAGAAAATTTGAGTATTATATCCTCAGAAGTGTCAGAGATATGTTGATGAGGATATACTGACTTCAACCATTTTTTAATGGCTCTCGAAGGGAAAAAATCACGTCGGATCTCTAGCTTCAGGCGTCGTACAGAAATTACGAATTTTTTTTTTTTTTTTTGGGGGGGGGGACTCTATCAGTAAACGTTTACATGCATAGCTCTTGACCATATTTGTTTCAAGATGTCTCTGAGACGCTATATAATAGGCTGAAATTTTGCACATTACCTTATTAGTGTATTAGGCAATGTATTAATTTGGAATGATTTTTTACAGGGTTCGTATACAAATTAAAAAAGTGTCAGTTAATCAGTTTGAAAATTAACTAGATTTTTTTTTATGTAATCTTTTTTTTCCTACCTTATTGTGAAGATTGTTTTTTTCAATTAACATTTCCCTCTTACCTCTCACATAAAGAATAGAATCGTGTTACCTCTTTTTTAGGACACCCTCTATAGTAAGACACCATTTCTCACTGAGGTATTATTTATCTTAACCCTTTATAAGGCGAGTTTATGCGCAGAGAGTCGAAAGTACTTGGGATTTTTCTGGCCCATTTTTTAGGATTAATTCCTATATTTTCTCTGTACTATAATATACCACGTGAAAATTGGAGAAACAAGTATTAAACAAACATAGACACTTTTTAGGACACCCTCTATAGTAAGACACCATTTCTCATTGAGGTATTATTTATCTTAACCCTTTATAAGACGAGTTTATGTATGTGCAGAGAATCGAAAGTACTTGGGATTTTTCTGGCCCATTTTTTAGGATTAATTCCTATATTTTCTCTGTACTGTAATATACCACGTGAAAATTGGAGAAACAAGTATTAAACAAACATAGAAATTTTGCAGGAGAATCCATTAATTATTCACAAAATCAAAGTCGAAAAACTACCTGCTGTTTGTACACGGAATTAAACGCAAAAATATATAATTAAAAGTGATGATTCTTATGCTCCATTTTCGAGTCATTATTCGAGCTTTCTTTAAAATTACGAATGAAAGAAAAGTTCATAAGCCAAATATAATTAAGAATCTAGATGTATGCAAAAATATACATCCAATACAACTGAACAAAAATAAAAAAATTCACTAATGATAATTGATTTCTGTATTTAATAGACCGTAAGTGGTACGTACTCTTACCACGGCCTTATAAAGGGCTAACAAAACCTTAGTTAATATGTGTTTGTCTATGCCAAGACCCAGAAACGTATGACACATTATTGGATTTTGCTTCCTAGGAAAGGCATGTTCTTTTCGGACGGTGTGTCACCCAATTGTGCCAAACTGAACGAGGAAATGTATTCCACGGACGGTGAAGCTTACACTTTTTTGTCACGTGACGGTGGATTTACTCTCAACGCCAAGTGTCCCGAAGAAAACCACGTCATTACAAGTATGTAATGAAAAAAATCTTTTTAGCTGTTTCCAAGACATTTAAGTGTGTTGGATTCGGCTATGTCCGTGCTATGCATAGATTACTACGGCATTTACATGTTATTATTATTAGACCAGGGGTTCCCATTTTTTTTACTACTTAGACCCCCCCTTGGAAGTTTTTTTTTTCAACAGACCCCATATTTTTTTTTATTCATAAAAAATCTAGATTCATGAAGTTGAAATATAATTCAGTAACTAAAAAACTTGCATTTTATTAAACCACTTTCAATTTTACTGAATTGTATGTAATTATATCGTAAATCACCATGTTCCGTAATGCATATATTGTCGATTTGTTTTTCTTAATAAATTTTTAACTTGCCTAAATCCTGGCTCAACCAAGTTAGAAGAAGGAAATGCTTAAAAAAAATGGTTTGGTGATAAGGGTTAAGTTGACACATTTTTTACGAATATACTTAGAATTCCAAAATTTTGTCGTAACCTTTGTTAGAAAATTAATTTTATCTTACAAATTCTCAAATGCATCTGTTCGTGTAACCATAAATCATCTTTCATTGTACAGCTTTGAAATGGAGTTATAATCCAAGACGTGATATCTAAATTTTCTGTCTTTATAACGGGCATTTCTATCTTCTTTTAATTGTTTCAGGTGGTCAGTATACATTCGAATGTCATCAACATTAATAACCTTTTTCAATAACAGAAAGTTGCATCCAATTGTCAAAGTATCGAAAATCATTTTGATTTAATATGGCAATATTACAAATCAAGTTTGGAGAGAAAGTCAAGTACAACTGTTCTACACTAGACTTAATTGAGGCTTTTATAAAGAGGGAAATGAATTTCGGCTTGAGATATGTGAATTACACTGCTTATGAAAATCTATATTCGATTATAAATATTATTATCTATCAATTTATTCCTTGGATATTATTATCTATCAAGTATATTCCTTAAAAAATACTACATAATTTTTTTAAAAACAAAAATATATCATTGACCCCCAATAGACCCCTAGAGCACTATAGACCACCAAGAGGTCCACCTGAGCCCCGTAATCATTGCTATAGCCTTTGCCCATGGTGTAAGTAACATTTACAGTTATTTGACTAGACTACCCAAAATAATTCCGATACATTAACCCTTTCAGGCGCAACCCTTTCCCAATGCTGAAAAAAGGGCAGCCGTTGCCATCGCTCGACTTAACTACCAGCAAGATGGCGGACGACCGAAACGTTCATCGCGTGCCACAGATCTAGGGACCCCGTTTTTGACGACAGCTGGCTGTGCACAGCCAGCTGTCAAATACGCATTAAGACCCCTAAAAAGTCCTCCGCCCTAGACACTTCTCCTGGGCAGGTACCCTTCTTGAAAGTTAGCTTTAAACACAACACAAACGAGACTTGGAATTATTACTTACTTCTACTGAAAAAGACTAAACAGCCCACGTTGACTTGAAAACAAATTAGTGATTCTCATTTGTTAGAATCAGATATTTGCAATTATAACCAAATTTTTACGCAACGTATCAACTTTATAATTATTAGATTTTCACAATTTACCTGTACAATTTTTAACCCATTGAGGCGCAACCCTTTCCCAATGCTGAAAAAAGGGCTGTGCGCGCACAGCCAGCTGTCGTCAAAAAAGGGTCTCTAGATCTGTGGCACGCGATGAACGTTTCGATCGTCCGCCATCTTGCTGGTAGTTAAGTCGAGCGATGGCAACGACTGCCCTTTTTTCAGCATTGGGCAATCGATCCAGATGTTCTCGCGTTCTTCCATTTTTCAGCAGATGTCGATGCTGTTAAGAATAATCGTGACCATTTTTTTGACGGGAAAGGACGTTGCTAAAAAGTAAAGAATTCTCGTGGAGCTAGGTCACCCGCAACAATTTTTATAGAAATGAAATCTATTCTTCGTGACTGGCAACAGTCCAATCGTCAGAGTTGGGTGTTCCCAGAGCGGGATCACTGAGCGTTAAAGGGTTAAGCTCTATGGACAGCCATCTTCTTGCGCGGAGCTGCGGCATAGCGTATTTTAGAGAATTTCGTTCAAACAAAGCCAAATTGAAGCATGGCATTAAGGATTATAGAGTAATGCCCTTCTGCATCGAAAATTGCGCCTGCCCTGTAAATGAACTATTTTAAATACATGCATGGCTATTTTGATTAGGAATAATGTAACTTTCTGTCAGTGAAAAGACTTTTAGAATCGGTTTAGTAGCTACAGATATGCCCATATAGTGTAATGTATTCGAATTATTTTGAGTTTTTCTGCGAAAACTGTTTATGTGATATGTGATGGAAGGTAGCCTATATGTTAATCCATGGTATAAGCTATCTCCATTCCAAATTTTATCCTAATTTGTTCAAACGCTGTTGCACGATTAAGTCGCAAACATCCAAACTTTCACATAATTACTAGTAGGACATCTATGAAGTTTTCAACGTAGGTGTATAGAAAGGTGAAGTATAGTTAAAATGTGCCTCACGAAGATTATAAAACAGTTTTAGTAGGCGATTTTAATGTAGATTTCTATTCTAAAGAAGTGTTTTATGGAGCAAGGAAGACAAATACGACACACCCATGCATTGTCCAACGTAATGAAACAAAAAAAGACAAATGGGATAGACATGTAGATTAGAGATGAGCCGGGCTCAGCCCGAGCCCGAAAGCCCGAGCCCGAGCCCGGGCCCGAACCGGGCTCGGGCGGGCTCGGGCTCGTGAAAAATTTCTGTTTTATTGAGCATACTCCTTGAAACAGATTTTTAAAAAGTGATTCATATGAAAAATAAAAGTACTTATAAAAAAAAAATAGCGGCGCGGGTGCCTAGAAGGCGCGTGAAGCTCTTTGGGTATTTCAGAACGGCGGCTTATATTACATAGATCATGTATAACTGTATAGCAGATCATGTATATGTGATATTGCATAGATATATTGCATAGTCATGAGATCGGACATTATGTCATAAACATAGATCTAAAGAATTAGAAAGTGCATTGAGAGTTTGCAACTATATTTGTCTTTAATTTGCACAAACGGCAAAATTTATTGTATTCTATCAAGGAATTACTTCTTTGAATTTTATTTATGTTTGGCTGAAATTTCGGGCTCGGGCGGGCTCGGGCTCCGACTTAAATAATATCGCTCGGGCTCGGGCGGGCTCGGATTAAAAGTCTTCGGGCTCGGGCGGGCTCGGGCTTCAAAAAATGAGCCCGAACTCATCTCTAATGTAGATTATGATGCACTTCCCAACGTAATGAATGAAGCAAGTTAAACAGGGGGCACATGGTTTATGGTGTCTGCTCTATTTATCTTTACAGCACTCTAGTGCGTATCAAAATACGAAAGTATTTCAGATTTTTTTCCCTTCTGGGGGATTACATGCTTTTTTTTAATCGCATTTTTAATCTGGCGTAATAATAAAAAGGTAATAAATTATTAAAAATCTTATGACTAATTATTTTTTGAAATATTAATAAAAATTGCTTAATAACTCATACTACCACAAAATGACACTGACTTTTCTGCCCATTCTTCAAAGTTGTATTTCTGCTTAAATTCTACTTCTTAAGTGTTACAATCGTTATGAGAGTTTGTATGTACATTTCTTATCACAAATCATCATTTAGTTTTGTATATAAAATTAGTTATTGAATTAAAATACTCAGTGTATGACTCAGTGTATGGCAACTCATAAGCTACTACGGAGATGTCTGACTTTCAAGTGTTGCCATTCTGATAAAAAGAAACTTTTACACAAAACATAATGTTGCCAACACAGCTACAGCAATTCGGAATAATTTCTCACACAATTTATTTAAAAGAAAAAAAAAAAAAAAAAAAAAAATCGGCTGTTCGAGCCTCGTCAGGGGGAGACCCCCTTTAACCCTCCTAATTTTTTAGTTTCATTATTGCCATATTAAAACGATGTTAATTGACTATGTCATTTTATCTCTCATCTTTGGTGTATTTCGCCTGGTAACCCTATGTTGAAATTTTTATGACTGTAACCTATTTATAGAAAAATATATGGGATGCCTATTCTACAGCTTGCGAAATACTGCATCAATAGATTAAAGCTGTTGTGAACTAATAGTATCTGAATATATGTAAAAAATACATGGGATGCCTATTATACAGCTTACGAAATATTGCAACAATAAATTAAAGCTGTTGTGAACTAATAGTATTTAAATATATGTAAAATATACGTGTGTGATGCCTATTCTACAGCTTACGAAATAGTGTAACAATAGATTAAAGCTGTTGTGAACTAATAGTATTAAAATACTAGCTGAAGTACCCGTCCTCGACGGGTTAGTGAATGAAAATTTCCAAAAAGCAAGAACTTTCGTCAGCATTGTAGGAGTACACAGAATGGATGTAGTATGTTGCCAAAGTAAAAAAAGCGAAGTTATAATTTTTATGTATTGTTAAAATATTGCCAGTTAGAGAGTAACTAAGTAATATCATTTCATTCGCTTTAGTCGTAATTATGGGATGCGCGAACGAATATTGACGCATATTGAAATAATTTTCGCAAAATCTCAAAATTTAATCAACATTTTTGAAAAATTGGAAGCCTAGAATTTAAGTTGAGTGACAACCTATCATGTCACCCAAATTCGTTTCATTCCCTGCAGTCTTTATTTCGTGATGCTGGAACAAATTTTCAGCATTTTAAAACGATTTTCGAAAAATCTCAAAATGTAAGCAAAATATTTTTAAAATTCAACGCCTATAAATTAGGATTAGCAACTACCTATCATATCACTCAATTTCGTATCATTCATATTAGTCGTTATTACGTGATGTTTGAAGAAATATAAACGTATTTTGAGAGAATTTTCACAAAATCTCAAAATCTAATAAAAATGTTTAAAAAATTGGACTCCTATAGTTTATGTTGAGCAACCATCTATCGTGTGACCCAATTTCATATCATTCGCTTTAGTCGTTATTACGTAATACGGGAACAAAGATTCACTCAGTTTTAAACGATTTTCACAAAATCTCGAAATCTGATGGATTTTTTTTTAATTAGATGCTTACAGTTTAAGGTGAGTGACCACCTATCCTTTCACCAAATATCATTTTTTCACCTTTGCAGTTATTACGTGATGCTTGAACACAAATTTACGCAGTTTGAAACGATTTTCGCAAAATCTGAAAATCTAATCAAGATTTTTTAAAAATTCGACGCCTATGCTTTAAGTTGAGTGACCACCTATCATGTCACTCAATTTCATATCATTCGCTTCAGTCGTTTTTACGTGATGCTTGAACACAAATTTACGCAGTTTGAAAGGATTTTCGCAAAATCTCAAAATCCAATCAGGATTTTTTAAAAATAGGACGCCTATGTTTTAAGTTGAGTGACCACCTATCATGACACCCAATTTCATATCATTCGCTTCAGTCGTTTTTGCGTGATGCTTGAACACAAATTTACGCAGTTTGAAACGATTTTCGCAAAATCTGAAAATCTAATCAAGATTTTTTAAAAATTCGACGCCTATGTTTTAAGTTGAGTGACCACCTATCATGACACTCAATTTCATATCATTCGCTTCAGTCGTTTTTACGTGATGCTTGAACACAAATTTGCGCAGTTTGAAACGATTTTCGCAAAATCTGAAAATCTAATCAAGATTTTTTAAAAATTCGACACCTATGTTTTAAGTTGAGTGACCACCTATCATGTCACCCAATTTCATATCATTCGCTTCTGTCGTTTTTGCGTGATGCTTGAACACAAATTTACGCAGTTTGAAACGATTTTCGCAAAATCTGAAAATCTAATCAAGATTTTTTAAAAATTCGACGCCTATGTTTTAAGTTGAGTGACCACCTATCATGACACCCAATTTCATATCATTCGCTTCAGTCGTTTTTACGTGATGCTTAAACAAAAAAAAGCGTCACGGACAGAATGACAGAATGACAGAATGACAGACAGACAAACTTTTTTTTGAGGGTCGCATCGGATTCCCGGGTGCTTGAAACGGATAGAAATCGCATAATTTTTGAATTCAAAGAAATGTACAGACAAAAGTCTAATTTTATTTATATGTAAAAAATACATGGGATGCCTATTCTACAGCTTACGAAATATTGCAACAATAGATGAAAGCTGTTGTGAACTAATAGTATTTGAATACATGTAAAACTAGCTGAAGTACCCGTCCTCGACGGGTTAGTGAATGAAAATTTCCAAAAAGAAAGAACTTTCGTCAGCATTGTAGGTGTACACAGAATGGATGTAGTATGTTGCCAAAGTAAAGTAAGCGAAGTTATAATTTTCATGTATTGTTAAAATATTACAGGTTAGAGAGTAACTAAGTAATATCATATCATTCGCTTTAGTCTTAATTATGTGATGCGCGAACGAATATTTACGCATATTGAAATAGTTTTCGCAAAATCTCAAAATTTAATCAACATTTTTGAAAAATTTGAAGCCTAGACTTTAAGTTGAGTGACAACCTATCATGTCACCCAAATTCGTTTCATTCCCTGCAGTCTTTATTTCGTGATGCTGGAACAAATTTTCAGCATTTTAAAACGATTTTCGAAAAATCTCAAAATGTAAGCAAAATATTTTTAAAATTCAACACCTATAAATTAAGATTAGCAACTACCTATCATATCACTCAATTTGTATCATTCGTATTAGTCGTTATTACGTGATGTTTGAAGAAATATAAACGTATTTTGAGAGAATTTTCACAAAATCTCAAAATCTAATAAAAATGTTTAAAAAATTGGACTCCTATAGTTTATGTTGAGCAACCATCTATCGTGTGACCAAATTTCATATCATTCGCTTTAGTCGTTATTTCGTAATACGGGAACAAAAATTCACTCAGTTTTAAACGATTTTCACAAAATCTCGAAATCTGATGGATTTTTTTTTTAATTAGATGCTTATAGTTTAAGGTGAGTGACCACCTATCATTTCACCAAATATCATTTTTTCACCTTTGCAGTTATTACGTGATGTGCGAACACAAATTTACGCAATTAAATGATTTTCGCAAATTTTCAAAATCTAATCAAGATTTTTTTTTACTTCGACGCCTATGTTTTAAGTTGAGTGACCACCTATCATGACACCCAATTTCATATCATTCGCTTCCGTCGTTTTTACGTGATGCTTGAACACAAATTTATGCAGTTTGAAAGGATTTTCGCAAAATCTCAAAATCCAATCAAGATTTTTTTAAAGTTCGACGCCTGTGTTATGACGCCTAAATTGAGTGACCACCTATCATGTCACTCAATTTCATACCATTCGCTTCAGTCGTTTTTACGTGATGCTTGAACACAAATTTACGCAGTTTGAAAGGATTTTCACAAAATCTCAAAATCCAATCAGGATTTTTTAAAAATTGGACTCCTATGTTTTAAGCTGAGTGACCACCTATCATGACACCCAATTTCACATCATTCGCTTCAGTCGTTTTTACGTGATGCTTGAACACAAATTTACGCAGTTTGAAAGGATTTTCACAAAATCTCAAAATCCAATCAGGATTTTTTAAAAATTGGACGCCTATGTTTTAAGTTGAGTGACCACCTATCATGTCACTCAATTTCATATCATTCGCTTCAGTCGTTTTTACGTGATGCTTGAACACAAATTTACGCAGTTTGAAACGATTTTCGCAAAATCTGAAAATCTAATCAAGATTTTTTGAAAATTCGACGCCTATGTTTTAAGTTGAGTGACCACCTATTATGACACCCAATTTCATATCATTCGCTTCAGTCGTTTTTACGTGATGCTTAAACAAAAAAAGCGTCACGGACAGAATGACAGAATGACAGAATGACAGACAGACAAACTTTTTTTTGAGGGTCGCATCGGATTCCCGGGTGTTTGAAACGGATAGAAATCGCAAAATTTTTGAATTCCAAGAAATGTACAGACAAAAGTCTAATTTTATTTATATAGATTATGTCGCATACTTTTATGTCGCATTTTTGGGACACATTTTTGGGAAAATTTTCAACAAAAGGGGGTGAGAGATAAAATGACTTAGTCATTAATAAAAAAATATATTTTTTTTTTTTTTTTTGCTGGGCATGTGTCTGTGTTCATATGGAAATGCCCTTCTTCTTTTCGCAGAGTTCAAAGTGTGTGTGGTGGACGCGCACGTGCAAGCGCTGACTCTCGAGTGCCACTTGCTGAAGGATCCGGACAGGGTGGAGGAGCGCTTCAACGCAACCAGTGACGAGCACAACCACTTCATGGTGGACTGCGGGGGGGACGACACGGGCATACAGAGGATCTACTTCATGGACTCGGGAGACGGGATAGTGACGAGGGTCGTCTTCAGCTGCGTCAGGCTCAGCGTGCCGGATCAGCCCGTGGAGGCGCCCGAAGCCCCCGCAGGGGGCATGTAAAGGGCGATCCTACCACGAAACCGGAGTAATCAATGCGTCGTTCTTGTCGCGCTTTTTTTTTTTAGCTCTTTCGACCGCAGCCATTTAACCCTTTAACGCGCAGTGTTGCCGCTCTGGGAACACCCAACTCTGACGTTTTGACGGTTGCCAGTCACGAAGAATAGATTATTGGATATCTATAAAAATAGTTGCGGGTGACAGAGCTCCACCAGAATCCTTTACCTTTTAGCACGTCACTTCCCGTCAATAAATGGTCACGGTTATTTTTAACAGCACTGACTTCTGCTGAAAAATGGAAGAATGCGAGAACAGCTGGATAGATTGCCCAATGCGGAAAAAAGGGGAGCCGTTGCCATCGCTCGACTTAACGACCAGCAAGATGGCGGACGATCGAAACGTTCATCGCGTGCCACAGATCTAGAGACCCCTTTTTTGACGCAGCTGGCTGTGCCAAAAAAGGGGTCTCTAGATCTGTGGCACGCGATGAACGTTTCGATCGTCCGCCATCTTGCTGGTCGTTAAGTCGAGCGATGGCAACGACTACCCCTTTTTTCAGCATTGGGAAAGGGTTGCGCCTCAAAGGGTTAACAAAGCTGAAAAAGTGTAGCAGTTGCCATCGCTCGATTTAACTACCAGAACACGGCGGTCGATCGTGTCACAACAAAATGTTCTTCAGCTCTGTGGCACGAAATGGTGGATTCGATTAACGGCCATGTTACTGGTAGATGAATCGAGCGATGTCAAGGGCTAATTTTTTTTTTTTTTTTTTCAGAGTTGGGCAGTGTATCCAGATGTTCTTCTATATAGATCTATTTTCATCATATTCTCCAGTTCTCGGCAGAAAAATAATTCTGACACCAATTTTACGAATATTTAATTTTTGCGGGAAAAGATATGTCATAAAGCAAAGAATTCTCGCGAAATTATGTCACCTTTAAGTATTTTATTGATATCAAATTTATTCATCGTGAATCCAAACAGGCAAACTCTGCGAGTGTTGTGTCCTCATGGTAAGAACAATGCAGGTTAAAGGGTTAACAGAAAGAATTTTTTTTAAATTTCTTTTGATCAAAAATTCTATATTATATGTCTTATTAAAAAAAAAAAAATGTGTTTGCAATTCTTTATTTAGTTATCTTCTGTATTCTTAGTGTGACAGAAATGATGAGGACAGTGACCGAAATGACAAAAATTTCTTACGTCGCTAAAAATATGGAATAAAATCATGAATTCCCAATAAATTATATTTTTGTGAAGTGAAAATTCCTTCTTAAGCTTTTTTAAAAACTATTATAACTTGAAATAATAGTTTAAAAGAATCTAGACAACTAGTAGGGACTATGTTTTCTTCCGTTTTGGGAGAATCAACCGAAAATAAACGCAAAAGGCCTACTTGACGTCATGCATAACAATAAATAGCTTCGACATTCCAATGGTGTTCAACAAATTGCTTTCCTTTGTACCTTTCACAATGTGACTGAAACAGCAGCAGAGCTGTTTGGGAAGCATTTTAATCGCAAAAGCTATACACATTAAAAAAGTCAGTCGCAGCTTTTTAAAATTTTACGGAAAAAGTTTAAGTATTGCATTTTAAAGGATTTTGCTAGCCAAAAGATAGTCTCTAAAAAGATGAATTTCTTTTCTTTTGCATAAGTACACCTACTGGAGCTTTTCTGCTAGTAGCAATGAACTATACGGAGTGAACTCATATTAAATACAGTTTCTCCGTTTGCTCAAATGTTTAGATGATTTGTGCAACCGGAAGAAATGATCAAATATGATAATTATTGTTATTACTGTTATTATTATTATTTTGGTTTTTTATGCCACTCGCCATTTTCCCACCTATTTTGACTAAAAAATATAACCTAAAGTATTTTCGCATCGTCGTAAATGTACATTACACGTGTTCATTTTTATGTTCCGAAATTTCTTAAATGTTCAACAGGATCACAACGAGGGCTTTGAACGCATTTTTATTAATGATCTTAAGAAATAAACACATTCAATTGAGAGAATGCATTGTGTGTTTTCGAATAAACGCAGGTTAAAAATTTGCTGCAGATTCACGGTTAGCATTATGGTGTATTAGTACTGTCAACTCCTTCCACAAGTGTACGTAGGATGACTGATTGAAGAGACATGGCCGTTCAATCACAATTCTTTTGTTCTTTTAGCAAAGTCTTATGGTGCAAAGAACAAAGCCACTCTTAGTAAAATCAACTTCTTCTGCAAGTGTACGTAGAATGACTGATTGAAGAGATATGGACCTTCAGCCTTTCAAACAATTATTTTGTTCTTTAAGCAAAGTCATATGGTGCAAAGAGCAAAGCCAATCTTAGTACAGTCTATTTCTTCCGCAAATGTACGTAGAATGACGGATTGAAGAGACATGGACCTTCAGCCTTGCACACAATTCTTTTGTTCTTTTAGCAAAGTCTTATGGTGCAAAGAGCAAGCCACTCTTAGATATCAAGTCAACTCCTTCCACAAGTGTACGTAGGATGACTGATCGTAGAGACGTGGCCCTTCAATCTTGGACACAATTCTCTTGTTATCACCCTGTAAACTAAATCCTTGAGTTAGATAGACCTAGAAAATAAAATGACCTGAAACTTACGAAGTGGTTTCATTTATTTTAAAACATTTTATACACTCACTCAGAACCGCCAGATCCTACGTTTAGAATGCCAATCTACCTTTACGGCAAGCAAGAACGCTTTTATATCAGCCAAATAAAAAAAAATCAGTGGCGTACATGTGGTTGCCACCTGAACGAAGTTGCATTTCGAAACTTAAGGGTCGAGTAACCGGGTGCACCTTTGTCTAGTCAGATATCGTCTGAAGTTAGCACACTGGAGGACCTGGGTTCAATACCAGCTCTTGCCTCTCACTCCATCCAGTGATGGAACGGGCAAAAAAACAACTAACCTCCAGCGATAGATGTCACCAGCTGCACTCCAACCTTCTCTCCTTTATTCAAAGTACGCAACACGCGGTAGCAAAGCCCACAACAGGTGGCACCGGACAAAAAATCCGAAACGAGCGGCATGCCGCACGTCAACGTCCGAGTCTTATTGGCCGTAAGCGGAGTTGGGCAAAATATATTGAAAATCTATTTCCGATGCAAAATCTTACTATAGTATAGATACGCTGATCCCTGACTCAATGACTCATTGATTCATTGACTCTCTAACAATTCCGGGCAACCCCTGCAAAATAACTTTTACCTGCGTTGCTCTAAAAAGTTAAGCACAATAAACGTAATCACATTTACAGCGTTTGTACCGCTTGAAAAATTTCATAATTATGTATAAAAATATAGCAAACAATCTGCGCTACTTAAAAAATCTGAAAATCCACCTGTTTATTAATTTTCAAGCGAGTTTTCGCTATTTTCAGCTCCGTTTTATTTTCGAGAGTCAAAAGAGTAAATTATTTGTGTGACAAAATTAGCTGTCGCTAGTGACATGACGTCCTACTGAAGTTACGGTAATCAGGCTTTGAAGAGAAAGTTGCGATCCCAGTTCGTTTAAAATAGTTTTTCCAGATAGCATAGTTTATTTTTTTCCCCTTAAAATACTGTATTCTGCATGAAGCATTTATATAAGAGGGTCCGTTTACGCGAAACGAAATCCTTTGAATGCGAAATTTCCGTGCGTTTCCAAAAGAGCATGAAATTCGATTTGGGTGTATCATTAAAATTAAATATGAAGTTATTTAATTTAGGTGTACGAAAATATATTAAATGTAGACATATTTACGATAATTTTTTTTCTAGCCCCCTTTGTAATTGCCTCCGCAATGGACTTTGACTTCTAGTATAAGATATTAAATTACAAAATACTTTCGGAACTGATAAAATACAAAATGCATGTTGGAAAGTAAAGAGTATTGAAATAATTTTGACTCACCAGAGGGCGTGAATGCAGTGATAAAGGAACATTTCTTTCGCGTTGAGACTGGAATTAAAAAAAAAGTGTGACTTCTGACTCGTGAATCAAACTGCTTTTCTTCTATTCGTTTTCTTTTTTAACACATTTTTATTACTTTCCCCTGTATCTATCAATGTAATGGAATCTTGTAATTCAATTTTCACCCACTTCTAGAAATCCAATTACCTTGAAAATTTGCAGATCTATAAGGAATCGTTGACATTGCAATAATATTCAAAATGGTCTACTTAGTAATTATATATTTTTATAGGAACTCGCAAAAGAATTCTAATGCATGTAATTTCGCGCTATGGAGAGTTATTGTTTAAAGCGTACTTTAGAGACCTTCGTCTATTTCAAACAAAACAAAATTGATACATGTTGTTAAGGATTGAAAAATAAAGCCTTCCATTGAAAATAGTGTACGTAGTATTTATAGTTTTTAGCAGGAGCATTCAAAAGAATTCCACTACATTACCGTCAAAAACAATTTAGATACGTTAATATACTTCAAGTGTAATGACAAGCATATAAACGTTTATACAGTTTACTCTTCATTAAAAGATAGAGATAACACTTTAAATTCTTTTACAGAGCAAAATTACATTTCTAGTGATATATAGCTTTTATCTGCGAAATCAGAGTTGGGCAAAATACACCGAAAATGTATATTCGATGCAAAATACATTGATTCAAATACTAAAATACAAAATACAAAATGCTTCTTGAATTTAAAAAAAAAATGCAAAATATATACAAAGTACAAAAATGTACATGTAAAATTTTTAAAGGATTTGAATTGAGAAGAAGCTAATTTTCCACTGAAGGTCCCAGCTTATTTTATTTAAATACATTTTAATAAGAATAACAAAAGTAATCTTAATAGTTGTGTTAAGAAAATGTGCTATTTTTTTTTTAAACGATCCTAGCACTTCTTCAGCTACAATGCCACGTGAAATCCTGGCGCAGCTCATAAATTACACCAAGAGAGGGGGAAAAGTGAAAATCAACAATTTTATGAATTTCATTTGCACATGCTATCTGTTCAATTTGTGGTGTTACGATTAATTCAATGTCAGAATACAAAATTTATTTCTTTTAAATACAAAATACATTGAAAATGCGTTTTAAAATGCATTCTCAAAATATTTTGTTTTTACGAGTAAAAATACAAAATACAAGATACAAATGTATTTTGAAAATACATGTATTAGCGCTACTGTCCAACTCTGTCGAAATATCACCAAATATAAGGACAATACAATGACATTTTTCGCGAAAAAAGTCGAATGTGTTTAAAAGTGATTCACAATTGATGCGTTTTTCATGAATTATCTTTCTTGTTCAATTTAGCATACACAGCCCACGTTTTACCTCTTAGTTCAATTATTTTAAGACTAAAAGATAAAACTAAATTATAGTTTAAAAAATCTAACGAAGTACACGTTTGAAGCAATCTGAACAAAACGTAAAAAATAATCTTAAATGTACAGATTTCGTTCAGCAGCAGTATGATGTCCCAAAATTTGATAAAATTTAACATTTTGAACTAAGTTTCTCTCTATTCTAAAAAAAAGTAAAGGCCGCTGGCGCTGTCAATAGCTTGTTGACCTAACTCCTCCTAAACCGTGAGGATTTGAGTTTCGACTAAGGTGCCCACAGATTCGAAAAATTCCGAGGAACCTGCTAAGCTGACTTAAATTTAGAAAATCGAATTATTTTAGAAGATATTAATAAAAAACTGAAAAAATAAACAGAATGGTTGCCAGATTTGGCATAAAATCATTCATTCCTTTGCAACAAAGCGTTTCCAAGTATCTAGAATCGCGTGAAATTTACAAAGTTAACACAAAAAGCCTAATAACTTCTTCACCGTTTGCACGATCCACTTGAAAATTTTCATGATCATGTATAAAAATATAGAAAACAATCTGCGCTTCTTTAAAAATCTGAAAATCCACCCGTTCCCTCCTTTTTAGGAGATTTTTCGCTATTTTTAGCACCATTTTATTTCCGAGAGTCAAAAAAGTAAATCATTTGCGTGACAAAATTCCCCTTTTAAAGTGAATATGACGTCATACAATTCGGATTCAAATTCGTTTAAAAAAGCTTTTCCAGATTACACAGTTTATTATCATTTTTTTTCCCACAAATAAATCGTTTGCATGGACATGAGAATAGCTGTGTACACAAAACGAAATCTTTCGATTGCGAAAATATTCCGCGAGTTTCCAGAACAGCATGAAATTTAATTTGGGTATCTCTCTATTCTAAAAAAAAGTAAAAGCCGCTGGCGCTGTCAAAGCTTGTTGGCCTATCTCCTCCTAAACCGTGGGGATTTAAGTTTCGACTAAGGTGCCCACAGATTTGAAAAATTACGAGGAACCTGATAAGCTGACTTAAATTTCGAAAATCGAATTATTTTAGAAGATATTAATAAAAAACTGAAAAAATAAACAGAATATTTGCAAGATTTGGCATAAAATCATTCATTCCTTTGCAACAAAGCGTTTCCAAGTATGTAGCATCACGTGAAATTGTCAAACATGAAATAGAAATACAACGCCAAAATAAAAACTATATGAAATAAGTAACTCAAAATGTGTTACACAAAGTTGACAATTTTCAAATAGTAAGTTCGCTTAGACAACAGGAGTTTAGAATGAGCGAAAACAGAATAACTAATATCGTGATTATGGAAAATAATTAAAATGCAGATTATTTTAAAGCCGGTTCGGTCCAGCTGGATTATTTGCTACCAGTAGAAATATTTGGCGGCGTTAACTAAGCCATTATAGCAGTTACAGTACACTTTGGATATTAGCTAGCGCGATGAGATGGTATAATTCGTGGTGCTAACCCTACTAGCAATTTTGTTCGGGCCTTCACCGGCCACGTAGCCTTGAGCCGATGAGAAGGAATCGGGCCGTTCACTTTGAGAGTGCTCGGATACACGCAGTTCATGTCCCCTCGGACGTGGAGACGTCCGAAGTAGACTAACCGATGAGTTTTCATCGGTTTGGACACGGATATGGGGAACCGGCCCGTTCACTTAATGCGTGAGGTTGGCCAAACACCAGGGTGAGTATCAATTTTCGATAAGTTCTTATGTGATGTTGACATGCATTTAACCCTTTCCATCCCTACGATGCAATTCGAATGATAACATTCTAGTGTTTTGCAGATTTCTTTTATATTTGAAATGCATTTGTAATCGCATATTTCTTATATGATGATACAGTGTAGAAGCAATACAGTATAGAAGAAATACACTTTTACTACACGATGCATATGCATGCATGCAGGTACGTCGTATACTCCATCTATTTATGTATATAGTTGTATTATATACGTAACTATACTATACGTTAACGTACTATAGTCGTATACTCCATCTACGTATGAAATTATATACCCAAATGTTACATGTTCGATTTGTTTTAACTAGTCCGAGCGCATAGCGCTCTGAACTGGAAGACGGAAGGTATCTGATTCAAAACCAGGTCACGTCCGCCGACCTAACCGTTCGGAGTTTTCCGTGGTTTCCACCGAAATTTAGCGTAAATACGGGTTAGGACAACTTAGAAAGACCCCCCATGGAGGGCACCCCATCCACAGACCTAGATCCTTCGTGTAGATAATTGGCCTTAATCCCAGAACTCGCTTTAACTAGTATTTTGGTAATGTCTGTACGTACGCATGTTGCATTTTCGATCTAGTTTGATTAAATTTGAGGGGCGTCCGCTCGTATGCATGTATTTATGTACGTATGTTCTTGTGTAATTCGATTAACTCAAAGAGGAATAGCCGAAGAAATTTCAAATTTAGGACTGCCTTAAAACATAGCTGTGCATTTCCCTTTTTGATTCCAACTGGCTGAGTAGTTTATTTACAGAGTTATATGAAAGACTTTCGATGCATTAAAGTCTATGGACATGCTTTTCACATTAAAAATGCCTTATCTCTGTTTAGCTCATGCCCAAAATATTGCCAACTGTCCCCAAGCTTGAAGGGGCAATATTACAAATTTTGGCACTAAAAATAAGTAGGTATCTCGAATAAAAATAAAAACTATTAGACATAGAATATTGAAATTTTGTATTTAAGACTGTCGTAACATTTGGTTCTACACTTTTATTTTTGATTACAATCCACAGGCTACACGCTTAAACCAAAAGAGCGAAAAAGACGATACATTGCGGAGTGATCCGTTTCCATGGAAACCTACCGATATTTCCGCGAGAGTGCTCTTTGAGTGGTCTTTTTTCAGAGAATTCCCGTCCTCTCTTCCTCTTTTTTCTGAGAACTCCCCTCCTCGCTCATTGTTATATTTCGCTCCGCTCTTGTGATCGAAAAACGCTCCTAAAGGAGAAGCGCACTTTTGAAAACTGACCCAATAATCGCTCTCGTTCGGTTTAAGCGTGTAGGGTCATGCTTAAAATCTCGCCGTTTGTCGCCAAGCTGACGAAGAAAAGAAAAATGCCAATTTTTCAGCCAGGAATAAGTTTTCAATGCTGAAATCTCATCTTGGTGATATTTCTTACGCTTAACGAGATATTGAAGTATCGCATTTCAGTTTCCAATACATTTAAATAGAGTGCATCAAGAATGCCTAAAGTTTAACAGCCATACGAGAAAATTGTGTTTTTCACATCAGGACTTTTTTTTTGTTATAGGAAATCGACTTTCCGAACTTTCTTGAATTAGCTTACAATTTAAAAAATATTTTTGACCTCTGGAACCTATGGAACTAGCTTACAGTTTTGAAAAATAGGTTTTTTTAAAAAGCATATAGACCATAAGATCGCTATAATAATTTTTTAAATAATGTAAATTCCAAAAATTTTTATTGAAATTATTCTACACAAAATATATCATACACATGATTTACAAAAGAAGTATTTTCTTTTGAGTTTTGCAGCAGCATCTTCAAATATCTCATTTTATGAGCAGCTTCTAGGAGAAAAAAAGAAAATTTTTAGAACTTAATTTACACAAAGAATAGGAAATGCAGAGTAAGTCTGCTTGACATGTTCTTTTACATAATTTCTATATCAGGGATTTCCAACCTTTTTATTACTTCAACTCCCTAGAAAACGTTATTTCTGAATAGACCCCTACTTTTTTCCCCAACACATCGGTATCTCGAAAGATTTTCCAAATGCACTCGCAAAGACAGCAAAAAATTAGGTGAAAGAAATTTTTCATGTGTCCGGCTGTAGAACAGTTGGTTAAACTCGGTTCCCATTGGAACACCGAAAGGGAAGCAGCACCTGCTTGGCCAGTGCCTAGAAGGATAAACTCCTTTCTCGAGTGAGGCTGATGTAAACTGTGTACGCTGTAGGGAATTAACGCACGAAAAAAATGTGTTATGACTTCAATGTTTTCTATGTTCAATTCATATCTCTTTGGGGTACCAATCCAGCTCTTAGGTCATCCAGCTCTCATCTGAAATTGGTTCAAAATTTAGGAGGGAAACCCGGGATAAGTCGGTATTCCCCTCACTGGGGATCAATAAAAAGGAAGCTGCCGAATTAAGGCCATTTTCGTTTTATATAAAGGATCTGATCCCGCTCTGCAGTTGGCCAGAGGTTTTTCGAAGCAACAATAACAATTTTCATGTTCTGCGTTTGCAGAATTTACCAAGATTCAGACTGCAGGGTGCAGAGAATGACCCAAAAGACGGATTTTTACATAGCCCTTCTTTTTTCAACTTTTGCTCTGAAGTCTTATTTCATGCCAGTTTGTTTGTTTGTGTTGTTATGGCAACGCTAAGGGTGGGCGATCAGTCTAGGATGAGGGGTTATCTTAAAATGTAATTTTTAAAAATATAATTCTCAAATTTTCTTCATCACCTCATTAGTGTATGGGAATGTTTTTGTACGGGGGTCATATAAAAATGTAGAAAGTGTAACTTTTTGAAAATTAACGAGAAGAATTTTTTTAACTTACTTCCGACCTCATTTGGGACATTTTTTCAATTTACACTGCCCACTTATTTCTAAAGAATTAAAGTCCGTTACCACCTTTTTGGGACACCCTGTATCAGTCTGGTTTATAGTATCCACAGATTCTGAAATCATCATTAACCAGTGTTCTGATTTAAAAAAAAAACAGTGGTCAGATTTAAAAAAGAAAAAAAATCACTGTATTTACGTATACTATTTCTGAGCTAATCTAAAATCATCAACGCGGGTTTCGAAGTTTATAAAGCGAAACAAAAAAGTCGGTTGAATATCAAATCAATGCTGTACAGCTTCTCATTTACATAACCCTAAGAATCTGCGCTTCATGCCTTTGGAAACTATCTTGGCGAGTAATCGCATCGTTTGGACTTTTTTTTTATGGTCAACGGATGCAAATAATCGGTACTCATTTTAAAGTCGATAATTTACGCCAACCTATTTCGCCAAAGGATTGCAATGCTTTACATTGCAACAATGTCTCTGAAGTATTCCACACGCACACGAAATCGCTCTTTTTGGCTGACTGACTGTAAAATACGTAAGTACCAAATAAGCTTGTTTTGGTCGGAAGTATGATTTTTTTATTAGTTTCAATGAAGAATTTACCCGTGTATTTTAAAACTAAAAAACAATTAACTGTATGAACTATTACAATTACACACTGTACGCCGTGTTAAGATAGGAAATAGATACTAATAAAAAGTAGTGTTATTCCATTAGTGTTATATAACAGTATCAAGAGAGAAAAAAATAATTACAGATATTTGAACTTATACTTTACTTATATTAGACTAATACTATATTAAAAATGTCAAAAATTTGTTACAAATGATAGTTATACGTACCAATATAGACTAATCACCACCAAAAAACTTCTTCAGTTTTTTTCGTCTCCTATTCTTATGAAAACAAACATGGCGCCTGACGGTAGATACTCGGATGTTGCCATCGCTCGACTGTTGCATGAACAGAGCGCATGCGCCAATTTTCATCGGCTGAATGCCGCTCGGCCGTTATGCGGGCCGAAATTTCGTTTCAGTTCAGCGTATTTTGATCAAATTTAGGCATATGGCCCGATAACTCAGGCCAGATATCGTTCCGAGTATCGTTTTATGGGTACCGGACCGATCAATGTCTGCCGCACACATAACAATCATCGTTTTTAGATGGAATTCCGAGTCTGGGCCGAGTACCGAATTTCGGTGAGCGATGAGTTGCGATGAATGCCGGTGGTTGGCCGAGCAGAAACTGGGAATTGTTGCTTGTAGGGAAGTACGCCAATCTGCAAACGATTATGTGAATGAAAAAATGGATAACGGTTTTCCGGTAACCTTAAATGAACAGTAATTATAGGTTGTGAGCATGTGTAAATCGCCAAATAATGAAAAGTCGCCATTGGTGGCAAGCTATCCTACCTGTTCCGTAGCTTTTATTAACTTTACATGTACGCAAGTCGCCAAATAATGAAAAATCGCCATGGGTGGCAAATTCGCAAGGTGTCCAATAGGTTTTACATTATTAAAAATACAGCTGAAACAGATGTTCTGATTTTATTATGCTTTAGCTCCTAATTAATATAATTTTTGAATGGCAACACTAAATATCATTGTGTTTCTGAGAAGTGCAAATAATTTTTTCGGCGATTAGAAGCGTAGTCTGCACTTCAGGTGGAGTATAGCTCAGGACCCGTACAACACGGATTCCCATGACAAAATATCTTCCGTGTTATGAGGGGGAAGGGGTCTACTGTAGTGTGAAGTTTAAATTTTTATGTACCAATGAACATGCAAGAACCAAGCGATGTGTAGCTCAGTAACATACTATCTGATCCAATCTTCGGATTTTGGTTGTTGAAATTATGCCTTTTTTACGAATAAGCCTTATTAGGGGCCGAATGCCTCATACGAAAAGCGAGCGTAGCGAGTCTGGGGGCCTTGGCCCCTAGTATTATAAGAATAAATTCATCGACAAAAAATAACTTTAATGTTAGAAAAATCGTGGGGTGTTTTCACTTACATTTTCATAGTGACAATCATTACAAATAACGCGTAAAAAAAAATCTAGAACACTTTCAGATTTTAAATACGCACTGAAGTGCTATATATTAAAAGCGTATCATAATCCATGCTTCCTTCCTATTTTCTTTCCTTATTCCATTAAGTTCGAAAGTGTATCATTATTAATGAGTGTGCTGTATTTTACTCCTTTGTTCCATAAAACACATCTTTGGAACCGAAATCTATCTTAAAGTCGCTTACTAAAACTGTTTTACAATCTTCGCCAAGCATATTCCAACTATCGTCAACCATTTTAAAACACTCTTTGGAATGGGCATGCTAATCCATGAGTGTATCGTATTTGTCTTCTCTGTTCCATAAAACACTTCTTTCGAATTGAAATCTATATTAAAATCGCCTACCAAAACTGTTTTACAATATTCGCCGCCAGGCATTTTCTAACTATACTTCGTGATATATTTATAATAAGTTGTCGCATTTTGGCACCATACTGCACCAAATTTGGCACCAAAATTGCAAACCTTGTGCGATTTTCAACATTTTACTAACGCCTTCCCCCTCCCCTTTTCTACGTTATCTGGCAAACACATTTGAAAAGATTTTCACCGTGACAGTTCATATCTACAAAACCTGTCTACAAGATCACGTAGACAAAAATCTGGGCTGGAGCGAAGTAGCACCCTTGTGCAAAAATTAAATTACGATAACCGATATCAATCATCCCACACTGTTTATTATCAGGATATTAAATTTTATCACGTATTTCGATGTGACATTTTACATTCTTTATCTGAGTGACAAACGATTATTTCATAGTATTTCTATCGTAATAAAATCAGGGTGTATAAAGACCCATTTCAATTGGTACAGTTTGGATATTTAAAACCACGGCGAGACGAAACATTAATACGAATACGAATTTCACTCATTTTCAACTACTAAGAATTAGATGTCCCTCAAAACAGGCATAAATTTTTGTCCTATACGGCTTCCTCATCATAACTCCTATCAGACACTGCAACCTCAGTCACACGCTTAAATCTATTGATTAAAACTAACACTCATTTATTGATTAAATTTCTTATTGGCCGATTTAAATCCTTTTACGCCAAAAAATACTCATTCAAGACAATAATTTGTGAATGCCTCAATTCGTCCCAGCACTCCCCATCCGCTATATTCTATTTAACTCATTTTCCGCAAAAATCTTGTCTATTTGAGTATTCTGTCTGTCTCTTTTCCCCCACGACCCATATCCTATTACTGTCACGTGACCCACGCTGTTCAACGGCAAACGGTTCATAGTCGGGCATAGTTGTGTGTGTATTCGTTGTTGATAATTTTATGTTATATCCGAATACCAAATGCATCTTTTTCATATTCAGAGTTGTGAAATAAATTCAGCCTAGATATGGAGGAGATGCTTTAGGTAAAGATTTCGCTTTAATGACATAGTTTCTTACGATTGGATTATAAAAAGCTGTTGTAAAACAAATGAAGTTAGGATATCTCCACCCAAAGTGAGTAAGTAGTATTTTACCTTTTTCATGTCAATAAATTGGGTTGCTGCTTTCATTAAATCTCACAGCTGGTTTAACCATGATTGCAGTACTGTATTCTGACTGTACTGTGAATTCGTTTTACAACTAGAGACTACAGTGAAATTATATTCTATTTATTAAAAAAATACTTTTTTATAGAGTACTAGCTGAAGTACCCGTTCTTCGCACGGGAATGAATGGACTTTTTGATATTACGATTTGTGGTGATTACTATTCATTGTAATAAACAGATATAGCAAAGTGGATATCGCGTTATATTGTGTCCAATAATCATGCATACCGAATTGCAAGGCAATCGTTTGTACGGTGCAGAAGGCCATGCGGCGTAGCGCAATCTAGTGGCGAGTTTTTGCAAAACGGATACGGCGAAAATATTTTTCGCATTCAGATATCGATGTATACGAATTTTCATGACTATCGGCTGGACAGTCCTGAAGTTCATGTGTTGACGCGACATCTAGTGGCAAGTTATAGGAAAATGGATAGCGCCAAACTCTTCTCCGTGTTCAAATATCTATGTATACCTATTTTCATAGCGATTATTTGCACAGTCAAGAAGTGATACACTGCAGGGCCATCTAGTGGTTCAATAAAGTAATGATTTGCTACAGCGCCGTCAGGTGGCGAGTTACAGCAAAATGGATAACGCCAAAATATTCTCATTGTTCAAATAGCTATGTATACTGATTTTCATAGCGACCGTGTTCAACTATCTATGTATACCAATTTTCATAACGATCCTTTGCACAGTCAAGAAGTGATACACTGCAGGGCCATCTAGTAGTTAATTAAAGTAATGATTTGCTACAGCGCCGTCAAGTGGCGAGTTATAGCAAAATGGATAACGCCAAAATATTCTCATTGTTAAATAGCTATGTATACTGATTTTCATAGCGACCGTTTGAATGGTCAAGAATTTGGCCTGCTGCAGTGTCATCTAGTGGCGAGTTAAAATAATAATGCATTGCAGTGTCATCTAGTGGTGAGTAACATCAAAAGGAACGCAGTTAGAATATATTCTTCGTGCTCAAATGTGTAAGTATAAAAAATGTTATGCCGATCGGTCGAACGGTATAGAAGTTGATGCTTTGCAGCGCCATTTAGCGGCAAGTTACCGCAAAATGGATAGTGAAAAATATTCTCCGTGTTCTAATATTCGCGTGTACCAAATTTCATCGAAATCGATTGGACGATATTCGCATAGCAAACGGTTAAACGGAATAGAATTCAACGTTGTGCTGCGGCATCAAGTGGCAAGTTAAGGAAAACGGATAGCATAAAAACCTTCTCCATCATAAAAGACTTAGGTGAACCAAATTTCATCGTGCAACGGTGCTCAACGGTGCTGGAGTTTTCCAACCTCATAAACACATACTAATATTCATTTTTATCTATAACCAGTGTTATTATATATACCAGTCTCAAATAAAATCCAGTTTCAAATCTAAGCCTCGCCAAAGTGCCAACATACGCCATTTTGCAAGAGTTTTTTCAGGGAATCATTCGAAGCATTGACTTAGCAGCAATCAATATGGGAAATGGTTCGACCGCCAAAGAGTAGCACGCATTTATTTGAAAATTGGAATCCCTTAATACAGCCGATTTTTTTTTAATTATCAACTATAATGTGTTTTATTCATCGTTACTCCGATGTACTAAATGAGAAGATTTCAATTTTCTGAAATTTGGCGGAATTCCCCCAACTTAAATCAATGTACTCAATTGGCGAGAATTCTGAAGTTAGATCGCTTGAAATCCCTTAATAACTGCATTATTTCTTCACGGATCATTAAAATTTAACGCTGTATTCTAATAAAACCTTTGCACTTGTTTTCAAAAATCTATTTCCTTAAGCTCTCAATAAATTGCGCCAAGCCGAAAACTGTGCAAACCGCTAGAACGCACTTACTCAAAATCCATATTTCAGCCATTTTATTTTTTCGCCAAACTAAAAAAATTTACACATTAGCCTCGGAAATCTTCAATTCTTATTGTTTTGCGTGTAAAGCATTACATTCCTGCTCTGATTTCCCATGCACACGATATTATAATTTAAAAAAAATAACCTTACGAATATAAACTAACAAAAAAAAAATCATTATTATTCTTTTATTTTTACTTTGAGAATTTAAAACATTTTATTCGGCAAAATCGCCACACTTGGCAACCACGATCCTTATTTCACGCTTTTTTCACTACAGGGGTTACAATTACGGAAAGCTTTTTGCGTGAAGAGCATAAAAAATCTCTTAAATTCCGGGAACGGGTGGACTTTCAAAGTTTTAAAGTGGACTACGATTTATTCTATATTATTTTACATATCTGTGCTAAATTTCAGGCCGATAGGTCCATTTTTGTGGATCTGTATACGAATCAAATCCACAAACAAACAAACAAACAGAATTTCATTTTTATTTATAAGATATACGTGATGTATTTGCCTTGATTTAAAATTTCTTTTCTCGGGCTTATAATAATAGATTACAGCTCTGATAATAAAAAATGAAGAAAACGAATCATTCAATATATTAATCAAAAACAGCAAATTTTAATAAAACACCCTTTTTCTAACTTAAAATAATAATCCTAATTGAGTACAGATATGTTAATTGAAAAGAGCTTATTTTGCAAAAACGCTCATTCTATAGCTTAAATAATAATCATAATTGAGTACAGTAATACTAATCAAAAACGGACAGACACTCCTCATTTTTGATTATTATTTAGCCTAAATGGAGCTGTTGTATAATGCTCAAAAATTGAGAATTTTTCGTTCCGTTGATTTTTGTCGAAGAATTGAGCAAATTTTACTCAATCGGGAGAATGGCTGTTTGAAGTCAAAAATTGAGTAAAAATATACTCCGTTTGATCATTATTTTACTCAATAGATTTAAACGTGCAGTTGGGCAATTTTTGCGTGATGCAGTAACATAGACCAGACAGTTTTATTTTCAGTGGATGAGGGCATAATAACTCATAGACGGAAAGAAAGAAGTGTTTATCCGTAATTTATTCAATCAAAAATATTTCCCAGACTAAGGAAACAATATTTTGTTCTTCCTTATTTGTATTGTCTGTCATTTTCTAAATATGCATTTGAAAGAATGAATCTAAAAGTTATTGTTCGAAAGCTATATGGAAAAACCGAACGCAGATGAACAAACAGGATGGCCAATACTTCCCTATACTGTCATTTAAAATATTTCCTGAAAATATATTGGTATGCGCAGCTAAACCGTTATTCTCACCCAACGAGGTAAGTAGGACATCCCGTCAATCTTCCTCACAGAAAGTTTATCTCTAAAGTAAGTCTTTTTAAAATTAATTTGTGTTAATTTATCGTTACCTCTTCACTTCAGACCCTACGTAAGTCTCTCATATGAAATGAGAGAAAAAATGCTCATTTTCTATTGTAAACCTATTGAACTCAAAGACGTGCAGTGAATTAATTGTTTTGAATTGACTTCAAAAAGAAGAGTGTTATCTATTCGTCGGAATTTCATCTAATTATTTCTGTATTTTATGCATGTTCAGCGATAGTCTTTTTTATCACATGAACCGATTTCGATGATTTTTCTTTTTATCACGTGACTATCTTTTAAATTTGCTCCCATAGTGAGAAGCGGGAACAGGTCAATTCCTCCGAGAATTTTCCCCCGTGATTCCACCCGTAGGACAATTTCGCCGCGCCATTTTGTCATGAAATTACCCTTACAGGACAATTCCGCCTCGCCATTTTCTTGAGACAAGAAATGGAGTTTGAATAGCACGTTCATATTTGGCAATTCATCCAGCACTTGTTGGCGACGACGGAATATCAATATGCCCACGGGTGCATATGCTATAAATTAGTTAACCTATTGATAATTTTCCCTGCCAGCTGAGATTAATTTCCGATGTTGTTCCGACATCGATAATACTTGTCTGTGTGCCCAACGTAGTCAGAAGGGGCACAAGAGGGATTCCTGATTAATAGAGAGGTTCCACCAAATGCAGCATACATGTCTGATATTCTTTTTATTAATGTTGGGATATATACGATTGTAATTTGTGTCATCATGTCATGAGTCATTGCTACTTGATGACTGTGTGGCGGGCTCATTGGATATAAATTTATCTGCCCTGAATGTTGAACTCTGCACCACCGAAGGAGGAAAAGATATTGCTATTGTTGACGGTATTACTATAAATAAAGAATACTGAAAAACGGTGAACTTGTGGGGCAGTGCAGTAAAGAAGAGAAATGCACTGCAAAAGTGTATACACTTGCGGAAAAGACTTTTATCGAACAGAATCTCCCTTTTGAACCGAGCCATTTTGTGGTAAATTCAAGATAGCTATTCACAACGCAATACGCGTAACATGGCCCAATGCTAATGTTCAAGGATGCAAATTTTACTTAGGTCAGGCCTAGATCCTTTTCCTCATAGCTTTCAAAATATCCTATTTGTAGTCAAAGAGCAAATAAATATCGCCAACCCGTCGTCGCCAAAAGAAACACTGTCTGAAACCCCCTTCGGCGGATTTGTCCTCTCCAAAAAAAAAAAAAAAAAAAAACACCCGAAAAAGAATCGGCGGATTTGTCCTATTGGGGGAAATGAGACGGAAAAGTTTCGGCGGAATTGGTTAGTGACCTGAGAAGAAATTCAGAGAACCGATGATAACGGAATCGGCGGATACAGTTTGATGTTGCAACAACCTGCCTATCATCTACATCCAAAATTGAATGACACCGCTCGAAAACTATAGGATAAAAAAATTCGTTGCACTGAGTGAGGACTGAAGCGCCGCCATTTTGAAGTCGTTTCGCTGCGTCACATACTGTCCGTTTAGTATAAATTTTGACTCGGAGAAGCTAGAACGTTCCTTTGCGTCTCAATCGTCACCTTTCGTCAAGATCTATAGATTGCGTAGAGAAAACATTAGTGTGAAATAGTTATAGTGAATATATATAAAGTGAAAAGTTAAAATAAATAATGCAATGGTGGCCTAGACTCGACGAAAAGAGGAATCAAAATGTAAAGAACGTTTACGGCTAGAAAGAGATTCTCAAAAACAATCCACTGCCCAGACAGCACATAAGCTTAAATCAAGCTTGACATTTCTTTGAATTTGACGCAATAATCCACTGGTTGCGTAGTTTACATAGCTGTACAACTAGGTTGCTGAATCCACTGAGGTTTTTTTAGTTAAAAACGGTCCACTGTTTGCTCATTTTAAATTGCGTGTTACTGAATTTGCAGACGTTCTTTTGGTTAAATATGCACGTTGTATTTTGTTTTAATGTTTTTGTAAGTGGAATGTATGTGCAATTTTAATGTGTTAAAATACTTTGACATTGCTGATCGTGCAAAATGGTTGGCGACAGTCGCTGGAGCTTGGCAATCGCCAAGCTCCAGCGACTGTCACCGTGTTTACATGGGGTGCGCACCGGCTTGTATGATTTTACCAAATCTTACATCTTACACTTTTGTAGTTTTAAAACAGAATTATAAAGGATAAAAAAAAATTCAGAAGTTAAATAATTTTTTTAATTATAAAGTATGAACAATGAAAATAATTCAAATTTACATTTGTATAAATTAATTTAAACTTATTTTTAATTCTTCGATATGCTCTATATCGATATAGCATACCAATATGTAGAAAAATAACTAACCCCATTTGTAAAGAGAATTTTTAGCGTTAAAAAATAGCAAAATTTTTCAATTATTTGTTATTATACGAAATATTTACAAAAATGACTAAAGTGTTTGTATTCCATACATGTTATGTTAGCAACTGTGATATAGCATTTCGAAGTAACGTTTAACTATCTGTTTCTTTGATTTCAGATTACTTAACACAAAATTTGTGTTAAGTAAGTAAACCCATTCTATATTTCCAAATATGGAAATTCTTCAAGATAAAATACAATTATACTGCAAAATTGATTTCAAAATCAGTCGTTTGTCTCGATTTTGGCCAGCGGCAGTATTGCTCATGAGTGTTGCGAAAGTTTTAAAACATGTGTTGCTCTTAAGTTTATATTATCTTCATTTCCCTATTAGTAGAGTCTCTAAATCACACATAAAATTATTTTAATTTTGATGCATCCCATGGAAAAATAAAAAAAAAAACAAATAACATATCGCCCACTTATCAATCTGGCCAGAAAATCGCTTAATAATTCACTTCAAACTTTAGTCATAGCTGCACAAGGCTCTGGTGGCTGAATGGATAACGTGCTCGGCTACGAATCGAAAAGTCCCGGATTCTATTCTAGTCACGGACACTCGATGGAAACAGATTAAAATAACTTAAAATTACAGCATAGAGGGGGAAAATGCGCGGAAAAATAAAGTATGTGGGGCGCGTTCGCCAGCGGGTGCCCCGTGTATTTAGAAAAAATTTTTTTGGAAAATTTTTTAAGCTTGAAATGTCAAGCTTGATTCAAGCTTGAAATGTCAAGCTTAATGCAAGCTGGGCAAGTGTGAACTAGAACACTTGATTCAAGCTTGCATCAAGCTTACACGACTGGAATTTTCAAGCTTAATTCAAGCTTATTGACTTGATCAATCAAGCTTGCTGCAAGTTTGATGCAAGTTTGCTGTGCTGTCTGGGTGATACCTGTTAAACGCGGTATGACGGAATGAAGCGGTGCTGGGAACGTCAAAGAAAGAGTATACCCAAATACGAGCCAGATCTCACGATACCGCAGTCATGAAGGTCGGAGACTTTAATGTCAATGTACCGCAGAACCGTTCGCAGCCCGACTTCATGTTCAGGCAGTTTAATTTGTCTTGCTTCAAAACTCCTACAACATTGCTAGATAATAACCTGCATTGATTTAACGTTTACCAAAAATCGCGATGTATCCTGCATGCAATTTCTTTCGTACTTTTCGTATCGTAGACCAATCATTCATAAATGTATAACACGGTAATTTCTTGATTTTTTTCCTGAACTGAAAAATATATTACTCGTTACGCACACGTATTCATGTAAAACACACGGTTGTCTGCACGAAACAGCCACATGCCGCTCCTTCATGGAAACGGATAGCTTGGGGATGGCCACATATTAATTTGGTCACGTTCTGATTTTCGGAGGGGATCTTCCCCAGTGCTATCTGAATTCATGTTCTATGCATCTAATAATTAAATTTTGTTGCATTTAAATTGTTTAATTAGAAATCAATATAATAGTCGTTTAAACTTCCATTGAATGGTAAAAGATTGGTGATTTTTCGTCAAATATTGGCACATAGCCAAATTGGATACAGTTCTAAGATCTTATATTTAACGTCAAACTTGCCGATATTTTGCTACGGAGACATTTTTTTTTTTTTTTTGGGGGGGGGCATGGCGCCAGTACGGTTTACGTTTCTGCATAGCAGAAGCATCAGGGAGGGAAAGTTGTGGGAAATCAATAATTATATACAAAAAGTGCGGTGAATATCAAATTGGCGACTTTTGGGCGAAATATCGCCAGTTTTGGGGCCAAAAATAAGTCCCCAAAGCTTAACCCAGCTAAGCGATATCGCCAATACTTGGTGAGATACCTTCAAACACAATTTTATATCAAATGGGACACTTAAAGGTCACAAACTTGCATTCTATTTAACCCAACTGCAAGCAACAAAGTACAAAATATAATTATTTGATGCGTAGAAAACGAATTTTACACCAAGTTAAACCCCAGAAGAGCACGTTACTCCAAAACTTTGTAACAATATAAATGCACATTTATAAATAAATTGTTTGTTATTGTTTCATCTCCCCCTGGTCCAAAAATCCCTGGTCCAGTCTATAATCCCATGTCGTTCTAACGGTGCCACAAGTCCTTTTCCTTCCTCATTCCACAGCTGCCTCACAGAGGCGCCAATACAGTCAGTGATATGAGCAGGGGGAAGCAGGACAGGAGCAAGGCGCAGAAGAATAAGAATTTTCTTTGTTGACGAATTTCAGGCTGTTGATGGTGTCCACTACGCAGTCTGGCCAATGCAGTCTGAGCAGATCTTGTGTATCCGGACTGTAGAGACAAACCAGGCCGATTACCAGCGTACCAATCGTGTGCGGGAGGGACTCTCCAAATAGAACTTTCTTTAGCCTTGTGGACAGAACAAAATTCGGACGCGAAGAGCTCACAAGAGGAGAAAAAGGAATAGCACTTCCCTCTTTTGCAAGCAAGTCTGCCACCTCATTGCCGACGACTCGAACATGGGAAGGAATCGATTGAATACAAACTCTGCTTTTCTCTGAAAGTGTAGCAATTTTGGAAATAATTTCCTGTCCGGTTTTTTTCCTAAAATATTCGGCCAATTTTTAAGTATTGAATTGAACTCTTGCTGTCCATCAAAATATGTGTCGCTATTTTCGAATCGGAGGGCGAAATTTGCGGCTTCTCTGATTGCAAGAAGTTCCGATTGGAAAACCGAACAGTTATCTGGGTTGCGAGATCTGCAACGATAAACCAAACCATCTTTGGCCTTAGCATACACGCCACTGCCAGTCCTATCTCAGTTTGATTTACTCCAATCAGTATAAAATACCAGGGCCAGGGAAGGGATGTTGTAGATTACTTCCAGTGACAATTGTCTCATCATTTTTGGGTATGGAGTGTGCTTAGAGATGCATGTCAGTAATTGGTCATTAAAATTTACTTTACCCAAAGAGGTGTTAGGCGTCTAAAAAACCCCGCCTCCACATAACACCAATTGGACAGTCTTTTTTAGTCTCTGGTTGCTTGTCCATTGCAGGACAAATATAGAAGTTATATTAAATGACCCGAGACTTTTTTAGTTTGGCAATGTATTTTGCAGAATTAGTTTGTTTTCTCAATGACAAAGGCTGTAAGTCAGCCTCGAACAGTACAATGTCTTTGGGACAGCAGCTACAGAGACAAGTGATTATTCGAGCTGCGCTAAGTTATACTCTTTCAGTTTGTTAAGATTTGTTTGAGAGGCCACTTGATAGATTTGATAGCCATATTCTATTACAGGCCGAATAAGCGCAGTGTAAGTCATTGTAAGAATTCCGGAATAGAAACCCCAATCCCTACCAGAAATAAACTTTAATAGTTGAAAGAGCTTCTTTCAACTTTCTGCAAGTTTTGTAACATGCTTACCACAGTTAATCTCCGTGTTAAAAGTAAAGCCCAAACGTGACAATCGATTTACCAAAGTAGTTCTTCAAACCCTCCACGTTAAATCTTTATTTGGAGGATAATACAGATTTATGATGTCAACGCTTTGGTTTCTTGACAAAATCTTTACACCCAGACATTCTAGGCAGGTATTCTGGGGATCGACATTAGGAATGCACTGGTAATAGACATCTCTAATAAGGAAAACCAGGCCTGTACCAGCGGAAGATCTATCAAGTCGAACAGTGTTGAAACCCTTAACTTTCAGTAGGTGTTTTGCCTGCAGTTTTGTCTCTTGAAGTGCAGTGACCGAAACTTGGTGCGCTTCGGCAAGCTCGAGAATCCGATCAAGCTTGATACTAGAAGCAGCCAAGGCGATGCCATTTATGTTACATTGTAAGAGTATTATTAAGCTTATCTCGGGAAATTTGAGACTGTTGCAGACCTATCGGATCCTCTACCTATAGGATCCTCTACTTAAATCTGAACGCGTCCCTGATTAATCTGCGCGACAGACGATGCAGCATGGGTATCAGAATGCGACTGGTTCATGACTACGGGTGAGAAGCAGCTTCAATTTAAAACGAGGTGCCACAAGGGGAGGAGACTGATTTTGCCTCTATGCCTGCTAGTGTTAGCTGGGAAAAATTGAATGACCTTCACGCCTTGGGTGGCCTTACCAGGAGAATACACTCCCGACATACACCACCCACTCCTCCCAGGAACACCCCCTTGCCGCCCTTCGGTGAGGCCACTAACAGGACGTAACAGGTATAAATAAATTAGCTATTATTAATTATTATTACTTGTTTATTTGCAGATTTCTCAGTTTTAAGGCAGAAAATGACATCAAGTACCGTTTTTCTCATTTTAGCTGCATCTGCTATTATCGTTTTAGGACGTAAGTAAATACTTAAAATATTATACTCTGCATGATTAATCAAAGGGACAAGTGCATTCACAAATAGCTTTCAATAACAGTATTTAATGCAAGTGTCTGAAGTTTTTAACACTGTTTTGCAATTTTTGTGAAAATTTGAATCCTGTTCCAATACATCGCAGCCAACTAAACTATCATTTCCACAAGATGTCTGAGGGCGAATAATATCATATAGATGTCAGAGGGAAATCAGAAACTCAGTTTTTAATTATTGGGCCTTTCGGGAAGTCATTTTGTTTCTTTTTTAAGAACATGAGGAACCCATATGTCGAGATTTGAGGCGTTGCAAATGATCACGAATTCTCCGAATTCGGCAAATTTAATATTTCAGCGATCTCACGAGTTGTTATTCGCCGGTTTTCATCTATGGATGCCTTTATTTTGTCTTCTTCAGTATCCATTGGCCTTCCAGAATGTGGTGCATCAGTTGCATCAAAATGGCTAGATCAAAATTTTGAAAACCAGTTTCGGCACTGGCGTTCTCTGAATATATCTTCTCCATCTATGAAACATTGAAATATTTAGTGAATATATATATAGTAGAAAATTAAAATAAGTAATCCAATGTTGGCCTATTCTTGTCGAAAAGCCAAATTGAAATATAAAGAACGTTTACGGTTGGAAAGGCCTTCTCAGGACTATTCCAGTGATACCCGTAAAATACCCAATGACAGAGTGAAGCGGTGTCGGGAACGTCAGAGAAAGATTGCGCCCGAATACGAGCCAGATCTCACTACACCAATCATGATGGTCGGAGACTTTCGTGTTAATGTGTCGCAGGACCGGTCGTTGCCCGACTTGATCAGTGATGCTCAGTGAGTTTAATTTGTCTTGCATCGAAGCATCCCCGACTGCGCGAGGTAGTACGACCTGCATTGACTTAACGTTTACCGGACATCTCGATGTCTCTGTATGCGATTTTTTCCATAGTTATTGCATCACAGACCAATCATTCATAAAGTTGTAATACAATAATTACTTGTTTACTTGATTTCTTTCTTGAACTGAAAAAAAAAAATAAAACAATTACTCTTTTCGTACAAGTACAACTATTTCAGATTTTACTAGCTGCGTGCCCGTTCTTCGCACGGTAGGAAACGAATAATTTTACTAAAATCTAATCGTAACTATCTATGCAAAAGCAAAATGTCAAAAAGTTCCAGTAGTCCTTTTGTTAAAACTACCGTGGAATATATTACGCAACGTAGGATTATGGTTTAGTTAGTTATAAGACGATCGTTGAAAAATAATGAATATAACACTTTTAATTTTACGAAATAGTTATTAACGTGGTATACTGTTCTTTAATCAATAATATACAAATAAATCTACTATTACTACCAGAGATAAAAATGAGAATATTATCTATTACTTATATCAATATTATCTATCTTCGTTTCTCAGTCCTTAATGCTCAATTTAAAGAAATTGATTAGATATTTTAAACCAATGATGCCTTTCTACTTTTTGGTGATTCTGTGAAATTTATGCATTGCCATTAAAACAGATCTCCATATATTTTTAAGCATAATTCTTGTCTGATTGGCGTATTTAGCACAGCAAAATATTTCATCTCGCAGTGGTGGAAAACATCCAAGCTGTACCAATTTAAATATTATTTGAATCCACCATGGTTCAGACTCGTGAAAACATCAAACTGTGTAATCTCGAGGAACTATTTGGAATCGCTCAAATTGCGAATAGGGCGTTAATTTGTGTTGCAGAGTTTACGAATTTCACACAACTTTTAATCTATGACGTCACGTCAGTGACGTGCATTCCGCCCAAGCAACCCAAGCAAGAAGGCAAAATATGGGTAAGGCAGAATATGGGTTTCGGTCTATGGGTCTCTGATTGGCTAATGAATATGGGTCTCTGATTGGCTAATTCTCTGATGAAGACATGTTTCTATAGCAACACCCCTTCAGCAGACATTGCAGATGGGTTGATCTCACGGCAGAGAAATGAAGAGTCAGAAAGAAAATATACTTGTTTATCCACTTGACATTTATCTTTATGTTAAGAAATTATGAATAAATAAGGTAAATGGTAATTTCTTTCAATTTGTGATAGAAAACAAAATTTATAAACAATAATAGCCTTATTTTCAGTTGCCCAAGAACTGCTTGGGTTGCTTGGGCGGAATGCACATCACTGCGTCACGTTCTGACCAGGTTAGTCAAATTTAGTCATTTTGAGCAGTAGTTTTCTAATGGAGTAATATTGAAACATACGACGTTGAAAAACTCTCGCTTGCAACGGAACTTTATTAAAGTTAATTTGTTCTCTGAGTCTGAGAGTCTGTTCTCTGAGTCTGAGAGTCTGAGAGATATTGGGGTTATTCCTAGCTAATCGGTATTTCAAATATTATCCGTATCCATTTTGCTAATGATGTAACTTTTGTGCAAGAACTTGTTAAGTTGCTAAAATTGAACAAAAAAAGAATATAGATAATATACCGCCCAAAGTCGTCCAAATTTGGCGACATTTTGCACGATTTTTGGGAATACATAGAACGACCATCGTCAAACCGATAGCGAATACTATGAATTATGTTAATTAATATTTTACACTTGTGCCGACCTTTGAATTTCCCACGATTTAAAAAATGCAAGTTTCCTTTCGTTACGGGTTGTTGAAAAATCACAGAGCTCAAAAATCGCGCATTTAACAAAACACTATGAATTTTTATAATAGTAATTTTTTCGTCAAAACCTTTTAATGTAATTAGATTTCTAACTCATTTTCATGAGGTCAAAATGACATCATTCTCAGTTGCGATATCTAACATGAATTAGTGAAAGAAGAAAAAGAAAAAAAAAAAACACGTTATTTTATTTTCTACAGCATCTGATAATCTGGATGGAAATTTATTATTTCGCTCGTGGTGTAATTTTTTGTCAAAACTTGTTTACCAGGATTTTTAATGCATTTTTACACTCGTGACATAAAAATGACGTCAGTCTCACTTGAATTATTGAAAGTAATCCTAACTAATATTATAAATGCGAAAGTGAGTTTGTTTGTTTGTTTATGACGCTTTCACGCCTAAACCGCTCAATCTATTAGGATGCATTTCGGTTTAGATATAGATGGGACCCTGGAGTTGGTTATAGGCTACTTAGAATATTAGATTTTTAATTACTTTTTTAGTTATTAATTAAAAACCGTTTTTACGTTGCCATGCTTGGCGAGTTTCGCCCGTATCATATGATTCATGTTTTGAGCTAACAAGAATGCTATTACTTCAATAAAGAAGCACGTGCATCTGAAAAACATTAAATAATACGGAAATTATGCCAGTTTTATGCCAAATATATCTATCTCTAATAATAAAAATGAACGTTCTCCAGGCAAATCTACAGAAAGCAAAGCTTTGAAAATTTGAGCATGCCTGGACCCATGACTTCGTTAAAGTGTACCTGAGGCTCGGAAATTTTAATTACTTTTCTAACTATTAACTCCAGAATGTTCTCTACAGAAAGCAGAGCTTTGAAAATTTGAGCATGATTGAGCCCATAACTTCGGTAAAGTGCACCTGAGGCTCAAAATTTTGAAATTTTAACTACTTTTCAAACTATTAATTAAAAACCGTTTTATCGCCCGCACAAAATGATTTATGCTTTTGATATAAAGCAAAAATTCTATTTGCAATATTACATGCATTTGGAAAACATAAATAAGTATGGAAATTATGTTGATTTTACGCCAAATTAAAAAGCATAAATAAAGAAAGGTGTACTTACGTATTGTCCCGGCGGTCCGCCAAGACGAGCGATTTTTTGCCGAGATAAATGCCGGGCACATGAAATTATTAATGGTTTTGAATACGATTAGCAACAGTTTGGCAACTCATTTGACGAAAAAACAGTTTGGCGGGAATGACCGCCGGGATAATACGTAAGATAAAAGAAAAGTCCAGATGTGTTTCTTTAAGTTCGTAAATTTCCAAATCCTACAAATAATATAAATGTGTACGTTTATGTTTTTGGATGTTTTTGACTGAATCACACAAAAATGGTTGGAAAAATTTGTAATGAAGATAGCTTATCCCCTGGATTAACATACAGGCAACCTTTCAAGCATATAGCATAAATAATTCTTCTACAAAGACACTCAAAATAATGCTAATGCAATTGCACTGTATGGAAATTTTGTAGCAACTAAACCGATTTTAAAACTTTCTTCACAGATTGAAAGTCCTAGGTCTATATGGTACTAGGCCTATAGGGTCCTAGGCGTATATGGATAATTCCTCTGTATGGAATTTTCTAAGGGATCCTAGCCCGTATTTTCGCGACGTTTTTGAAAAAAATACGAAAACTGCGAGCGGCTATGCCGACAGGCGCGACCGGTGTTTGAACCTGGCAGCTCCCGCCTTCCAGTTTTGAGAGCAGACCCTCTTAGAAACTGGGGGGACCCTGAGTGTTATAGGCTACCTTTTATGCATATATCACAAATAGTTCTTTTACAGGGATACTCATAAGAATTACATTACGCTCTATGTGTGTCTCTGTAAATACTGAACCGATTCCAAAACTTTTTTCACTGATAGTAAGCTACACTATTCTTGAGTATTATAGGCTAAAATTAATGCATGTAGCACAAATAGTTCCTTTACAGGAACACTCAAAATAATTCTAATACATTACGCTCTATGGGTATCTCTGTAACTATAGAACCGATTCTAAAACTTTTTCGCTAATAGAAAGCTGCACTATTCCTGATTAACATAGGCTAAAATTCATGTACATAACATAAATATGTCTTTTACAAGAACACTCAAATCAGTTCGCAAATACTGTCATAACAGTCTCTATTCGCCAAATGCCTGAAAAAAATCTAAATTTAGTAATTTTACATACTCTATTATTTTAAATTAAGTATACTACCATGCAATATACTTCATTTAAAATAAGTAAAAAGCAAATAATATTTAAATGGAGTTTCTTTAGTCGCAAACATATTTGTTATTCACACATGCTTCGTTTCTTTCGGCACCTAATTCTAAAGCCGACGCGGACGAAGTCGCGGGTAACCGCTAGTAAATAAATAAATCTAACTTCTAATGTAAATAAATATCTAAATAAATAACTAATGTAAATAAATAAAACTAACTAATCCGCTAGTAAATAAATAAATCTAAGCCGCTAGTAAATAAATAAATCTACCCTGAAAATCGCGAAAAATCGTAAAAAGTTACAGAACGGGTGGATTTTCAGAATTTTAAAGCAACCTACGGACTATTCTATGTAGTTTTACATGTATGTGCAAAATTTCATGCCGATCGGTGGAACGGTGTGGGAGGAGTTCCCGGACGAACAAACAAACAAACATACTTTCACGTTTATATAATAGATTGCATGAAAACTTCGATTATTTTTAAATAAGCGCAGATATGTTAATGTTCTATTTTTTTCATATTTAATGCGTTTTCATTTTTCGAGTTTTAAGAGATGTAGATATTAATGATTTCACTTATTGTTATATTTAACAACTTAAGTGGCAACATTGGATTCCGTTACTAAGAAAACTGTAGCAATCTTAAAAATAGAACATGAAATGAAATATTCATGTTTACTTTGCTAGAACTGCCATATTGGCGTAATTAACGCCACAAATTGATGGTAAACAGCTAAAATGAATCACACATTAAACTTAACAACAAATTCAAAAATTTACCCGCAATCCTTACAATACCCACAATTGTTACCGGGCTGAAAAACCATTCTTATTCACCTCCAAAAGCATTCGCATTTTTAAAAATTTCCGATTTTATTACACCTTCTTTGGTGGGATTAAAAAAAAAAAAAACCCAGCATATGATCATAATATCGATTCATTCCAATCGTGGAATGTAATTAGCAGCACAAGCGCGAGAACACACTCCATTAAACACAGCGTTACACTACATTTAAATATTTATCACTAGCTTTGCTAAGAAAGGTAAAGTAGGAATCAACATACATTTTAATTTGTAAAGCAAAACATTTATTACACAGTATTAGTTATATTCCATTCTAACAGTTACCAGAAAAAGAAATTTCCGTAGCACTGCTTTAACGAATAAGAATCAATGATTTTTTCACACATTCGTTCGCCAAAGTGCCAACGTACACCATTTTGCGAGATATTTTTCAAGGAATCATTGGAAGCATTGAAATAACGGTTACCGAAATGGGAAATAGTAATCTATCACTCATATGGTTTGATCGCCAAAGTACAACAGGCATCAACTTGAAAAGGACCAGAATTTTAAATTATTAACTATGTGTTAATATGCTTTAATCATCGTTAACTATGATGTACAAAATGCGAGAATTTCAATGACCTTAAATTTGGCGGAATTTCCCCCACTTTAATCAATTTACTTAATTTGGTGAAAATTCTCAAGTTAGGTCGTTTAAATTCGCATTAATAACTTCATTATTTCTGCACTAATAACTGCTAAATTAAAAAAATTAAAGCTATAATAAAACCTACACTTGTTTTTAAAAATACTATTTCGGTACACTCAAAAAATTGCGCCAAGCTTAAATTGCGCCAAGTAATTGCGCCAAGCTTAAAATTGCGCCAAGTAAAATAATTAACTAAAGTATTATTAAATAAAGTAAAATGTAAGTTGCGCAAAAGTAAATTGCGCCAAGCTTAAAATTCTGCAAATCGGTAGAACCTACTATCTCAAAATCGCCAAATCAGCCATTTTTGTTTTCGACAAACTGAAAAATATACATATAGTCTCGGAAATCTACCAATCCCTTATTCTTTTACACATAAAAAACATTGAATTCCTGCTCTGATTTCACACGCATGAAATACTTTAATTAAAAAATAACTTTGTAAATAATCTAAACAGAAAAAAAAATCATTATTCTGTTATTTTTACTGCAGGAGTCTAAATAATTTAATAAAATAGCCAAACATGGCAACCTCGATGCTTATTTCTCACTTTTTTGACTACAGGGGTTACAACTGCGGAGTTACGGAGATCAAAAATTAGCGTTTTTGAAGGAGTTTTTTATCAATATCTCCTAAAATAATTAAAATTTCGAAATTTAAATTAGCGGAAGACCTTCCTCGGTATTTTCCGAATCCGCGGACACCTCGATCGAAACTCAGCTACCAGCGGTTTCGGAGGAGATGATGTTACAGACAGACAGACAGACGCGCACAGATTTTAAGGCTGTTTAACCTGACGAACGAAAGTCAAATCGGAGACTAGGGAAAAAGCTTGAAATGTGGGTGGTTTGGGGGTCCAAGCATACATGTCACGCCATCTTTATTCATGTAATGGACACAATTGTTAGCTGTATTTTTTAGAATTTCTCTGAAAAATTTTAGAAATATAACTTTAAACTTAAAACGATAAAATGGACTTTTCTTGATGTAAAATATAGTAGTAAGTATTAGAGATCAACGCGAGTTGATTTTTTCTAATGAAATTCGATTGAAACGCGATAAAACTGCTGAAATTCTTTGAATTTCCGTCTGAAATATCATCTTCATTTATTTACTTATTTTTTAAATTAAATTGCTCCTATAAACTTAATGTTCATAAAGCATCGTAAAGTAGTTTCAGAAGAACCATTATAAATTTTTCAGTAGCTTTTCTACTGTATTTTTATTTTAAATCTTGATCAGAAGTCATGTTCATTAGGTTTCATAAACAATTACGAGTTTCAATTATAAAATTTGTAAAAAGCAAAATGCAGTACATTTTTTCCCCCAAAACATTCTTAAATACATCTATAAATTTATACTTTAAAGTTACTTTTAAAAGAAAATTTTTCAGTCAGCCAATTTTGAATTTGAGTTTAAAAAACAATGTTTTTCCTTCTTTCTTTTTATGAAAACTGACTGGTTATTCAGATTTTAAATTTGCAGTAGTCCACAGTACAGTTCCCGAAGAAATATTCTGAAAAATATCATTGTTCTAGGAATGTAAGTTTATTTTTTATCTGTAGTGAAAGTTAACCAAAAAGCAGACTTCTCCGAAAAAGTGGCATGTTTAATAATTTTTTTTTCAAAAAATGAAGTAACTTTTCAAATTTGAAATTTGTTTCAGTTCACAGTATGGTTTCTGAAGAAACAGTCTAAAAAGTTTCATAGTTCTAGCATCATAAGTTCATTTCTCATCTTAAGTGAAAGTCTATCAAAAACGTTTTCCTCCGAAAAAGTGCCAAGTTTCACTATTTAAAAAAAAAAATTAAATTGTTTTTCAAAATTTATCTCAATGTCAGTTCCCAATCTAGTTTCTGAGGAAACATTCTGAAAATTCTCATAATTATACCATCGTAAATTTATTTCTAATCTTGGGTAAAATTCGAGAAAATAGCGTTTTCTCTAAAAAAGTGTCAAGTTTAATAATATTTAAAAAAAATTAAATAACTTTTCAAATTTTATCGCAATGTCAGTTCTTATTCTAGTTTTAGAGGAAACATTCTGAAAATTCTCAAAGTTATGTGATTATAAGTTTACTCCCTATCTTGGTCGAAAATCAACCGAAATCCTCCGTTTTCAGGTAGAACAGCCTTAATAGTATAGACTCTTTTTTTTATTAGAAGCAGTTACCGAGTAAGGTAGAAAAAGCACTGAAAGGTTTAATTTTTTTGTTAAAAAATGATAATATTCTGTTTCTTTTTTAAATGACTCCTTCGTAATTTTAAAGCTGTTGTGTTTCATTCTTTTTCTTTTCTGATTATAGAATCTGATGAGTTCTGTGATGCAGAGGGAGGTGGTGTGGAAACAGAAGTTCACTGTGGCGATGACACATCTTTACCTAGTGGCATAGCATCGTGAGTATTCGGCCTATGGCGATAGTCAGTTTCTTTGAACTTGCACACATGCACGCTGCTAGAGTTTCCCAATTGATACAAAGCCATAAACTAAAACTTGTCCTACAGAGGATGTCTCATAGCTCTTGATAGAAAGTTTAACACTTTAACGCGCAGTGTTCCCGCTCTGGGAACACCCAACTCTGACGTTTTGACTGTTGCCAGTCACGAAGAATAGATTGGATTTCTATAAAAATAGTTGCGGGTGACAGAGCTCCGCGCGGATCCTTTACTTTGTAGCACGTCATTTCCCGTCAAAAAATAATGGTCTCTATTATTTTTAACAGCACTGACATCTACTGAAAAATGGAAGAAGGCGTGAACGGCCGCTGGCTACAGCTGGCTGTGCCGCACAGCCAGTTGTCGTCCAAAAAAGGGTCTCTAGATCTGTGGCACGCGATGAACGTTTCGATCGTCCGCCATCTTGCTGGTAGTTAAGTCGAGCGATGGCAACGGCTGGCCTTTTTTCAGCATTGGGCAATCTATCCAGCTGTTCCCGCGCAGATGTCAGTGGTGTTAAAAATAATCGTGACAATTTTTTTACGGGAAAGGACGTGCTAAAAAGTAAAGGATTCTCGTGGAGCTATGTCACCCGCAACTATTTTTATAGAAATCCAATCTATTCTTCGTGACCTTCAACAGTCAAAACGTCAACAGTTTGGTGGTCTCAGAGCGAAACCACTGCACGTTAAAGGGTTAACAGAGTGATTATTAACTCTTAATTGCATAGCGACGGATACTTACAATTCGTATATGTTTTAAGCATGTTCACTGCCGGATTAGAGTACCAGCTAAATTTCGTATAACCAACTTACATATAAAATATAGTTTCTGATAATAAATGTGATTCATGTAGTGAATAATAAAAAATATCAGATATTTCTTTCAAACTTTGGTTTCGGCAAAATCCATCAGATAAACCACCAAATTTAACGCCAAAAATAATTATGTATTTCGCATAACTCTAAGGGCTCACCGGTTGGTTATGTACCGGTGCTTCCGGTTGTGGTCATTCTTTAGTTAAAGGAAGTCGCGGTCCTTACCACATTCGATGTTGAGCCAAGAAAACATGAATAAACATTGGCAGCGCTTCTCAAATTACCGGAATTACCCATCTCTCAAGAAGGGTCATTCACCCATCATTTCGTCATTCACCGGTATCACCGGTGCACAACCGATGAATTATCGAACGCGCCCTAAAACTATTAACCGTAGAAGGTTGAAGTTTTGTATTTAGATTTTTGTATAGATATATATATGTATATATTACGTAGTTGATACTTAGTTAGATATGATGATACGTAGTTAGATACTTAGTAGCATCTAACTACGCATCTCTTTTTTGATTGCAATCCACTGAGTCATTTATTTACTGGGTCACCCGAAAGAATTTAAATACATTAATGATGTCTATGGATACCTTCAATTCATTAAAAGTCTGTGATAAATATTATATCTCTTTCGAACGAAATAATTTTAGACGAAATGCACCGAAAATATTTTTGATTTAATAGACGTACAAGGAAGTTATGTGTGCTCCAAATCAGATTTTTTTTTTTTTTTTTTTAACTCGCATGAACTGTAAGTTTGTTTTGATTTCTCAACGATACATTTTGGCGTGAGTACACATGACTCAATGGGCTTTTCTTTTTCAGGAGACGTCAGTTCTTTTCAGACGCTCTAGGTGGAAGTTGTTCTCGTTTCGACGAAAAGATTCATTCTGACGAAGCAAACGAGCTCACGTTCGTGTCTCCAGATGGTGGTTTAAGCCTAGAAGCACAGTGTCCAGATGAGAACCAAGTCATCTCCAGTGAATACACTTTTTCTTTTATTTCTTTGCAGCGCAAGCGTTTTCGCATCCATATAAACCAACTGGATGGACTGCACAACGCCGAAAAAATGCAGCCGATGCCATCGGTCTACTTAACTACCAGCAATGTAACATGGCGATCGATGGAATATGCCGTCTGGCGCCACTGAGGCAAAGAAGTTTTCACACACAGCTGGCTGTGTCGGCGCGCAGTCAGAAACTTCTTTGTGGCGCCAGATGTGCTAGTCAATTGATCGCCATATTGTTGGTAGTCAAGTGGATCGATGGCAACGGCTGCACTTTTTCATTGTTGGAACCGTTTAACCCTTTAACGCGCAGTGTTCCCGCTCTGGGAACACCAAACTCTGACGTTTTGAATGTTGCCAGTCACGAAGAATAGATTGGATTTCTATAAAAATAGTTTTTAGTTAGTAATAATATTTTATGTTATACTTTTTGAAATGCGTGCATTTTGAGCTAAAATCAGTTTTGAGAAAAACGCATTTAAAGTATAAAATTTTTTTTGTAACAAAATATTTAATCAGAAAGTTAAAATTTACCGCATTTATAAATTACACCCTCTTTTTGCTCAAATTTAACTGATTTTTTTTTTTTTTTGCACAGCCTTTTCTTTTTTCTGACAAGCTTTGCGGTAGATAAGTGAGTGACGAAACGACTCGCTAATTCTGCTTTTGTCGAGCTCACAAAACTTTTGTACGGTACATGAGCTAGGTTGTACTCCTACAACCTTCAATATGTCTATTAGACCATGAAAACCTTTGTTAAACTGTATTAGAGCCATGTAAGCTCCCAGTTTAAGAGTCTTTAGCTCAACAAACGTTTCTTGGGGATAAATTTCCACAAAACGCCATTGAAACTTTCATTTTTAGAAGTTAAGAAGCATTTATGAAGTTAAATAGGTTTTCAGAAGTTTAATTATTTTAAATATTACCTCGAAAGTTTACCGAAATGACATTTCAAAATTAACGTTGTTCATTTACAATTTTAACACGTTTCTGGGCCTTTAAACGCTGACTTCCGCTTTCACAACTGCGCACTTTTGGTTCGCGGGATTTCCGGAAATCCTTAATAACTCGGCTTGTAATAAACGTAGAGTCAAAAATGAACATGTTTTGGAAAGCTAAATAAATTATGTGTCCAATGAAATAATAAAAAAATGTTAATTTTGGCCAAAATTCGCGTTTTCAAACCACTTCTTTCAAAAAACTAACTTTGAGTTCTCGCCGCCATTTTGTATGAGTTTCCCAGTAAGGTTTTTGAGAAGGTTGCACTTCTTAGAGATAAGACGTGGACGGGCCAAATCGGGGATTTTCCAAATCGCGCCAAGCTTGGCTTAAAGCAAGGAATAAACAAAACTAAATAAATCACGTATGCAATACGATTACTAAGAAAAGGGCTATTATCTTTGCATTTAGTATTCTGGAAATCGATTTTGTACTCTAACTACGCTGAAAAACGTTCTACGTCAAATATGTAATTTTGCAAGAAAAAATATTAATACTAGTATGATAAAAAAACTAACGAATAAATTATTTCGTAGTTAAAAACTGTATTTTAATATTTATCTCAAATTCGAGAGATGGTCTGACGTTTGTAATTCTTACCTGAAAATCTTTAGAGATTTATTTTATGAAAGTAATACTCGAAACTGCAGGCTGCATAATGTCAAATGCTTTACTGTCTGTATATCATTGTGGGGCATCATGAATTCGCTTAAATTGCAATACAATAAATTCCGAGCAAAAGTCACCTTTCAGGTACAAGATGTAATTCCGAATCCATACGCTTCGGTTAAAAAAAGCATCAAATGTAAGAATTAATAAAATAAATAAAGTTTAAGATCTTGCACAGTTGTAAAGTCCGAGCTCGGTGTGACACAGATTTTCTTCCTTCCTTTTTTTTTTTTTCAGAGTTTAAAATGTGCATCAAAGACAATCATGTGCACGCCATGACATTGCACTGTCACGACCTCCTGGATCCAGGCCAGATCGCAGACAGATTCGACGCCAACAGCGACGACAATCATGTCGAGGCGAGGTGTGGCATGGATGGCAACGCGGCAATCAATTCTGTCCGTCTGATGGACTCTGGAGACGGCGAGGTGACCAGGGTCGAACTCGGCTGCATGCAGCTGGAAGCAGAAGAGTGACGGGGTTGAAGACTTACAGTCATGGTACCTCGACAACGCAGTTTGTCGCAGCATTCGAAAAGAAGTTGTTCTGTGAAACATTGAGCATTCTAAATATACCGATTAATAAAACAATATTGAAATATGCTTGGCTTCGTCTTTTTTTCTGAACCTTCCGCGTCACTTTATAAAAAGTATTCGATTTTTGACACTTTTCAATTCAATTTGAGAGTTCTCGGTTTGTCTGCACTGCAAATGAAGTCTCTCAAATTTAGAATTAGAAAAAAAGTGTATTTTACATAAATGTTCGGTATACGGAAAAAAATATGGAAGACTTGTGTAAAATTAACGGAAATAAACTGGCGTCCTGGCTGACTTTTTTTTTCTATCGGTTTAACCCTTTGAGGCGCAACCCTTTCCCAATGCTGAAAAAAGGGCAGCCGTTGCCATCGCTCGACTTAACTACCAGCAAGATGGCGGACAATCGAAACGCTCATCGCGTGCCACAGATCTAGAGACCCCTTTTTCAGCATTGGGCAAGCTATCCAGCCGTTCTCGCATTCTTCCATTTTTCAGCAGATGTCAGTGCTGTTAAAAACAATCGTGACCATTTTTTTTACGGGAAATGACGTGCTAAAAAGTAAAGGATTCTGGTGGAGCTATGTCACCCGCAACTATTTTTATAGAAATCCAATCTATTCTTCGTGATTGGCAACAGTCAAAACGTCAGAGTTTGGTGTTCTCAGAGCGGGAATATGCCGCGTCAAAGGATTAACAGCCTTTTTTTTTGCAGTGTGTTTGTCTTTTATTTTAGCTGCCTTAAATATTCATCGATTGCTACTAAATTTCTCTGTATCATAGTGCAGGAAGATTATGCATGAAAATACGAAAATTGTGCTGGCAAATGGGACGCCTGCACTACTTGCGTACATTTGTGGAATTTCATTCCCTTATATTACAGAAAAAACTTTCCGTTCCAGAGAAGAATGCGAGTTACGTTCCTCTCTGGAACGAATAAACGTAACGTAATACGAGTACGTTCCAGAAAGGAATTGAACCTTGATGCACGGTTTGGTTTGTGGGATTACGGCCGATTAGCTACGCGTGGGCTCTAGGCCGATGGGTGGGGTGCCCTCCGTGGGGGCTACGGGGGGCCGTTGATTATGAAATCAAGATGCAAAATGAAATATGCGATAGTTCGATAATATTGTGTAGGATAATAATATTTGAATTATATTATTTAATTTTCAATTTTGAATGTCCTTCCATATTTTTTGAGTAACATGTTCCGCAATATTTTTGTATTTATTTTTCTGATGTTTATATAGGATCATTTATTTATAGTGGGTTGGATCCCCACTTAAGAAGCTATTTCCTTTAATCTGTTCCGATTGAAAATCAGCTCTATGGTTTTCTCACGATCAGCATACGTCACTACTGATGCCACGCGTAAATGATAAGTTTGCGCTGAATAATTGACAGACGACAATACTGTTCATCTAAAAAAAATTGTGGATATAATGCTAGCGCTGTGAAATGGCAATAGAATTATTATTAGTAGTATTTTCTTTTTCATAAAAGTAGTTTTTATTATTTATAATTAAAATAAAAAAAATTTTAAACTGAAAGGGTAGTTCGGGGGCCACCATTTTGTTGCAGGCCCGGGCGCTTGCCGCGAATGCCTTGCCGGAAATCAGTCCCTGGGCACGATCGTTTCCGCCGAAAAAATCTTCAGCCATCAGCCCACAGTCTCACAGAAGCAGAAGTCTCACAGTTTTTATTTATATCAATCGAAGGATTTTGTCTTTGTAATAAGTAGTTTAAGTGGTTTTTTACAGTTCGTTTTTCTTAACTTTTGAAGTACAAGCTGAAATATGTGCATTCTTTAAACATTTTTTTCGACTTAATATTGCTCTTCCAAAAAATTATTTAATTGCAAATTGAAAAAGTATATTGAATTCTAATTATTGGATGATTAGAACCATATGTTTGGTAGCGTCATCTACATTTGATTTATTGAAATAAAATTTCTGTGGTGTCTCCATCTATGTTCTATTTTTCCCGTCTCACAGTAGATCCTCATTAAAACAAACACATGTAGCAGTAAATTTAATAAACCGGAGATTTACATAATAACCTGTCGTACGTAGTCCCCAATAATGCTTTAAATGTGGCAAGTAATCTAACATCTGTTAAAAATTTATCATTTACTTTACATAATTCCCGTTACATGGTGACAGATATAATAAACAAGCTGACTGTTATTTTAAATTAAAAAATATTGGTAAAAAAGAAGAGTTTTCTTTTCTGAGAGATAAAATCGAATCCGCCAATTTTAAGTAGGTTAGTGTGCTAATCTATATCATAAAGCAAACACAAATAGCTACAGAGATGGTACTTGTAATTTCGTTGCACGTGCAGTAACTCTTAATAGTTTGAGTAGAATGAGAAATACTGTAGGCTATTTGTTCGCTAACGCCGCGGAGATGCTTACGAAAAATTTAAGAGGAGCAGTTTTAGATTAAACTATGCTTTTTTTTTAACTCTGTAGTTTTAATTTCAATAAAAATTAATTTTTAGGTTCAGCAAAGTCCTGGATTAACATATATGCTACTTTTATCGTGCTGAAAAAAAAAAGCTCTTCCTATAGTATACAAAAGAGCCTATCTTTTATTAAAAAAAAAGAATACCATTGAGTTTTTATTTTACAGAGCAGTCGACAGATGGCGCAAACTTATCAAATACGCAGTTTTTAATAAATAAAATCATTTATCGTCTGCTACACCTGACTTGAATGAAGAGTACACCTGAATAAGTTTTTGAAATTTTCATTCAGTTTGAATTGTTCATTTTTCGGTGCAGCTTTTCCCCCATTTTATTTCTGTTGTATTACCTCCAGAAAAAGGTTAAAAGGATCTTTGAAATATCAATTTTAATTTTGTTTAATCAGTCTCATGAATATTGATACACTTTCCAACTTAATGGAATAAGTTTATAAGAAGCGTGGATCATGATGCGCTTTTAATATATAACACTTCGGTGCGTATTTAAAATCTGTAGTGTTTCAGCTGGCTGTGCGCGCACAGCCAGCTGTCGTCAAAAAAGGGTCTCTAGATCTGTGGCACGCGATGAACGCTTCGATTGTCCGCCATCTTGCTGGTAGCTAATTTGAGCGATGGCAACGGCAACCCTTTTTTCAGCATTGGGAAAGGGTTGCGTCTCAAAGGGTTAAATGAGTCAATGATAAATTACGGTTTGTACTGGAAATTTAAAACTGAATTTCAAAATAATTAGATGGTCTAAAAATAGATAAAAGTTTCTGTATAAATGTAGAACATAGTAAAATAAACACAACTTTTATGTGAGAACTTAAGATATCCACATTCATATTATTATTTTTATTTTCCAAACCACGTACCATGTAAGGAAAGTGTTGTAATCATGAAAAAAATTCGACTGTAATATATTGATGAATTTACGCGTTTTGAGGTCTTCTAAATTCGTTAAAGCTAATTTTTTCTGGTGATGCACGTAATGCGTGTGTGTTCCTGTGTGTGTATGTGAGAGAACACGATTGCTCCTAAACCTACACGGAGCATTCGACTGAGCTCAAATGTATTGTATATATATATCTACATCATAGACAACGCTCGCACGACCACTATTGATTTTCGTGCGTATAGGACTTATTGTATTTTTTTTTCTTCACAGGGCTACAAAAAGTGGTTTCTTTCACATTATGACCTATGGGCGGAAATTCTTGAAAGTGCGTTAGCGTCTATAAAGGGTGCTCCGAAAAGGTGGTAACGGGCTTTAATTCTTTAGAGATAAATGGTTAATGTAAATTGAAAAAAAATGTTCAAGATAAGGTCTGAAAAAAAATAACGCCACATAAAATCTGCTCGCGTTCATTTTCAAAAAGATACATGCTTTAATTTGTATACGACCCCCGTACAAAAAAAAATTCAATTAGTAAAATGTGCCTCATACACTCATGAGGTGACAAACAAAATATCATACTTATATCCTTAGAAAGGTCAGAGATATGAAGATATATATAACGCTGACTTACGAAGCCACTTTTCAAAGGCTCTCGAAGGTAAAAAATCACGTCGAATGATCGCATTTCAGGGGTCGTACAGAAATTACGAAAGAATTTGTTTGTTTGTTTTTTTCATTCTAGCAAGAAATATTTACCTTCAAAATCATGTATAGCTTCCGATCGTCTCTCTCTTTAAAGATATCTCTGTAACGTTGTATGATGAAAGGCTCAAATTTGGTACATCACCTCATTCGTTTGTGGGACACGTTTTGCTAACTGGGAATTTTTTTTTGTACGGGGGTCGTATACAAATTTAAAAAGTGTATCCTTTTGTAAATGAACGAGAGTATTTTTTTCTTAACGGAGTCTTATTTCCGACCTTACTTCGAACCTTTTTTCAATTTATATTGCCTGCCTATATCTAATAGATAAAGAACTAAAGCCCCTTACTACCTTTTTGGGTTACCTGTATAATGCATTCGATGGAGCTCAAATTAGGTAGACATATTATAGATCACTGTCTTATGTACTGTATATTTAAGTCTTACTGTTTTTCGCAGAGCTTCAAAAAAAGTATTCTTATACATTGCGGCCCGTGCAATATGTACCAGAGTTTAAGTAAATTTGATTCAGCTCAATCGTAGGTAGTCTGGTATCTCAGACGCTTGTGTACTTCGAATAGTTTAACCCTTTGAGGCGCAACCCTTTCCCAGTGCTGAAAAAAGGCAGCCGTTGCCATCGCTGTCAGCACAGCCAGCTGACGTCAAAAAAGGGGTCTCTAGTTCTGTGGCACGCGATGAACGTTTCGATCGTCCGCCATCTTGCTGGTAGTTAAGTCGAGCGATGGCAACGGCTGCCCTTTTTTCAGCATTGGGCAATCTACAACTCGCATTCTTCCATTTTTCAGCAGATGTCAGTGCTGTTAAAAATAATCTTTTTACGGGAAATGACGTGCTAAAAAGTAAAGGATTTTCGTGGAGCTTTGTCACCCGCAACTATTTTTATAGAAATCAGATCTATTGTTCATGACTGGAAACAGTCAAAACGTCAGAGTTGGGTGTTCCCAGAGTGAGAACACTGCGCGTTAAAGGGTTAGGTACACCAGCGTCTGAGCACTACTTACAATTGAGTTGAATCAAATTTACTTAAACTCTGGTACAGATCAAATGTTCAGAAACTCAAGTGGAGTCTATTTTTTCTCAGTAATGTACTTCCCATGTATAAGAATTTCATTCTTACGGGATTTCATCCGAGACAGTTGTGCGATTTTTGCGTGATACAGTTACAGGCACCCAAAAGATTTCATTTTCGCTTTATATTTGCGTATAAAAGCTAAGGAAAAATACACATCAGTAATAATATGCATATCAGTAACATCAGTAATATACCGGAACATTCTTTTGGTCGCCAGAGTCGCCAAGTTTTTCGCCGAGGTCAAGGAGTCGCATTTCACTTGCAAGAATGCCTGTAAAAGTCTCTTTCCAGCCATACACACTGATTGCGGGAAAACAAACACATTACAATTTTGTAACAATACTTAGATGGCCTGAAAAAGATTAACCGACTTCAGTGTTCCCCCCTAGTATTTCCGGGATGGAGAGTTCAAAATTTATGCTCCAGAAGAATTAGAGCATTTTTATTCGTATGCATTGAATTTTTTCATAACAAAGTATGCAAAACCTTAAAATAAACGCATATATTGTGCATACACTTACTTTTATACAATGCTTTTTAATTAAAAAAAAATAGGTACTTTTATGTCCGTTTTCTTGAAAATAGTACCATCTGAAAATAATCTTGGAAACAAACTTTTGAGGGTTCAAAGTTTTTGTATAAATGTGGATTAGATTGAACAATAAACAACTTTTCTGCGAGAACTCAAAATATTCATATTCGACTTAATCTTTTTTTTTTTTCTCGTAATGCAATTTACATTCATAAAAATTTTATCTTTACGTGATTCCATTTGAGTCAGTTCTGCAATATTTGCGTCCTACAGTTACAGACATGCAAGCGATTCCATTATCGTTTCACATTCGCGTATAATAGCTAGTGCATGTATATTCAATCGAATATATTTCTAACACTGGCATAAAAATTCGTCCTTCGATATTTGTTTTGTTTGGCATATCTATAATATGCAGACCGAAGAATGATTCTAAAAGTTGCTGTTCGGCAAGCAACGTATATTGAAACCAAACACAGCTGAATAAAAGCACGCAGATTACACTTCCTTGTATTATCATTTAAAACTTAGCGAGTTTTGCATGCTGCATCGAGGCGTTGTTTATATGCTTTCAGAGATAAAAAGGCTATACCATCAAATCTTCCTTTCAGGCCTAGTTAATCGGTACGTTAGTATTGGTAATAGTCCTTATTAACCCTTTGAGGCACAACCCTTTCGCAATGCTGAAAAAAGGGCAGCCGTTGCCATCGCTCCACTTAACTACCAGCAAGATGGCGGACGCTCGAAACGTTCATCGCGTGCCACAGATCTAGAGACCCTATTTTGACGACAACTGGCTGTGCCATCTTGCTGGTAGTTAAGTCGAGCGATGGCAACGGCTGCCCTTTTTTCAGCATTGGGCAATCTATCCAGCTGTTCTCGCATTCTTCCATTTTTCAGCAGGTGTCGGTGCTGTTAAAAATAATCGTGACCATTTTTTGACGGGAAATGACGTGCTATAAAGTAAAGGATTTGCGCGGAGCTATGTCACCCGCAACTATTTTTATTGAAATCAAATCTATTTTATGTTACTGGCAACAGTGTAAACGACAGAGTTGGGTGTTCCCAGAGCGGGAACTCTGTGCGTTAAAGGGTTAAAAGTAACTAAGGATTTCTGTTTTGTTGGTCTTTTCCCAAAGCGCTCTCAGAAAAACAAAAATGTCCGACAGGGTTCAGTCTTAGTGAAGAATTTTTGGGGATACTGATTTACAACGGTACGATGTTGATCTTTTAAAGATTGTAAAGGTAAATTGTGTAAATCTAATAATTATAAAGTTGATACGTTGCGTAAAAATCTGGTTATAATTGCAAATATCCGATTGTAAACAAACGAAAATCACTGACTTATATTGAAAAGTAATGGCATTAATTTTTGTTTTCACGTCAACGTTGGCTGGTCAATCTTTACAACAGAAGTAAGTAATAATTTCAAGACTTGTTTGTGTTGCGTTTAAAGCTAACTTTCAAGAAGGGTACCTGCCCAGGAGAGATGCCTTGGGCTTAGTACTTTTTAGGGGTCTTAATGCGTATTCGCGTCCCATCTGGAGAAAACCGCACCAAACTTCAAATCGTTAGATTCACAGCTGCGCGGTAGACCAGAACCCTGTACCTTCACACTTCAGCCATCTACTATATTCAGTGTCTTGTCCACTCGGCCATGGTGGAGGCCATACAAGACTTTTTATATTAGTATCATATTTTACATAGATAATATTTGGTTCTTATACGACAGAAAAGCTTTTGGGCTGTATTTTTGTGTTAAACCTATTCATAATAATAACTTATTATAATAAATGACTATTATTATTGATGTTCGTTTATTTTCAGATTCCCAGTTATAAGCCTTCGAAAATGATATCAAATATTCTTTTTCTCGTTTTTGCTTCATCTATCCAAATTGCTGTAGGACGTAAGTAAATATTTTAAACTTATATGATTTAGAAAGTTAACCAGAGACATATTATCAAATAAACAAATGGGGGGTTTGCTCTGGGTCCTCCGACCTGAGACAGCTCCTAAATCTAAAAGTTATTCTGAAATATTCTTCGTTCTTTAGTACTACGAATTGTTATAAGGAATTATTTTGGATTAGGAAACAAAACGAGAATTTTATAAATGAGTGTCACTGTCCAATGCTCTAGTTGGTCATAATCAGACCACTCAAGACAAAAACATTTTCAGATACAAAATTCCTAGTGTATATTAACCCTTTAACGAGCAGTGTGTCCGACCCCGGGAACGCCAAACTCTGGCGTTTTGACTGTTGCCAGTCACGAAGAATAGATTTGATTTCTATAAAAATAGTTGCGGGTGACATTGCTCCACGAGAATCCTTTACTTTTTAGCACGTCATTTCCCGTAAAAATACGGTCACGATTATTTTTAGCAGCACTGACATCTGCCAAAAGATGGAAGAACGCGAGAACAGCTGGATAGATTGCCCAATGCAGAAAAAAGGGCAGCCGTTGCCATCGCTCGACTTAACTACCAGAAAGATGGCGGACGATCTGTCGTCAAAAAAGGGTTAGATCAGTGGAAGGCGATGAACGTTTCGATCGTCCGCCATCTTGCTGGTAGTTAACTCGAGCGATGGCAACGCCTGCCCTTTTTTCAGCATTGGGAAAGGGTTGCGCCTCAAAGGGTTAAAGGGACGGCTATAGAACGAAATAGCGGCTCTTACGCAAATAAAATATGTAACAGTGCATTTCATGGTATGATCAGCACGCTGCAATTGCTGGTGCATCTCTTTCCTTCTCTTATTACAGCTCTTTTTTATGCAAGATTCTTACGCAGCGTCGCTTTACGTTTTGTTGTCCAGCGCCAAATGTTGGCCATTGTTTTAACTTTTTCTTCTTTGAGATTGCAATGAAACCCCATGCCATTCCAAGCATGTGTGTCAATTTTTATTTCTCTATCCACATTATTCCGTGAATTATTAATTTTTCAAATGTATATTCATATTCTGATCACGATGTATATATATATATATATATTCAGTTACCGTGGCTTTAGAATATCCAGAATGCATCATTTCGAATATCCAAAATGGCTCTTAAACCAAGCTTGTTTAGCCAAGCCTGCCATATAGCATTAAAAAATAGCTATAACTCATTATATATATGTAGTTTTAGATGAACTTTGTAGTGGTCTACCGTAGTCGGGCAATGTTGGGCAGATAGACGGCGTAGTTTCATCGTCGGGTTAAGCTCAGCACCAGGGTCTCGCGGTTGGAGGACCCCCGATGGAATCTGCCGGGCGCAGATGTAGGATTGTTTACCCGGTTGTACGGAAAAACACTCCGGGATTACGATGGCATAATTTTATTTAGTTTCACACTGTTTTACATGGCAACTGAAGTCACGGAAAATCTCGGCTCCGAAATGCGTTTCATCTTATACAAGCGTGAATCACATTTCCAAAAAAGGTCCATTTATTGGTTATTAATGTGCTCGGGTCTGCTAGCCTTAGGAAATTCTTGCGAGATGTGGCCACAGCAGACCGTGGAAAGAGAGGAGATATATTACTTGCGTTTAAATTAAAATTAGATCCTGATACAAATCCTTTGTTTAAAACGAAAGTTACTACGCCCTGAAGAATTTTGAAGCAAACAAATAGAAATTTTGAATTTTGAGAGGATGTTTAATTATATATGTTATATATATATATTAACAGATATACAGGGTAGATATAATGAAACTTCCATTATAAACAGTGTTTACAGCTAAAATGGGCGAACGGATTGCAAAAAAATTTGATATACACACTGTATTTGAGTTATTCTGCAGGAAATTTTGAAAAATTCTTCAAATCTACTTCAAAAAATGTCCACCAGGTGGCTCTTTGCTTAAAAAGAGCAAATTTAACGATGGAAATGATTTAATTGGAAACGCACAAGCAGTTACAATATTTATTCAATAGTTTTTACGCATTTCTTAATTTATTTGGGTCATTTTTTAAACTGATTCCACTATCCAAAGTGCCACCTACTGAACATTTTCTGAACTAAACTTTTTAAAAAGCTTTCTTGAGGACATCCGGTGTACAGTCTATATGCCAAATTTGGTGGAAATCGGCCCGCCTATTTCAACTGAAGAGTGCTGTTTATCGGGGAAATTTAATTAAAAACTACTCTGTATATCATATTATTTATTTATTACTAATATTATTCTCTTTTGACATTAACAGAATCTGATGAGGTGTGTGAAGAAGGTAGTGCAGAGGCAGAAATCATCTGTGCTGGTGACACATATTTACCTAACGGATTGGGATCGTGAGTACTGAGTTAGTGGTCGGCTCTATCACCATCTTTGAATTTAATGTTTGATAACACACGAGTTTTGCTCACGTGACACGCAGTAACCAATAGCGAATTATTATAATCTGTAATCAATTTTTAAGTAATAAAAGCCCGGCTGAGTGTCTTTGGAACACCCTGTATCTCTTATATTTTTTCCTTTTCAGGCGGTCTCCATTCTTTGGAGACGCATTAGGTGTGTCTTGCTCTCGGTTCGAAGAAAAGATATTTTCGGATGAAGCCATCGTGCTCATGTTTGCGTCACCCGATAGAGGCTTAAGCCTCTCAGCCCAGTGTCCAGATGAGAATCAAGTCATAGCCAGTGGGTATACTTTCTGTTGAACCCTTTGAGGCACAACCCTTTCCCAATGCTGAAAAAAGGGCAGCCGTTGCACTACATGTTTGTTCCATTCCTGAAAAATAGCAATGGAATTAATAAAATTTGGAATTATGTTAGATGGAAGTTAATTTAAACTCTAAATCCCAAAACTGTTTTATTTATTTCCTAATTAAGGTATTTTCAGAAAATCGCGTATAAATATTTGTTCCCGCATCCCTTAAAATTGATTAAGGGAATACAATGAAGTTCAGCAGCATGATCAGATACGATTGAAACAACAAATCTCAGAACTTTTTGAAAATTTTGAATAAATTTTAAAAATCTTTTTAAAATGTTTATTTGCTTTTTTAGATTTTGTGAAAATTGTGCAAATTTTATTTTAGGCATACTGTTAAAATATCTACAATGAATAAACAAGATTTAGTTACAGGTTAGGAATGACATCTTCACTTGAAAAGCTCATTCAACCAGAATAAAGCTTCACAGACTTGCTGTGCGCGCACAGCTGTGTCAAAAAATGGTCTCTAGATCTGTGGCAAGTGATGAACGTTTCGATCGTCCGCCATCTTGCTGGTCGTTAAGTCGAGCGATGGCAACGGCTGCCCTTTTTTTCAGCATTGGGCAATCTACCCAGCTGTTCTCGCATTCTTCCATTTTTCAGCAGATGTCAGTGCTGTTAAAAATAATCGTGACCATTTTTTTACGAAAAATGACGTGCTAAAAAGTATAGAATTCTCGTGTGGAGCTATGTCATCCGCAACTATTTATATAGAAATCAAATCTATTCTTCGTCACTGGCAACAGTGAAAACGTCAGAGTTTGGTGTTCCCAGACCGGGAACACTGCGCGTTAAAGGGTTAACCCTTTAACGCGCTGGTGTCCTCGCCGAGAGAACACAAAACTCGGACGATATGACTGTATTCAGTCGCGAAGAATAAATTTGATTTCTATGAAAATACTGCAGGGTGACGTAGTTACCGGAGGATCCCCTTTACTTTTTACCACGTCACTTCCCGTAAAAGCTGTCAGGATTATTTGTAAAACTGTTAGGATTATTTTTAACAGCAATGCCATCTGCCGAAAACTGGAAAAATACGGTGGAAATGCAATGATGTAGAAGAGCAACTGGATAGGTTGCCCAATGCTGAAAAAAAGGGCAAACGTTGCCATCGTTCGATGTAACAACCAGCAAGATGGCGGTCGATCGAATCGTTCATCACGTGCCACAGATCTAGAGACCATTTTTTGACACAGCTGTGCGTGCACAGCCAGTCTGTGAAGCTTTATTATGGTTGAATGAGCTTTTTAAGTGAAGATGTCATTCCTAACCTGTAACTAAATCTTGTTTGATTCATTGCAGATATTTTAACATTATGCCTAAAAAAAATTTGCACAACTTTCACAAAATCTAAAAACGCAAATAAACATTTTAAAAAAGATTTTTAAAATTTATTCAAAATTTTCAAAAAGTTCTGACATTTGTTGTTTCAATCGTTGCTGATCATGTTTCTAAACTTCATTATATCCCTTAATCCAATTTTAAGGGACGCGAGAGCAAATATTTATACAATTTTCTGAAAATCCCAAAATCTATGTAATAAATAAAACAGTTTTGGCATTTAGAGTTTAAATTAACTTGCATCTAACGTAATTCCAAATTTCATTCAATTCCATTGCCATTTTTCAGGAATGGAACAAACATGTACTGAGTTTTCACAAAATCTCAAAATCTATAAGAAAAAATAAATGATAAGTACTTTGGCGCCTATGGTTTAAGTACCACCTGTGACGATACTAAAGTTTATTTCATTCACTTCAGTGGTTTATACGTATTCGACAATTATTTTCATATTTTAAATAATTTTTTGCAAAATCGCAAAATCTAATTCGAAACCTATAGTTTAAATTGACAGACCACCTATCATGCCACCAAATTTTATTTCATACGTTTCAGTCGTTAATATGTGATGCGCAACAAATGGTTACTCATTTTGAAACGATTTTCGCAAAATCTCAGAATCTAATTCAACATTTTCACCCCTACAATTAAATTCAGTGACCAACTATGATGCCACCAAATTTACTTTCACTCACTGCAGTCTTTATTTCGTGATGCTAGAAGAAAAATTTACGGATTTTGAAACGAGTTTCCCCAAATATTATAATCTAATCAAAATATTTAAAAAATTCAACGCCTATAGTTATATTTGATCAACCACCTCTCACATCACCAAATTTCATATCACTCGCTTTAGTCGTTGTTACGTGATGCTCGAACAAATAAATATCCGCATTTTGAAAAAGTTTCAGCAAAATCTCAAAATTAAATCAAAATTTTCGAAAACCCAGTGTCTATAGTTTAAGATCAGTGACCGCCTATAATGTCACCAAATTTCATTTCATTTCCTTCAATCGTTACTACGTAATGCGCGAAGAAAGATTCACACAGTTTGAAACGATTTTCGCAAAATCTAATCAAAAATTTAACAAATTTATTTGCCTATAGTTTAAGTTGAGTGAACACCTATCATGCCACCCAATATCATTTTATTCACTTTCGTTGTTATTATCAGGTTGTAACGAAAGTTTTCCGCCAAATGTGCCTGAAAAACTAACTTCTAACTCCTTAGATAACTGTCGAGTGGTTAATTACTGATGTTCTTCCACAAGTTCTCGCAGGCTGGCCTCATCAACATCCATAGACCAGCCAGAGCTCTCTGCTTCTTGAATGTCGTAGTCCTTGTTTTTGAACTTTCAGTCACAAACCTGCACAGTGTCACATGATACAAGAATAGTACTTAAAGCTGTACACATAATTCGTTGATATTCTGCAGCTGACTTTTTGCAACAGATCTGGAAGTAAATGATGGTTCTAATCCTCTAGAGTGATAGTACCGTTTGAGACACCCTGTACTTAATGATAACTACATTTTTTCAGCTTTCACAACACAGTGTTATAAAGTAAGTCTCTTTCTTTCAAATGCCAAAAATCGTTTGACAAAATATGAGCGAATACGCCAACGCGAACTGTGTGCTGACGATGTTTGCGGTGACGAAAAACTTTTGTTACAATCTAATACGTGATGCGCAAACATATAAGTGCTCTGTTTGAAACGATTTTCGCAAAATCTCAGAATCTAATGAATTTTTTTTTTAAAATGTCTCCAGTTTAAGTTGAGGGACCACCTATCGTGTCAACTAATTTCATTTCATTCGCCTCTGTCATTTTTACTTGATGCACGAGCATAAATGTACGAAGTCTGAAACAATTTTCGCAAAATCTCAAAATCTAATGAATTTTTTTTTACATCGAAGCCTATAGTTTGAGTGACCACCTATCATGTCACCCAATTTCATTTCATTCGCGTCCGTCAATTGTACGTGACGCACGAACAAGAAAAGCGTCACGGACAGATCGAAATGACAGAATGACAAAAATAGATAGAATGACAGAATGACTAAATGACAGACAGGCAAACTATTTTTTGCGGTCGTGCTGGATTCCCAGGTGCTTGAAACGGACAGAAATCGCAAAATTTTTGAATACCAAGTAAAGCACAGACAAAAGTGTAATTTTATTTGTATAGATCAAATCTTAAAGGCCATATTAAAGAGCAGATCTATCCGGGTATTCGTTAAAATAGAGAAACATAATAAATGCTATTTTTCTGCTGTAAAAAAAAAGCGATGACTTCAAGACTGATTTCTAAAAAAGCAATATATTTTAATGGATTAACCCTTTAAGGCGCAGTGATCCCGCTCTGGGAACACCCAACTCTGACGTTTTGACTGCTGCTAGTCACGAAGAATAGATTGGATTTCTATAAAAATAGTTGCGGGTGACATAGCTCCACGTGAAACCTTTACTTTTTAGCACGCCATTTCCCGTAAAAAAATGGTCACGATAATTTTTAAACAGCACGGACATCTGCTGAAAACTGGAAGAATGCGAGGAACAGCTGGATAGATTGCCCAATGCTGAAAAAAGGGCAGGACATGTTCGTGGTTTTTATTAAAAAAAAAAAAAATAACGTGTGCTATTTGTTTTTTGTTTGTTTGTTCTGTTTTCTCTTTTTTGTGTGTGTGTGTTTGTATTTGTGTGTTCCCTTTTTTATTATTTTTCTTTATTCCTTTTTTATTTCTGTATTTTTTGTGCTTCTTTCCTTTCCTTTTTATCCCCCTTTTTAATTTTTTTTTCTCCCCTCTCCGTGGTTTTGTTCGACTTTTCTTTGCCCCTTGTGGCAACTTCTTGCTTGTTTTTCTCTTTTCAGTTCCCTGTGTTCTTTACGTCGAAGGGCTTGGACTGAAGAAGTTCAAAACCATTTTTGAACGAAACGCGTATCCTCTTTCCTTTTACTTCTTATGTGTGTTTTTTACAAAGTTTTTTAATTACTTTATCGTTTAACACCAGTATTTTGAGTGTTTTATCAATGGGAATAATGTACAGTGCCTTGTGTCTTATGAATGTCGTAGCATTCACCATTTCAACATTAAATCCTTTCTGTAAAATAAAAAAATAAAAATAAAATCAATAGTGCTTGTAAAGAACTGTCAACCTTTATGGTAGTTTCAATTGAGTAATGCCTACAATGACGCAGGCAATGTAACAGGGCAGCAAAACAATGCTCTCTAAATGACTCTTAACGCACAGAGAACGTTCAGAGAATATTACCGAACCGTCTTTGAACATTAATAGACGTTCAGAGAAATTCTGCTGCCTTGGTATTGCACCACCACCACCTCCTCCTTAAAAAAAATTAAACTGCTGAAAACTTATTGCTTTTGCCTAAAATTATGCTGTTTAGACCTATGCTAATGGTTTCAAGTATTCCCATAAAATTTAACTTCATGAGAGGCCATCTAGATACATACGGTGATTTGAAGAAATGAAGACACGTAAAATTAGAAGGTAGTCGTGTTTTATCAACAGCTCCTACTTATAGAAAGCCTAACAACTCAAGCTTGGACGTCATCACAAGGCCTTCGAAAATGACGTCATCACAGCTTTATTTTTCACAAAATAAAACTATTTAAAATTTCTGGTGAATGCTGCAAATATTCGAAAATATCTTAAATTAAACATTAAAAGTAAAATGCCTTTCTCATACAAAATTATTCATTATGATCTATTTCCTTATCACATTATCTAATGAGTCATGACTAAAAACTGTCATTTGTCCTAAAATTATATTTTTTATCTCATATTATTAAAACATTGTTATTTATGAGTAACTTCACCAGAAATTTTTAATAGTTTTATTTTGTGCATATAAAACTTTTAAATGTAGACGTAATGATGACTTCAAAGCTTGGTGACGTATGAGTTGTTAGGCTTTCTCTATCTAGGAGGTGTTGGTTTTAAACTGCTACTCCCAGTAGTGCACCTAGTAGCGCAAAAGACTCAGCTTCATAACGGAGGCTGAACGTCTTTTGGACTAGATGTGCTACTAGAGTGATTATGGGTAGACAGAAATAAGGACCAAACGGGGGAAACTCGCATAAAAACTGGAACTAAAAAAAAAAAAAAAAAAGCTGTACACACCTATTTTAATTTCCAGCGACATTTATGCAAACTCTTAGGTGTAGGTGGACATCGCCAGATCTAAATTTATAACTTTGTAACGACTTGGATGTCCACGTACAAAAGATAGATGTAGATCTTTTATAAATTTGTGCTCTATCAATACGCAATACCATAGAAGAGCTGTAATTGCTGTTATGTCGCTTAGTTATGTATCTATGTCTCTCCTCATTGTTTTGAAATCATCTGAACAGTAAAGGGGTATTAACAACAGTTTCAGTACTGCTTCTCTGAGAGTTCACTTCTTCATAAGCGATATTACGCGACCAAGAATCTGTCCATTACAGGTTAGAGTATGAAGAAACACCGAGTAGCAGTTTGAGGAATGTGCATGAAATCAAAGATTATTCTTTTAGCTTGAAAAAGCGTTCTAGATTGTCATGATAATGGAAAACATCGCAGGAATAATAGAATTAATGATACCCTATTCTCAGATTTAGAATGCTGTTTTAAGTAGGCAATCGGGATAGGTGCAGTTCAAATACTATATGACCAAATAGAGTAAATTATAGATATTTTCCTATTTAAATTATATAGGGCAGCTATATATATAGCGCGAATTGTTTTACACACACACACACACACATATACTTACATACATACGTACATACATACATCACCGCAAAAGTAAAGCATCCATGAATTCAAAATACCTCAAAATGTGTAAATACATCAAAATCTCAAAGTCCAATTTTTTCCTGATTACAATACTTTACTTAGATGGTACGTGCTCGGAAAGTAAAAAGTATGATATCAAGGAACAGAACAATCAAAATGTGCATTCGAAAAACTGAAAGGCTAGACGAAGGTTGAAGAAAAAGACCAATAATATATACGAAATTTACTTCCAGTATTCATTTGGCTTAGAATCACGTTCCTATAGGCGGACTGTGTCTGTAACGCCACTCAAGTCACCATACCACATACAGTGATAAACATGTTAGGGTGATTCCATGCTACATTTTTTTTTTTTAAATCGCATTTTTAAACTGGTGTAATAGTAAAAAATGCATTTATTTTCTTTAAACAAAACTTATGCTGATTACAAATTGTTTTCTCTTTTTCAATAAATCATTTAAAAAAAATCTTATAACCTATTAGTTTTTTTAAATATTAATTGAAATTGCTGGGTAACTCATGCTACCCCCCACCCCCCAAAAAAAAAGACTTTGAAGCATGGGCGGAAAAGTCAGGGTTGTATTTCTGCTAAAATTCTACTTAAGTGCTATAATCTTTATGAGAGTTTGTATGTACTTTTCTTATAAAAAAAAATCATTCAGCTTTGTATATAAATTGGTTATTGAATTAAAATAGACTAAGTGTATGGTAACTCATGCTACACAACTGGGTAACTCATGCTACAACGTAGATGTCTGACTTTGAAGTGTTGCCATTCTGATAAAAAGAAACTTTTACGCAAAATAAACTTTTGTCAACACAATACAACAATTCAGAATAATTTCTCTTACGATTTATTAAAAAATAAATAAATATATATTTTTGTTATGGTCATATCCATGTTCATATGGAATTGCCCAGTAGAGCAATTCCATACCTGCAGTAGAGCCCATACCTGCAAAATAACAAAATAAAATTAAATAAAATGATATAACAAAACAGAACAATCGGAAATTGCGTTCGAAAAATCGAAATACTCGACAAACAGAGAGAGACAAATAAAATTGAAGAAACTTACTTCCAGTGTTAATTTGGCCTAGTATCACATTGCGGAGAACGGGCTCTCTGTGTTGGTGGGTTGGGTAGTGTCCGTCTGCAATCTCGTGCCCCGCTATCTTCATGTGATATGCTTCAATTGGCCTCACCTGGACATATAGGCTAGGCTGGATCGGAAGAAAAACCGAAATTCCTATTTTCAACTCGTAGCACCTCGGAAAAGTTGCGAATTGAGGCGACTAAAAAGATGTGAAAATAGAAATAAAATCGGCTTATATAGCTTCCGATCGCGCATCTGCTCTAAATTTTGCGAAATTCGGAAAAATTCACATTTTTACGGTAATTATTGATATTTTTAAACTAGCCTGTTTCTAAATGTAATAGCTCAAATTCTTTTGCATTCGAACCACAAAAAACAATGCTCAAACATTATTTAAGTACACAAACATTTTCCAGACGTGCATTCCCTACAAATTTAATGAGATTTTGATGAAAATTTACATACAATGGCACATTACAATTTAAGAGGGGGGTGGATACTAATTTACATTTTATTTTATTGAATACAAATTTAGAATCCAGTTATTTTGAAACATTAGTAATATTTGTTAACATTTTTTTTTTTTAAATTAAAGAATTAAGTTTTTATGTGAACAGTTTTACAATCCAAGAAAATCATTCTGAACACAATTGAACACCCCGTTTAAATTCATTTTTAAATTAAGGTACTTTTAAATCTGATTTATGATCGAAGTTAGAAATGGTTCATTCTGACAACATAATCATTCTTATAAAACCATGTCTAGACTCAGCTCCATGAAATTTTCTTGAGGATTCCGTGACAAGTTTTACGCATTTTTCAACAACCTCTGTGTTAACAGAGGATGTCTTCAATGTTATATCCCACACAATTTGAGTCACCTTGGATTTCTAAACATAAATAATGAAAATAGTTGTTAGAAAGACGAATAAATTAGAAATAGGACTGAAGAATTTTGATTGGACAAGCTTCTACTGGTGAAAACTTTATTCATTGTGGTTAACATTAGATATACGACTTGGTTTCAAGGTTAGTAATAAAAGCATCCATTTTCCGCAAATTGGTATTATAGTAGCTAACACAGTAACAAAGATTTATTTAATCAAAAATTCGACAAGTTTAACCCAAAATGTTTATTACTTTTTGACGTAGCAGCTTGCAACCGCTTTATTATGTTGGTTGTCTGGTCTTGTATCCATCCCCAAAGGAAAATGCTAGTCTTGAGGGGGAGGGGGAGGATCGACATTCATTAATAGTGCACGACGAATGTTGACATTTATCGGTGTGACTGAGAAATAATTATATTTAGCAAATATTTCGAACTTGCACCAGGCGACTCTGAAAATGGCGACAATTTTTTGGTCAATCAACGTTACATAATCGAAACTATTTCTAAAAATGGGATAAACTTTCGTCCTTTGATCTATATTTTATGAAGCACTTTCCTCAAAGGATGGCTCGAAATGTTAATTGTTCGAACCAGCTACATATTGGAAACAAACACAAGCTGAATAAACACGCAAACTCTTACTTCCTTTTACTGTCGTTTTAAACCTGACCCTCAGAGTTTTGCAGGCCGAATATAGCCGTTAGTTGACACCACAGACACATAGTTGATATAAATAGGATATACCGCCAAATCTTCCTGGCAGTCGGTTGATCATTTGGGTAAGTTTATTTAAAACTTGTGTTAACCCATTTGTGCCTGGATATTTTTGTGACTTTCTACGATTTTTACTGATATCAGAAATAATAGATAAATTTCTGATGTCAACTTCTTGAACAAGGGATGATTTCTTTTAAAATCATTACGCATAAAAATCGAAATATCAGCATCCTACTGGGTCATGTTAAAATATTTTGTTGAGTTGAGTCTCAATACTCATGAATAAAGGCTAGGAAAAATAAATAACGTTTTCGACTAATAGCGAAAATGCCGTCCCAAAAAAGGGACACTAGGCATAAATAGGTTAAAATCCTCGCGTATTGACACTTCCCAAGAATGTTGAAAAGTATATATGATTTTAATCTTTTTAGAAGCTTTTTAATGAGATTGTATTTTGTCTTTCCATCATCGTGTCACACGCTTAGAAACAAGGCGCCTCCACTTCATAGTAGTATTGCAATTGCTTTGTCAAATCCTATTTGGGACTAGTGATTAGGATACAGCTCTCGGCCAAAAGACCCAGGTTCGATTCCGGGCGGAGGAAGAGGAGGTTACATGGTGTAATAGTCAAGCTTTGTGAAAATTATAAGAAACTTTTATAAAATAACTTCCTTTTTACATACAGGTTATAACTCGACAAATCTGCCCCTGGTTATAATGCATTACTCCTTTTACTTTCCGAACATGTACCATGTAAGGAAAGCATTGTAATCATGAAAAAATTCGAATTCGAGATTTTGGTGTATTTACACGTTTTTGGGTCTTCTGAATTCATTTATGCTATTTTTACGAGATGTATGTATGTATGTGTGTATGTGTGTGTGTGTGTGTATGTGTGTTTGTGTGTATGTGAGTGAACACGATAGCTCCTGAACTGGGCATGCGATTGAACTAAAATTGGGTATATATGTTATAAACCACCGTCGCAAGACCTGTATTGATTTTGGTGTGTATAGGTCTTATAGTTTTTCTACAGGGCTATGACAAAGATTTCTTTTACATTATGGCCTATGGGGGAAATTCTAGAAAGTGCGCTAGCGTTTAAACGGTACATTCGATTGAGCTCAAATTGGGTATTTATGTTATAAACCACCATCGCAAGACCGGTATTGATTTGGGTGTGTATAGGACTTATAGTTTTTCTACAGGGCTATATTTGAATTATTCATCGATTAAAATTTATTTAAATGCTTGGTAATGATCTTAATCGTAAGTGTTCGGAAAGTCGAGTGGAGTCACTCCAGATTTTTTTTTTTTTTCAAGTCCATGATAGATTACCAACCTCTTTTAACAGCAGTGATAATTACAGGAATTATTTTCATGATGATATTTATTTCATTAGTAACATGTGTAAGCACTTTCTAAAAATTACAATGATTTATAATTGCTATTTATTTTTTTAATTTTCAGACTCTCAGTTTAAGGCCATGAAAATGATAACAAAGATCGTTTTTCTCATTTTTGCTGCATCTTCTCAAATAGTTTTAGGACGTAAGTAAATATTAGTAAACTTAATGTGATTTAGAAGGTCAACCAGGGCCATATTATAGCATGGGCAAATAGAGACTTTACCCAGCGTTCTCTGGCTCGAAAAGTCCCCCAAATGCATAAATTATTCTAAAATATTCTTTGATTTTTCTATGAAAATGTTATAAAATGTTGAAAAACTATTCGGATTAAAAAATATATTTCACAGAAGAGAGCCCAAAATCTGTCAATGCCCTGAGCTCCTGTACGACATAATTAGGCCCGGAGGTTAACCAGTGAATACAAGTGCATTCCACACAGTTCACAACGTAGTGTTTAATCTAATGTGGTGCAGCTTTCTTGCACCTACTTTATTTGGCAATTTTTATTGAAATCTCTGCTGCGAAAAACCTCATACAACCAGTTAATCAATTTTCCCAAATTTTTTTGGAGTTAAATAAGTTCGTGTAGATACCCAAATAAATCAGAAATTTAGTATTCTTATTGAAACGTATCAGGTTGTAAGTAAAGTTTTCTGCCAAATCTGCTTGAAAAACCAACTTCTAACTCCTTAACCCTTTAACGCGCAGTGTTGCCGCTCTGGCAACACCAAACTCTGACGTTTTGACTGTTGCCAGTCACGAAGAATAGATTGGATGTCTATAAAAAATAGTTGCGGGTGACATGGCTTCACGAGAATCCTTTACTTTTTAGCACGTCATTTCCCAGAAAATAAAATGGTCACGATTATTTTTAACAGCACTGACATCTGCAGAAAAATATAAGAATGCGAGAACATCCGGATAGATTGCCCAATGCCGAAAAAAGGGCAGCCGTTGCCATCGCTCGACTTAACTACCAGCAAGATGGCGGACGATCGAAATGTTCATCGCGTGCCATAGATCTAGAGACCCTTTTTTTACGACAGATGGCTGTGCCCACGCACAGCCATCTATCCAGCTATTCTCGCATTCTTCCATTTTTCAGCAGATGTCAGTGCTGTTAAAAAGAATCGTGACCATTTTTTTACGGGAAATGACGTGCTAAAAAGTAAAGGATTCTGGTGGAGCTATGTCACCCGCAACTATTTTTATAGAAATCAAATCTATTCTTCGTCACTGGCACCTGTCAAAACGTCAGAGTTTGGTGATCCCAGAGCGGGATCACTGCGCGTTAAAGGGTTAAAAGGGTCCGTAGTGTTTGTTCTAGGCAGCTATTGGTGGTCGATGATAAATTTTTCTGTTTTAAATTTTTTAAAAAAGTTTTAAGGAATTTATAGACGATAATATCCGTTTTACTATTTATAAATAGAATACATATTTGCATTTGCGGTGTAATTCACATGCCTAAAGCCGAGGCTGGTCTGCAATTTCTGCTGGAAATTGTACAAGATGGCACATAGTGACATGCTGGCAAAATATCGGTTATACCAGGGGTTCCCAAACTTTTTTTCCCCGCGGCACCCTTGTCAGGCTAAAAGCCTTTCGCAGCACCCTTGTCAGGCTAAAAACATTTCGCGGCACCCTTTTCATGCTGAAAACATTTCGCGGCAGATTTCCTTTAAAGCAATATGAATATGAAGGTTAGAATGAAGCCGTTTGGATGCATTTTACGTTATTTTTTCTTTGTTTGTTTATAGCGCTAACTATCAAGAAAGCACTCTCTTGGGAAAGGGATATAGAATTTTGACAATACCCCCATTTCAGGGAGTTCCTATAAAAGAGAAGCTACAGGACAGTCTTGAACTAGACTGAAATATTTTTGTTTGAGCCCACTTAGTGATCGGCTTAGTTCACTTTTTTGTGGAATTATTTGATTATACTCCACCAAAACACTTTTCTTGATTATCTCCACGGCACCCCTGACTTACGCTCGTGGCACCCTAGGCTGGCGCGGCACCCAGTTTGGGAACCTCTGGTTTATACGTTCTTAAGCCTTGCATTTTACGGCTTCAATTAATGTGATCATGAGGTATTTTATTAATAAATCGGTGATGCTGAGCAACTTTGCAACATATTTTTTTCCCTCATCTCGAACCGTTTTCAAGATGAGAACACTAACTCCAAATTTAGCCAACCAGATGGCACTAAAAACGTTTCTTTTCTTTTCTTTTTTTTTTCTCGCGTAGCGCATGGCAATATTACTATACTTAGGCCCCACTTTTATGACTGTAGCTCTTACTATTCAGAAATGATTCGGGTAACAACGGAATTTAAGCGGTCACACTGTATATGTTACAATTACCTTTAATTCTGTAAAAGAAATAAAATGTTGTTTTTTTTAAATTATTGAACTATCCTTCAACTTCATGCGTGGTGGTTCTTTTAGATACTAAAATAATAAGGGATCTATTGAAAAAAAATCTTTCAAGGGGCTCTAAGAGGTAAAAAGTTTGGGAGCCCATGTTCTAGTGTATCATAGTACACTCTTGATTAACTGCGATCGGGCTCTGTGCGCATAAACTATACTCGGGCCAATCTGTTAGGGTATAGGAATATATGAATTACTGTGATATCGTTATGGTGAAGTAAATTTGAATTGGTTTATTTTTTCTTTAAAAATATTACTTGTGTTTTTATCATTCCTTTCTTTTGAAATCAACAGAATCTGATGAGATGAATAAAATCTTTGTGTAAAAAACACACATAAAACGATACAAATACCCTAATACGATCATTTCGACTGATAATTTCTTCAGCCTTCACGTTAACATCTCTTGAAACAGTGGAAACTGTCGGAAGATAAACAAAGCAAGCATGTTGCCACTTGGAAAAAGGAAAAAAGCAAGAAACCACATAGATTAAAGGAAGGGAGGGGGGAAAGGGGGCGAATAAAAAAGAAAGTAGAAAAGAAAGAAAATAATAATAAGGACAAAAATAAATAAATAAATAAATAAAAATAAGTAAAACAGAATACACACACAAAAAAAGAATAATCCTAAGTACAAAAACAAAAATAGCTTAAAAACACAAATAATATATACAGCGTGTCCAGTGCTAACGGCACCCAATGGCTGTTTGCTAAACTGTTAGTCAGAGACACATAATTCCAATTACAAAAATGCTTTAAATTGCATAATTTATTATAACTGGAACAATCGAAGTCACTTTATCAATTCCTATAAAAATTACGAAATTTTTATACGGTCCGAAGGTCCTGTCAATTATAGTTAGAAAAATTTTCCTTATACAATTTCATACAGAATTAAGAAAAATTCGTTCTTTTACGACATAGCTGCTTAAAGGTAGAGCACATTTCGAGATGCGAAATAGGGGTTGCATACAAAATGATTTTGAGAAAAATGAATGTATGGTTTTGAGCCTTGTAATATTCATTAGCATTTTCATCAACTATTTTACGATTGTAGATTGTAATAGAGAAGATTAACGTTTAACTATGCGTATCCAATAAATTAAATAAAAATATAGCTTATACCGAAAATAGAATTTTTTAGAGTTTTTTAAATGAACTGGTATTAAACAACTTAAAATACAAAACCAAGAGAATAAATCACTTCATTTATACATTAAATTAGAAAATGAAACATTTTAAAGTACGAATGAATGCATTTTAGAAACTTAAAATAATTTTACAAATCCTGTTAGCGCAACATTTTTCAAAGTATAGCCTCTTTCGGCTGCAATTGAAATATCCTCCCGTGTAGAAAACTCTTCCTGTAGCTTGCGCAGCATACTCGGAGTTACACATCTGCATGCTGCACATATATACGATTTAGTAAGCCTGATCCCGGACAGATTTTTATAGAGCCTGACTGTAACCCTTTGCTTAAAGATTAGTATTCTAAAATTAGTTTTGCTTCCCTCTCCGCATTATGCCAGAAAATGAAATTATAACCTATAATTTAAAATTTCAATATTTATATAGTTTCTTAACGGTTTACCATAATGCGACATTTTTAAACGTGGAAAAGTGACGTAAATCAAAATGTTTTGCTGCTTCCTAACTCGGTGAATTTTGGTCGTAGAAGGGCGAATTTTTTTATTTTGAATGAAATGGTATAGGAAAAATTTCCTAAATATAACTCATTGGACCGGGGGACCGTATAAAAATTTAAGTTTCGTAATTTTTATAGGAATTGGTTTAATGACTTCGCTTGTTTCTCATATAATCTTATAAATAAAAATGAAATTCTGTTTGTGGATTTGATTAGTATACAAATCCAAAAAAATGGACCTATCAGCCTGAAATTTTCCACAGATATGTAAAATAATATAGAATAAATTATAGTCCACTTTAAAATTTGAAAGTCCACCCGTTCCCCATTTAAGAGATTTTTTACGTTCTCCACGCAGAAAGCTTTCCGTAATTGTAACCCCTGTAGTGAAAAAAGTATGAAATAAGCATCATTATTGCCATGTGTGGCGATTTTGCCGAATAAAATGTTTTAAATTCTTAAAGTAAAAATAAAAGAATAATAATGATTTTTTTTAAAGTTTTTATTTGTAAGGTTATTTTTTTTTTAATTATAATATCGTGTGCATGGGAAATCAGAGCAGGAATGTAATGCTTTATACGCAAAACAAAAAGAAATGAAGATTTCCGAGGCTAATATGTAAAATTTTTTAGTTTGGCGAAAAATAAAATGGCTAATATGCCGATTTTGAGAAAGTGAGTTCTAGCGGTTTGCACAGTTTTCGGCTTGGCGCAATTTACTGAGAGCTTAAGGAAATAGATTTTTGAAAACAAGTGCATAGATTTTATTAGAATACAGCGTTAAATTCTGATAATCCGTGCAGAAATAATGCAGTTATTAAGGGATTTCGAGCAATCTATCTTCAGAATTCTCGCCAATTGAGTATATTGATTTAAGTTAGGGGAATTCCGCCAAATTTCAGAAAATTGAAATCTTCGCATTTAGTACATCGGAGTAACGATGAATAAAACACGTTATACGTTGATAATTTAAAAAATGCGGCTATTAAGGAATTCCACTTTTGAAATAAATGCCTGCTTTACTTATTGGCGGTCAAACCATTTCCCATTTTGATTGCTGCTAAGTCAATGCTTCGAATGATTCCCTGAAAAAAATTTGCAAAATGGCGTATGTTGGCCCTTTGGCGATACTTAGATTTGAAACTGGATTTTATTTGAGACTGGTATATATATAATAACACTGGTTATAGATAAAAATGAATGTTGGTATGTGTGTATGAGGTTGAAAAACTCCAGCACCGTTTGACCGATCACCATGAAATTTGGTTGACCTAAGTCTTTTATCATGGAGAAGGTTTTTATGCTATCCGTTTTCCTCTAACTTGCCACTAGATGGCGCAGCAGAACGTCGAATTCTATTCCGTTTAGCCGTTTGCTATGCGAATATCGTCCAACTGATTTCGATGAAATTTGGTACACGCGGATATTAGAAAACGGGGAATATTTTTCACTATCCATTTTGCTGTAACTTGCCGCTAAATGGCACTGCAACGCATCAACCTCTATACCGTTCGACCGATCGGCATAAAATTTTTTATACTTACACATTTGAGCACGAAGAATATATTCTAACTGTGTTCCTTTTGATGTTACTCACCATTAGATGGCACTGCAATGCATTATTGTTTTAACTCGCCACTAGATGACCCTGCAGCAGGCCAAATTCCTGACCATTCAAACGGTCGCTATGAAAATCAGTATACATAGCTATTTGAACAATGAGAATATTTTGGCGTTATCCATTTTGCTACAACTCGCCACTTGACGGCGCTGTAGCAAATCATTACTTTAATTAATCACTAGATGGTTAACTGACCACTAGATGGTAACTGATCGCTATGAAAATAGGTATACATAGATATTTGAACACGGGGAAGAGTTTGGCGCTATCCATTTTCCTATAACTTGCCACTCGATGTTGCGTCCACACATGAACTTCAGGACTGTCCAGCCGATCATCATGAAAATTCGTATACATTGATATCTGAATGCGAAGAATATTTCCGCCGTATCCGTTTTACTAAAACTCGCCACTAGATTGCGCTACTCCGCATCGCCTTCTGCACCGTACAAACCATTGTCTTGAAATTCGGTATTGATGATTAATGAATACAATATAACGCGATATCCATTTTGATATATCTCTTTATTACAATAAATAGTAATCACAACAAATCGTAATATCGAAAAGTCCGTTCATTCCCGTGCGAAGAACGGGTACTTCAGCTAGTATATTATACAATTTAGAGCAAATATTCAACTGGAAATATGTGTCTCTGACAAACGGTTTAGGAAATAGCCATTCGGCATCGTTAGCACTGCACACCCTGTATATATATATATATATTTAAACATACAGGACAACATATTTTATTTCATTTTATTATATATTTTTCATCACAATAATAAACATAAAGGAAAATAGAAAGACACACACTATAACAAAACTTACATCATCGCTTAGTAATGATATTAATTACTTAAAATCCTTAGCTGTCTCTCGTGGTTTTAGTCCCTCTGTTATTGATAAGACTCTTTCTAAATTTAATAAGCTTAATATTTCTTCTACTACTATTTTTTTCATAATGAATTAATTGCACTGTCTTAAATGTCTTAAATCTCTCCTTTTCACCTCTATGCTATAAAATTTCTATACTCAAAAATTTCGGTTTCAAAGTCATTTTTAAACCTGTGAATAAACATAAATTTCCTTCCCTTAAAGATCCTATTCCTACTGAGAACCGTTGGGGTGTTTATTATATTCCTTGTGGATCTTGTGATTTGGCTATATTGTTCATAAAAGCTCATAAAAGCAGTTCAGAAGAGCTCTCAAATTTAGGCTCAAAGAGCATGAGAGATATGTTTCTAAGCACGAGCTTTCCAAATCTTCCATTGTCTCATTGTTGGAATTCCAATCATGATTTTCAGTTTTCTAAAGCTAAGATCTTTTGCACCCCTCTGTCCCATCTTGATTTTTTGGAAGGTTTTTCCATTACCAGCAGTTGGAACGTCTTATAAACGAAAGTTCTTCCGTTCCTTTTGTTCATTCTGATTGGAAGCTGTTGTTTATAGGTTTCTTTTACTTTCTTCCTCTACTTCCCCCTGTTCTTCTACTGCTAGTTTTTTTCTTACTTTCATCTTTATTTTCTTTCATTTTGTTTTTGCTATTGTGTGTGTTTTTGTTTTTCCTTCATGTTTATTATTATTATTAAAAAAGTAAATAGAAATGAAGAAATTAAAAAATAAAATAAAATAAGATGTTTAGCCATGTAAGTTAAAAAAATATTATTTGTGTTTTATGTTACTTTTATTTTTGTTCTTTGTTTTTTATTCTGTTTTGTGTGTGTGTGTGTGTTCTTTTTGGATTATTTTGATTTTTATATTTATTTTCGTTTTTCATTATTTTTTTCTGTCTTTTTCTGCTTTCTTTTTTATCCCTTACGCTTATTTAATCCCCGTCGTTTCTGTTTTTTTTTCTCTTTTCCAAGTGGAAACATTCTTGCTTTGTTTATCTTCCGACAGTTTCCACTGATTGGTGAAGGCTTTAGATGACTGAAGAAAATTTCAGTCGAAACCATGGTACCAGGGTTTTGCGCAGGCACGTCCCAACAGGGGGGGCAGGGGGTTTTTTCGCCCCCTCGGTAAATGAGTAGAAGGGGCGAACTATATAATTCGCCCCCTCTGTATTTTAGCCCCCCTCAATAGTTTTTTTACAATAGTTTTCTTCAGGATGGGGGGAAGCAATTTTTCCAGCCCTTCCCCTCAAGAAAACGGTTATTTAAACAAACTAATGAGGCATAAACAAAAATTTTACTAACTCAAACGGAAGGGGGGGGCGAAATAGCTGCCACCACCCATCCCCTTCCGCACGAAGAGAACTGTGATTTTAAGCAAACTATTGAGATACAAAAAAAAAAAAAAAATCGGTAAATTAATTAGTTCACATGAAACTGATACAGGAAATTTGGCTTACACTCGAACCCTTTTTTGCGAGGGTGTACAGACGAGGTTAAAAAAGAATGAAGCCGATTATTTATAAAAATTGGGGAGGAGGGCAAAATAGCTGCCCTGTCCCTGAAGAAAATGATTATTGTAATTGAGCTATAGAAGGGGGGGAGGGGCTGGTGAAATGACTGCCCCCCTCTCGATGTCGGAAAAAATCGTTCTCCCCCCCACTTTCCAAGACGTTGGCACGTCCCTGGGTTTTGGTATCGCTTATGTGTGTTTTTTACACTAACCTTTTATTTATTTTATTGTTTAACACCAGTATTTTGGGTATTTTTTCATTAGAATCTGATGGAGTTTGTGAAGAAGGTAGTACAGCTGCAGAAATTAGCTGTGCTGAAGACACATCTTTGATTAAAGGATTAGGATCGTGAGTACTAAGTCGATGGTCGACTCTTTATTTATCATTGAATTTATTTTTACTAATACTACACAAAAATAGAAATTCAATACAACTTCTAACGTAATACGCGTCAGGTTCAGAGAATGATATGCACGCATCTTTAACCCTTCGAGGCGCAACCCTTTCCCAATGTTGAAAAAAGGGCAGCCGTTGCCATCGCTCGACTTAACTACCAGCAAGATGGCGGACGATCGAAACGTTCATCGCGTGCCACAGATCTAGAGACCCTTTTTTTTGACGACAACTGGCTGTGCCGGCAGAGCCAGCTGTCGTCAAAAAAGGGTCTCTATATCTGTGGCACGCGATGAACGTTTCGATCGTCCGCCATCTTGTTGGTAGTTAAGACGAGCGATGGCAACGGCTGCCCTTTTTTCAGCATTGGGAAAGGGTTGCGCCTCAAAAGGTTAAGCATTCGGAAAACATAGATATTACTGAAAACAGAACATACTATTTACTTTACAATCAATACAGATTTAGAAGCCAGACATCAAGGAGGCAAACTCTTTTCAAAGCCTTGATACATCTAAAACCTGCAGAATACTCGCACTACTTATTTCAAATTTTACTTGAGAGATCTTGCCCTTCCCTTTATTCAAGAACTTGTTCTTTTTACAGCTCGCTCATCTATTAAAATGTTATTATTAAAAGTTAATTTTTATATCACTGTTTGTTGTGAGTCACAACTGGTGCGTTTATAAATTTGACTCCTATAAACAACATCCTTCAGCTGAAAAGGATGACTTGATTGAAACTATATAACATGCGTTCAAGGTAGAGTTTTAAAAAATTTAGTTGCAGAAATAACCACTAGATGGCGCATTGCATGGTGAATTCAGCTCAAAATATGACCCAAATTAGTTAATATATGGTGAAAAATTGAACAATTTTTTTTTTCGAAATTCTTTGAGCACTTCTCATGGACAGGTGATTATCAGAATAAAGAAAACACCCGTGAATTAAATTGGCATTTAATAATGCGTTGTATAAGTATTGAAATAAAACACTAACCATACGTTTTTTTATATACAAAGTACTACATATAATGGCAGTATGAGCAGCTTTAGTGAGGTTTTATACTTCTTGTATTTTTGCCAAAAGCGTAAAATGTCAGACACAAAATTTGAAGGAGGCCAAATTGTAGGAGCCCGACCGGCTTAGCTAGAGCAAGTGTGACCGAAACATTCCAGCTTTTAGAAGTTTCTAGAGGTACGGTGTCTGAAGTCAAGATAGCGTACGCACAAATTTAGTTCCAGATATGTCCACTAGGTAGCGCTTTGCATGTTGAAATGAACTCAAAAATGGCCCAAATTAGTTAGCAATGTTTAAAAGCTACCGAAACTCGTTCGCTATAGCAATTTCTAGAAATCTCGAGAAATATGCGTCCTAGGCCTTCGGTAACTTCACTTTTGGGGGGACTTATTTTTGGCGCCAAATTTGGCGATATTTTGGTCATTTGGCGCGTTTTTCCCAATGGGCTTGTTAAGTTAGTTTTTCTGCATTAACATGCATAATAGCCTAATATTACTCTTCTATTACGCAATCATAATCGAGTCTGTTCTAGTACATTCCACGGATGGTTCTCTCTGGAATCTTCTACGATGTTCACCGAAACCTATAAAAGGGCAGCTGATTTCCCAGTTTTCGCTCAGTCTTGCTTCTTGCTTCCGTCAAGAGCAGATGCCCGTGAAAGCTTAAGGCTTTGTATGGACGCTATAGAAGCGGCGTTTTCGCTTGCTTATGAAGCTTTGCTTTTAAGTGCTGTGTGTAAATTCTTCATTGCTGAGTCTTGAGGGACTATTACTGTTATTCCTCGTATATTTCCATTGACGTTTTGGTTGTGGATGTTTTTTTTTATGTGAGAAATACAGCATTTGTGAAAGCTCCTGTACTGAGCGGACTGTTGAAAACACATTACAGTCTGATTGTGCTGCTGAACTTTGTACAGCAGATTGTTCGACGAAGTTCTAGAAGCGCTAAAGTTAGTGTTCCATCCTGACAAGTGGACTCTTTAGTAGAACTTTCTACACTGAACTATCAAGCTTGTATTAATACGTCCAATTCAAAGAAATGTCCAGCTTGATTTAAGCTTATGTGCTGTCTGGGATAGTGTTGATTTCTATAAAAATAGTTTCGGGTGACATAGCTCTACGAGAATCTTTCACTTTTTAGCGCGTCATTTCCCGTAAAAAACTAGTCACGATTATTTTTAACAGCACCGACATCTGCTGAAAAATGGAAGAATGCGAGAAAAGCTTGATAGATTTCCCAATGCTGGAAAAAGACACATCCAGCTGTCGTCAAGAAAGGGTCCCTAGATCTGTGGCACGCGATGAACGTTCCCAACTAGACTTTAGAACGACGAACCGCGGAAATAAGCAAGGGTTTTCTGCAACAATACGTTCTCCCGTTTTAGCTGTAGAAGCCCATTTATAGGGAAAGTTGAATTATAACCCCGACTGTACGGGACTCTTATGTTCTTTTCCTTACAGGAGGTTTCCATTCTTTTCGGACGCCATAGGTGCAACTTGCTCACAAATGGACGACGAGAAGACGTTTTCTGGCGAAGGAAAAGAGTACGCGTTCGATTCTCAGGATGGTGGCTTAAGCATCTCAGCACAGTGTCCAGATGAGAAGCAAGTCATCGTCGGTGAGTAAGCTTTTTCTCAATAACCCCCTCCCCCATTTTGCATTTTGTTACATGAAAATCTGTTAATATATAGTCGCTTGACTTAACTACCATCGCTTGACTTAACTACCAGCAAGATGGCGGACGATCGAAACGTTCATCGCGTGCCACAGATCGAGAGACCCTCTTTTTTGACGACAGCTGGCTGTGCCCGGCACAGCCAGCTGAGTCTTGGCAGTTGCGGCCACGTGTAAAAATCTCCTGGGCTGCGTTAGCCCCTTTTATTAACTTTTGAGGTCGCGCCACATGACCCGCGCACATTGCAATTATTGGCCGAAACCAAAATCTGGGCAGCGGTTTTTCAAGGTTTTTTATGAGTTTTAAGGCTCCAGATTGACTGGGTGCTTGGACCGTCTAAAAATTTCAAAGGAAGTGCAAGGGACCGTGTAGTAGTTGCAGTTTCTGAATGCGCATTCCTTTGTTCCAATTGAATTATAACTGCGCAGTTCTATAAATTTGGGATTTTAACTGGATTTTGATTTATTATGTTTGATGTATATATCACTTTTTGAAACAGATGAGTATTGTTTATGGTTTCGTTTTGATTGCCTATCTCACTTTTCTTCATCATGAATTCGTTGCCAATGCATCACTTGCCAATATGAATAATATGATATTTGTGTTTGTATATAATGTGTTTGTGTATAATGTATGTTGTAGCATTTACAGCTTCATAACAAGGGCTAACGAAATAACTACGGACAATAACAAGAAATGCTTTTGTGTTGTATTTGCTTTAAGTCATTTGTGCCCAGACTTGCATGACTTTCTCTAATCTTTGTGGTTGCCATCTATAACATGTAAATTTCTCACATGAAAAGTGATAATTTCTTTTATTAAATTTAAGCATGGAAAGTGAAAATTTGACATCTCATTTGGCCACGTTCTTTTGTGGAATTGAGATATATTCGTGAATTAAGGCTAGTAAAATTAAATAAAGTTTTCAAATTTTTGCGACTGTTCATATTTTTATAAGTTTTTTCAATGGTAGCACTGTGATTTTAAAAATCTTCTAAACATTGTAAATGAATTTTTTTTTTAATTATTTTGTATCTAGTGAAAAAGCATACATTTTCTTACATATAAATGATATTAATAATTTTTCTTCATGTTAAATGTTATTAAAATAGTAGAAAACTTAATAGAAGAATATGTTTCAAGTAGAACAAAAGAGAGAAGCCCAATGGTGTAATGGTTAGCACCGCACTGCCGTCCCACAGGTCTGGGGCTCGAATCCCGGGCTGGGCAAGGTCGACTCAGCCTTTCATCCTTTGAGTGGTTCGATAAAATGAAGACCCAGCTTACTTGGGGTTAAACACTGGGAGCTTTACGTCAGGTTAACCACCTGGCCGAGGCAGATGCATCCGCATCCCAGAGCCCATGGTCACGAAGGCTCGGTTGGGCAGCGCAGGCCTTGGCCCCGCAGAGGGGCTTTTGCGCCAATGTTTGACTTTGACTTGAACAAAGATGATTTAGAAGCAACATGAGTATACACATGTTGCTTCTAAAATATTTCAATATTTTTCATCCATTAGTCCATTTTTCACCAACTTTCCTTGCAAATCAAGTTTCCGGCCGATTTTCTCCGCCGTTACCTTGACGGCCGCGAACTCCAACTTTTTCCTTTCCGAAGAAAAAAATCCGAGTCGGACGAAATTTCGGCCAATCAGAGTACTTCTTCCTGCTACGTAATAAGCAATTTCGAGCAATGGCGACTACTACTATGTTCGAAGCTTGGCTCGATGTCAGAATCACGTGTCAATAAAATTATAGCCGCGTTCAAGTGGACTTTGGAATGAGAGATTGCTGCCCATCCGATGCTGCCGAAATGGCTGCCGATCCGATGTAAATATACCAACGCACGATAAGTAAAATAAGAACCTGCACGCCCAATCAGCGATGCGATGACTATTTGGCGTCGGAGAGAGTTTGTTTACTTTTGCAACCCTTAAAGATAACCACGCCTTCAAGTCCGTCGGAAAAGTTGGTCCAGCGCGAAGTTGCTCGGATTTTCCCTTTAGTGTGATAAGGCCATAATGTATTGTGACGCAGCTTTTCTTCCCTTTTTCACAGGTTTCAGAATGTGCGTGAAAGATGCTCACGTGCATGCCATGACGCTGCGCTGCCACGACTTACTGGAACAGATGGAGGTAGCAGAGAGATTCAACGAAACCAGCGATGACGATAAACACTTGAAAGTGCTGTGCGGCAACTACGAAAACGTGGGAATCGATTCCGTCCACCTTATGGACTCAGGAGACGGTGTGGTGACCAGGGTCGTCCTCGGCTGTGTCCGATTTCAATCGCCAGAATGGCTGTAAGGTGACTCGCTGTGTCACATCTTCTCGACATTGCTGTCAGTCGCTGTATCTATTCATTGAACAAAATAAATGTCTGGATAAATAAAACGACGGCATTCAAATTATATGCTGGACTTTCCCTCACTTCTGCGCTTTCATCTACTCTACTTTTCAAAGTTTTCTGAATTTTTTAACCTATTCAGATTTGAAGTTATACGTTGTGCTCGAAACGTCCTTGGCACATTTCAAAAATTCACAGAAAAGCTACAAATTGTTGTATGAATTTGCGGTTCGCACCGGAAATCTTCACAGAATTTATTTTTCCATCTTATAACGAATTACTTCAGAAATGTGTTCATAGAAGGCGCTGCATCTCCAGTTTTCATCAATGAGAGCTAATAGAGATTTTTCGTGAGTTTCAAACAGCATTGACGGTGAGGGAATATTCATTCTAAAGTCTGTTCGCGGAAACGAGAGAACGAAAGTAAACAAACGGGTTACCAAAGAATTATATTTTTTTGGCACCAATCCCTAGTTAGGCGAATTTAACCTTTCTTAATTCCAAACAGCGTAAATGCAAGAAAGCAGAAATTCACACTGTGTTTGGTGCTTTGGCAAAATGCCAGGTGTTTACTCATCGCCAGTTTGCACGTGCAATTGTTTAGTTTCGTTCTCTCGACTCGGCGAACGCACTACAGCTATGGTGACTGCGACTGAGAAAGCGCACTACATATGTTGGTATTTCGAATCAAAATCCATAGCTACAATCCACTACTGAAACTTTCTTTGAACCACAGTTGAGAGAAAGTTTCGTAACTTGTGTAAGAGAAACCCTCCGAGTCGGAACAGCATTTTTGCCTGGAATGAAAAGTTTTTAGAGACTGCCCTAATAGCACAGACAGTGGCGTAGCCAAGGGGGGGTTTGGGGGGTCCAGACCCCCCCCGAAATGAAAGAGACAGACAGAGGAAAAAGGAGCTTATCCCTATTTTCTTAAATGGTATATATACCGTGAAACTTCTCAGTGATAAGTTACTCTCTAGTCTCTAGTGGGAAAAACCAGTACACACCATATACAGGGCAATCAGTTACCTGCACTGTCATTTGTTGTATTATGATGTTTTGAGGAGCTGGGTGGGCACTAGTCATCATAGAAAGAAACCCAAATAAATTTGACGACAACTTTTTCTTTCCGCTTTTAAGAATGAAATAATCTTTTCACCCCTCCCTCCCTGCGGAATACAGTTTTGAAACCAGAAGGTCAAAAGCCGCGGGAAAAGGAACCGCTTAGCTTATTGGAACAAAAATGATTCCGGTTTTCACCTAGACTAAACTAAAGCTCAAACTATAAACCAGACATCCAGGAGCCTTCGAATAGACTAGACATTGTCCACTCACAGATCATTTCCTGAACTTACAAAAGAGTTATAAGATTAATGGCATCTCCAGGGCATGCTGGGATGCAATCTCAGTTTTAAGCATCTGTATATTCTTTGATCTGTATGGGATAGGATCCACACAACAAAATCTGAATGCCTGTTAACAAATATGTTACAAGACCCACCGTACGCTGGTCGCTGGTGTCGTGTATGCTTGAGTATGTTGCTATCAGCGAAACTAATTATTTGAGAACAACTGCATGTGTTCTGCCGAGGAATGAAACTTTTGCTACGAGACAGTAGAATTCGGCATAGAGGTTGAACTCCGTGTGCTTTGAGACGAATTTCTTTTTATAGAATTTTTACATTCTTGCTGTCGAGAGAATTCAACATCACACAAAAGAAGACTAAGGTAAGTTTCTTTATGTATTTATTTAATTATTTTTTACTTATTTGTTCTTATTTATTTATTTTTTTGTATGAAATACCAATAATTAAAATAATCATACGGACAATTGAGGCTACACCATGAGTTAAAATTTAATAAATTTTATCTATGTCAAAAAATCTTAATTGAGGATTGTCCACATTTATATCTTCATTCTTTATTATTTTATATTTGTACTAGTAGAGAAACATTTTTATAGTTAAGATAAAAATGATTTAGAAGTGTGGTTTTCTTCGAATATCGTGTAGTTTTCTTCGAATATAGCATAAATACATAATAGGTACCTTTAGAAAGACCTCCACACAAGGTATTCCTCGTATAGGTTTATTATAGCCATCGCGTGCGTTCTTTATTGGCATTAATAAGCAAGCTCCCTAAGTTTCTTTATATTTTCTGTTGTATTTTTTAATTTCTAGTGTCAAAACTCATTTTTTAATACAAACTCCCCCCCCCCCCGCTCATCTTAACTACATGATATTCGAAGGAAAAATTTTGGACCCCCCCCGAAAGAAAATCCTGGCTACGCCACTGAGCACAGATGGTCACAAAAGAGTCGCTGTGACGTCACAGAGGGTCACAATTGTCACAGGACTGTCACATACTACTCACATTGTGACTTGTGAGTGATGTGACTCTACTGTGTAGTCACTGTGAAGTTTATTATTATAAAAAAATATTATTCTTAAAAATATTAGAGTTGAGAGTTCTAATCACAATGGTGAAAACTAAGTATCTGTGAGTAAAATTAACAATTTCTTTCATATCCCCATGGCATATGTTTCGATAGCGTAATGTAAGGTTTAAATTTCGGATGGGGGGGGGACTATCCGGTATTTTCAACCTTATTGTTACTAGAGTAAATACAAATGTGTCAAAATTGCTGTTTTTTAATAATTGCTTTAAGTTTTCAGATCCCCCCCCTTTTAAATACGTCTCTGGTATGTTTGAAAGTTCTACTACGAAAAATTTGAGGTAAAACTTTGGGTCTAAGTCAAAAATACTTTATTTATTTTATCTAATGCATGTTTTTCCAATTAATTTTATTTATTTTTATATGAAATCCCTTTTAGGCAAAATATAGCAAAAATATAAATCTTATCCCTCATACCTTAATATCAAACCCCACATGTCGCACATTACAAATTTATTTTATAACCGAATAAAAAATTTCAATAAATCATTAGTTTTTTCGGATGAATACTTAAATAAAACAGCACATTATCTCCTGAAAATAATTTATGTGGAAAAAGAAATATTTCCAAGATTTTAAATTTATATTTATTAATTATGATATTTTTTATATTATTTATAAAATACTCACAGAATATAAAATTTATTTATAAAATACTCACAGAAAAATTTTAAATTTCCAAAAGAAGCCGTCAGAACTAGCTTTTGCAGCAATCAGTTTACTTTTAAAGGATCGCGAGCAAGGTAATCACAGCGTTGTGGTAAGATGCGGGGCTACCAGCCGTTAGCTCCAAGGTTCGATTCTGGACCAAAGCACTGGACCTCAACTTTCTCTTGCCTGAGAGTTTGGTGCTGCCATCTGGTGTATAATTTCAGTAACTCTTTTTCCCCGAATTTTTTCGCTGTCGCAAAACTGTCCCATCGTGACTTCTCTGAACGGTAACAATGCGACTACACAGCGAGAGGACATAGGGACCCTGGCGTGACTTTGCTGCGGAGTCGCGGCGACTGTTTGTAACTATATTGTGACAGTATTGTGTGGTCGCATTTCAGTCACAGGGGACTGTTGTGCTATTAGGGTGGAAGCGTTTTAGATAGGGAAAGACGTGGTCAGCCACGAAAGATCAGGTGAGACTGTACAAGACATGGACATGGAAGACTTGAGTATATGGGATGAACTTGAGTACCTTTGAGATGTGGTTTGAGCTACAAAAGGTGCACACATGGAAATCTATTAACGAAAGGTATTGCTTTCTACTTAACCCTTTAACGCGCAGTGTTCCCGTTTTGGGAACACCAAACTCTGACGTTTTGACTGTTGCCAGTCACGAAGAATAGATTTGATTTCTATAAAAATAGTTGCGGGTGACATAGATCCACGAGAATCCTTTACATTTTAGCACGTCATTTCCCGTCCACGGATTTGCTACGATGCAAAATAGTCTGGCAAGGGATCAAGTGATTTCTAGTATTGTGCCGAAGAACATATGAAAATATTAAGCTTTATAAAATGATGAAAATGGAATTACGTTTTCCGTAACTTTGAGGTTGTCTGGCAGGGGTTTGCCAAGATGCAAAAGTGTCTGGCAAGGGATCAAGTGATTTCTAGTACTGTACCTAAGAAAATATTAAAAAAGTACGCTTTATAAAATGACGAAAATAGGCTGCAATTTTATACACCTTTACCACCTGTTACCTGACAAAGCCACGATCCTCCAAACTTTACAGTCGCGGATTGTTCATATCTCTGTTGGGGGCTATGCGCAGAGAAAGATTCAGCTTTTATACTATAATAACGAAGATCTGGCGGTCGCGGGCTCTTAGACTAACATGCCTTATATTAAAAAAGAAGGAGGCGATAAAGTTGACCCTTCGTTACTTAGTTATTTTGCACTTGTTGCCCAGCTGCTACTTTTTTTTTGTATAAATACTCACATTTTTTGCACACATTTTATTTCAAAATTTGTTTTTTTAGTCTATTTTTGCATCACGCTAAATCTGACAGACGAGAGGGCAAAAAATGGCTTTCATGTGTGTGCGTATACAGGATGTCTGAAAAGGTAGTTGTGTCAACTTAACATGCTAGTCTGTCATACCATGACAAACAAGATTTACAAAGAACGTATGTTCGGAAATGAAAACACTAACTGCTAGAGGGTGATGTTCCCAGGCTTGAAAAATCGTGATCATTTTAGCCTGACATTCACGCAGATAAATTAATATGTCTATTAACTCAGAATACGCCGCACCATACACGTAATGCATATCAGCGTATTCTGAATTAATACACTACACCGAACACTTCTTTGAAATCGAAACTTAATGTTGAAATTGCAGTTTTAAAATTTTTGCCAAGCATATTCTAAGTACACTGCTGGCCATCGTAAATGCAACACCCTGAAGGAAGCATGCAAATAATATGAAATTTACAACATGCATTAGCTGAGGTGAGATATGCAAATGATTAGAATTTCAGCGCAGACGCACATCAAGCGCGCCTGTGGCGCCACCTCAAAGCGCTATTTAAGGCTTGGAGATTTCGACGGTTTCAAGTACAGCAATTGTGTTTTTCTTGCTTTTTTTTCAAAAAAACGATAAATTATGCCTCGTAGGATACAACGATCATCTTTTGATCAAGTATCCGAGTTTGACAGAGGAAGGATAGTGGCATACCGAGATTGTGGGTTATCTTTCAGGGAAATCGGTCGTCGTATTGAACGAAACCAAACAACTGTGATGCGGATATGTGATCGTTGGGTGCAGGAGGGTACGACGGACAGACGTGATCGACCGCATCGACCTCAGTGCACCACGTCACGTGATGACAGGCAGATTGTACGCATGGCAGTGACGGACCGCTCAGTCACATCACGAACCATATCACAGCAGATTCAGTCTGTAACGCATCATCCAGTGTCTGCGCGTACCATTCGACGTCGTTTACAGCAGAATGGTCTGTCCGCAAGACGTCCGTTGCTTTGTCTACCTCTGACGCGGAACCACAGACGTCTCCGCCGCCAATGGTGCGATGAAAGAAGGATGTGGACGACAGAATGGAATGAAATTCTCTTTACTGACGAGTCACGCTTCTGTATGCAACACCACGACGGTCGGATTCGAGTCTGGAGACACCGTGGAGAGAGGATGCTGAACAGCTGCATTATGCACCGTCACACTGGTCCTGCACCGGGTATTAAGGTATGGGGCGGTATCGGATATCTCTCTCGCACTCCTCTAGTACGCATTGCCGGTACTTTAACCAGCCAGCGCTACATCTCCGAGGTGTTGGAGCCAGTTGTCCTTTCTTACCTTCAGGGCTTGCCAACAGCCATATTTCAGCAGGATAATGCACGGCCACACGTGGCACGCATTGTCCAAGGGTTCTTCGTCAATCACCAGATTGAATTGCTTCCCTGGCCGGCGCGCTCTCCGGATCTTTCGCCGATAGAAAACATGTGGTCCATGGTTGCTCAACGACTGACCCAGAGTTCATCCCCAGCTGTCACACCAGATCAACTTTGGCAACGTGTGGAAGCTGCTTGGTCTGCTGTACCCCAAGAACACATTCAAAGTCTCTTTGAATCAATGCCGAGGCGTGTGGCAGCTGTGATCTCCAACAACGGCGGCTACTCTGGGTACTGATTTTGGCAGGAACCACGCTTCATAGAATGCTGTAAATTTAATCATTTGTTACTTGGTCAACATGTTATCTACACAATAAATTTTGTTGTGATATCTCTTGTTTTTCTTGGTGTTGCAATTTGGGTGGCCAGCAGTGTATATTTCGCCTTTATAAATACTGTTTAGAATACGAGTCATAATCAATGAGTGTGCCGTGTCCGCCTTTCTTGTTCCACGAAAAACTTTTCTGGGATAAAAATCGTATTAAAATGGTCTATCAAATCTGGTTTACAATCTTCTCAACGCACATATCCTAAATATACTTCTCCTTTGTAATAAACTGTATGTTTTGACAGTTTCTAGCCAAATATGGAAGACATCGCCAGGAAACGGATCAGTTTTGGACCATTATTTTTTTATGTCAAATCTGGCGATTAATTCAGAAATTGCAAAAACTTCCTATATTTTATTTCCCTCCCGCTACCTGGTAACCCTATTGAAGTGTGCAAGACATGTGACACGTCGACAGGTGAAAAGGTCCACAAATTATGCTAATGGGTTACTTGCAATAGGCGAAGGGAGAAAAGGGCGGGTTGCACGGCTGATGAATTTAATCTACAGGAAAATTGCATCGGCGAAATGGTATGTGTGTTTTTTTACAAAGTTTTTTATTTACTTTATCGTTTAACACCAGTAATTTGAGTGTTTTTTATCTGAGTAGTATTTTTCGTTATATTTGTCTAAAAATATGCAGTTTAGACCTAAGCTGGCGATCTATATTATTCCATAAAAGATCCAATTTTCAATTTTCGACAGGTCATCTACGTATCTAATGATTTGGAGACTTCGAAATACTTGAAACAGTCGTTTTTATACTGCTACGGGACTGCATGTCGAATATCGAAAGCACAGCCGAACAGGGAATACACACATAAAAATTCGATAAAACATGAGAATTAACCCAACACGACAACAATAAAAAAGAAATAGCAGTAAAGAAATATTTTAAATTGCAGTTACGACAGTTGCGTAACTCCTGGTGAAGGTGGGAAGGTTCGGCAGTGGTCGAGAAGGAGAGGGAGAGAAGTAGAAACGACGATACTTACTTCCGGTATTAATTTGGCCTAGCACCTGTTGTTGGCTCGGAGGGCTAAGTCTCGCACCTCCTCGCATCTTGACGTAGACGTGCTACTGTCGGCCTCACCCGGACATATAGGCATCCCGAGAAGGATCCATATACCGGCGAAACAACTAATGAAAACTATCTACACATGGAATATAAATTTGCTCAAATTTTGGAGCTTTCAACTAGGTACTTAAAGCATATAGCAGACTGAGACGTTTCCATACATTCCTAATTTGTGTGTGTTTAGATTATATGAACCCTGAAACTGTGGGTTTTAAAAGTATAAGCAAATGTGATTTGGCTACATTAAAGCTTAAATAATGTTGAGCAAAACACTCCTTGCGAGAATATATCCCTTTTTCTGTTAAAAATGCTTACGGTTTTCATTCTGATGAAGTTTTGTTCAATGCACTAAAGTTAGAAGTCTGAATCGAGATGGAAGTTTGAATAATTGTTTATGTTAACGTTTATTTTTTTAAGAATATTTTTTGTTTTAATTATTATTTTGTTGCTTTCAAATGCTATACTTGCTTGAATGATAGTTATTACACTTTCAGAAAGTTTATGAATCATTTGGGAACGGACCCTGTCCAGAATTTGAAATATTCCCTGACAGAAATCGATGACGCTCGAGTTCAAGGAGTATCGTTCAGTTTCCGAAAACTTTGCAAATCTGAGTTAAAAAGAAAAGGATAACACACACAAAAAAATATCTGATGTTAAATTTAATTAATTGTGGTGCTGGAATATTTTTAAAAAATATATTTTAAGTTTTGCATGTTTTTAGTTTTTCACGTTTTTCTCAAATATGCTTGTTTCATGTTGTGGTATTTTTTTTAAATATCTGTTTCAGTTAAACCTTCTCCAAGGTAACTTCCCAAAATATTTAAGTTACTTGTTTCTTTAAAGGTATATAACAAAGTTCTGAGTGAAAAAACTTTGAAACCAATGCATTTTTTATGATTTAAAAGTTTTTTAGTAAAATATTTTTAATCCTTTTTTATTTTATCGAAATTAAAAATCGCTTGTAATAATCATTTTTAGACAGTATATTTTCTGATACTTATCAAGGTGATAATAACGTTATAGGAATGTGTACTAAACAGACATACTATTCAAATCATTTTTAGAGATACGTAAATTTTAAATTATTTCCTAAATCTAATTCATGCATCAAGTTATTTTTTTTTATATTTATATATGGGCTGTAACGTCTGAATATGCAGTGAACAAAACTTTTGATTTTTATTTATTTATTTATTTATTTTTAATAAAACATCGTTGGTGTTCACTATTTGAAGGCTGTACTGTATAATACTGTCTATAAATTTCTGAAATAATTATTGTTTTGTCATTATAATATAAAATTAAGCTTTGACAGGCCGAATTCAGATTCATAAATATTTAAAATTAGTTTTTTTTTGGATATTTTGCCTTCTAATGGGTTAGTTAAAGGTTATTAGTCTTTAAAAGGGGAAAAATTGCACCTCCCAATTTTGACTGTGTTCTCAGTTGAGATAGTTCGTCATTTATGACTATACTTTTAAAGTCTGTACTTTGACTGTGCTTTTATGGGTAGTTTAAATTAAAAGTGAATTATTAAGAATAAATGAAACATTTGCTTTTAAGTAGGATATGAACTAAGGTTGAAGGGGAAGAGGCGAGGGATGTATCAAGATAGCTGATTAAATTTTATGAAAATGCCTATTTTTGTGATTTTTTTATTCAGTCTCTCACTAATGATAGAACTACAATGTTTTTCCAAAAATTGAGTCATCTTTTATTTATATCTGCTAATGTTTTCAAGTCAATATTGATAAAATTTACTTTTTCAATAAATTTTTAATTTGATGTTCCCAATTGGGAATGTATTGGACAGTAAAAGATTAAGACACTGTATAGGAATTGCGCTTCCAAATTTTAGTAGTTGAGAATGAAACATTCTAAAACCTTATTCAGATGTAAAACTCATTCTTGCACGATATAGTTAGAGAAATTATGAACACCTCTCTATAGTGGCAAAAATAGTTTTATCGTCATGCACCAATGATGGAATAATGTACGATATTTTCTCTAAATGACAACTAGTATTTATTAACATTTTCACCTTTATCAAAAAAGGTGCATTAAAGTTAATTTTTAGCACCCTTCTTTGTGTAACCTTCAGGAAATTGCTTTAGGGTAACGAAATGACGCTAACGTCGTTCACCTGTATGGGTTTTTTTGTGTAAACTTTTCAACTACTCGTAAATCTAACTATGGAAATTACTTAGTTTTCCGATGTAAGCAAAACTGGAAAACATCATGGAAACAGTTGTACGTTAAGGAAACATTTGAAAAGATGCTTCTTGAATATAAAAAAAATATAACTTACAGTTTATTTCCCTTGCTTTTCAATTACTTCTGTGCTAAGGCTAACTTATTTCTGATTATAAAAATCATACTATAAATTGTGGAACGATTCCAATTACCAACTAATTTCACAAAATCATCCTACAAACTTATTACTTGAGATTCTCTGATCCTTACAAAATTTGTGTATTGTTATAAAAGCTAACTTTTCTAACAATGGATGTTGCTACTAATTGTTTCCGGATTAGAATTATCAACAATAAAAATTTTACTACATACGTGTTTCATTGTTTCTGATTTTTTGTGTCCTGCCAGAATTGTTACATACTCCGAATAAAATTTACTCAAAAATGTTGCCTTTAAATAATATAGTTAATAAAAGTACAGTAAATACTAACAGAATGAATAATCAAAGTTCGCGATTCTTACATCCACAACACATCAGAACTAAATTAACCACAGCGAGTTAAGTATGAGTATACATACACATTTTCCGAAACAGGGAGTTGGGCATCATTAACTAAAATTTTAGTTGAACTAAATATTCAACTAAAAACTAAGTTAGTTTTAATGGAACGCAACTAAATGTTCAACTAAATTCGTTGTTATCTGAAGGTCTAACTAAGTCGGCTCAACTGAATTAATTGTAGTTTTCTGTTCAACTAAAACTAATTTAGTTGAGTCGAGTTAGTTGAACTTTACAACTAACAACTGTTAGTTTAGTTGTCATTTACCCGTCAAGTAACTAAATTAGTTTTAATCATTAGTTTTTAGTTGAATGTTAGATTTTGTGCAACTCTGCCAAAACAGACTGTTTTCAACTACTTTCTTTGAGAAAAATTATGGCATACATTTTCTTTTCTGCGAACGAATGCCGCACGAATTTAGCGCCACATCGGATTAAATGAAGCTAAGAGGACTCGGATTAGCCGAACTCTAGTGTAACAACAAATTCTTGAAAAGTACATGACTTCAAATCTTATAAACTTTTTTCTTTCATTTTCCTTGAAATTGATATGTCATTTAATGATTAAGTCATTAAAATATATGGGACGATCTCGGGATCTCACTGAATCGAATACTTTCTAAATTATCCAAAGCCCGACCAATGGCCGAGCGCATAGCGCTCTGAACTGGGAGACGGAATTTGCCTGGTTCAAAGCCATGTCGCGTCCGCCGACCTAACCGTTAGGAGTTTTCCGCGGTGTCTTACGAAAATTAGCGTAATTGGGGGTTAGGTCCCCTTAGAAAGACACCCACTGAGGGCATTCCCCTCCTAATCGTGTAGATAATTGGCCGTAGTCTCAAAATAACAACAACTAAATTATCCAAAATGGTTCAATAAATAAATAAATCACACAGTTAACATAGCAAACTTACAATAAAAAATATAAGTAAAAAAATAAACAAATAAATAAATAAATAGGTACTTTCCTTTTCGTTATAATAAATTAATCATTGTATAATACAATGTTTGTAAACGTATCCACGATACATCAACATTTATGGGAGCCAATAAAATTATCGTTCTAGAAGGATGTATCGTTATATTGAGGAGAGAATATATTGTATGGGAATTCCGCGGGAACCTTAAAATTTCTGATTAAATATTGATCGTTATATTTATCGTCGTATTGAATATTGTTATAACGAGGTTTTAGATTTGGCAATTTCCAAAATTTCACTAATTATGTTTGCTTAAATAGCGTGTCATAGTATTTCGTTTCTGACCAACATTTTCGAAATCTTGACTGCTATGGATGTTTCATCATGGAATAATGTGGAGCAAACTTTGCAGGGATCATGCATCATTCTCAAAAAACACTGTTACAAAAAATGTTGTCATTCAATTCTCTTTTCTTTTTTGCTACAGCTTTAGCATAAAGCTTTTGAAAAAAATAATCTTTTATCATTTTACTTTGTGTGGTTTAAAATAATCATCAAATGAATGCTTTGGATGCTATTTAAAAATAGCATCCAAAGTATATAGCACATTTAGTACTTTCTCAAAATTAAAGGGTGTCCGAAATTAAATGACTCGATTTTAAAGTTGTCTGCAGACAAAAGTGTTCTTGAGAAACTTATGAAACTTTGTGTAGGACATAATGAAGGTCTGGCCATTTGTTTGAGCCAATGCTTTTGTTCAAATGTTCGTCATAAAGGGTCCTTTATTTAAGGAATTACACTTTTAGCATTCATTTACCGTAATTTCCGGCTTATAATCCGCAGGCGCTTTTTTTCAAATAGAAGAAAAATATTTCTTTAGATAATCCGCAGCGGTAGATTATCCGCGGATAATATGGCGATGCTTTGCCGAAATTGGTGATTATTATCTATGTATAGTAAAACCACCGTATTTATATTAGAATTGGCTTACTGTAAAACATGTCCTACTAAAAATCTATTGTTATGAATGAGAATTATCAAACATACTTGGACGGTCTTTTGTCAATTTAAATCACAATTGATACACAATTTTTAAGCTAGGCATTCTACCTTTAAGCACTAAGAACGGTATTATGAAATTAATAAAAAATAAAAAAGCGAACATTTCTTTCGGAACAAACAAAACAAAATGTATGGTAGCATGCAGAATACTTATCGCACATTTTGTAACATCGTAATTATTTAGTCAAGTGACATTATTATAAGAAAAACAAAACTAAAATGAGACCTACATTTTTACTGGAATAATATATATCCCTATATTGACAGCAAATATTGAATAAGTAATCAATACAGGCAATATTCAGCAAAATTTACGTTTAATATTTTGATTAACAGACTTAAATCTTTTTCAGGGTCTAAATATACTGGAAAAAAGAAATGAACTTCTGTTTTGTTTTTATAAATAAAGTTTTTTACTGTAAAATCTGAAGGTTTCAGGAAAAATTTCAGTAGACAGTACGCAGCGATGCATAATAAGCACTGGATAAATTTTCATCTTTTTTAGTGGATAGTCCGCGGATTATAAGCCGGAAATTACGGTAGTTTTATTAGAACAAAACATGTTCGACATGACGGCCATCATTGTCTCTGGAATCATAAGAGAGCATGTTACAGAGTTAACCGCAATGTAGTCAGGGAAATATTACGAACAAGTCGTGAAATGCCGACCAGGCGCTGCCCGTTACGGTAAGTAAGGTAAGCATCGCATTGGGGAGCTACTAACTTTATCTGTAGCATAAAAGTGTAGCGCCTTAACCCTTTAACGCGCAGTGTTCCCCCTCTGGGAACACCAAATTCTGACCTTTTGACTGTTACCAGTCTCGAAGAATAGATTGGATTTCTATAAAAATAGTTGCGGGAGACATAACTCCACGAGAATGCTTTACTTTTTAGAACGCCATTTCCCGTAACAAAAATGGTCACGATTATTTTTAACAGCACTGACATCTGCTGAAAAATCGAAGAATGCGAGAACAGCTGGAGAGATTGCCCAATGCTGAAAAATGGGCAGCCGTTGCCATTGCTCGACTTAACTACTAGCAAGATGGCGGACGATCGAAACGTTCATCGCGTGCCACAGATCTAGAGACCTTTTTTGGACGGCAGCTGGCTGTGCCGGCCAGCTGTCGTCAAAAAAGGGTCTCTAGATCTGTGGCACGCGATAAACCTTTCGATCGTCCGCCATCTTGCTGGAAGTTAAGTCGAGCGATGGGAACGGTTGCCCTTTTTTCAGCATTGGGAAAGGGTTGCGCCTCAAAGGGTTAAATACGGGCTAGAATACCTTAGAAAATACCCCAAAGGGCATTCTTAGGATTTTAGTGCACTCAATCGGTCTTAATCTACAAAGAAAAGGGGGATGCGTTTTGTACGTTTGCAGGTGCGCAACGTATCCTAGGACCGCTCCTGATGGTCTCTTTAAGATCACGCAAAGTTCTTGAATTATTACGACTTACCAAACTTTTCAAACTCCTATAAAGCCAGAAGTCGCATCGATTGAGGTTTGGTGGAAGGAGAGGCCATGGCAACGCTACCTGGTGCTGAACGTTTGAACTATTTTCTTTTATTAGGTCCAACTGATTCTTAGACCTTCTTCATGTATACATAAAATGTCATAACTTTCTCAACAATGGTTTCGCTGTAGGCAAATTTAAAAAGTAGGGTCGTTTAGTTTCGAACAACCGGCAAATTGAAAACTAAACAATGATGAAGTTATAAGAAAAAAAAAAAAACGATTTTCTATTCATGGGACGCGTAATGGAAGATTACGTTTCTGCCGCTTTTATACAGTATAAATAAGGAAATTTACCGAGTAGCATTTTCTTGTGATCTTATTTACTTTTTCCCTGATACTTTATTTGAATATTTGTTTTATTAAAATATTTTTTATAGTTGAATTTCTTAACATATGGCTTTGTCTTATTCATTAATTACCTCATGATAACATTAATTCCTTTTTCCGTACCTCACACTTGCATTTGAAATAAATGAATAAGACAAAATGAAAATGGATGCAATAAAATATTAAGATGGGTACATTTTTTTCTATGGCAACAGTCTTAAATTCTATATATTAAACTTTTATGTCATTAAGATTGAAGTTAAACTTCTTGTGAAAATTTTATGAAACTTGATGATAATAAATTAAAGCTCAAGCCTACAGCATTCTGTTCTCATTCTATTTATAAACCCAATAAGTAAGCAACAAGTCTTCTGTCCATACTATTACCGCATATACACTGTGTTACCGAAATATTATACTTTAACTTTTATATCGAGATACTTAAGACATTCGTAAATTGTTAAAATCTAGTATCTCGGAGCGCAATAAATTTATAATTGTAAAATAATAAACATTTTTTTTTTCTTTCAAAGATAAATGTACTGAATGGTTTTATGTTATTTATCAATATTTAGGAAATTATTTCAAAGTATTTATTTAAAAATAATGGACATTTATGATTCTTGTTACCTACAAGGGTTGCGCCTCAAAGGGTCAAAACAACAGATGACAATACAAGACTATTTTTAACTTCATTCGAAGATAGTTTATTTTTAAATCCCGTGTATAAGAAATGTTTTTTCTTTTTTAAACTAACATTGAGTAACGAAGTGTAGACATTTATCATCCTTCTATTTTGAAAAACAAAACATTACTTGCAATGAAAAAGTGCATGATTAACTACATAAAATGTTATTCTATCCAGTAATATTACGATCTACAAACTTAAGAATGCAAATTTCTGGCAGTAGCACTAGGAAAAAGTGGTTTTACAGGCAATGTTAGTATGGACCCAGTAACACACATTTCCGGCAGTAGCACTACTAAGAAGGAAAAACCAGTTTTACAGGCATTGTAAAATATGCTTCGTTGGCCACATGCAGGAAAGATAATATGCAGAATACTATAATCTATAAATGCGAAAGTTGAGGACTAGTATTATAAGATCTAAATTCAACCCCTTAAGCCTAGCACCCGTCAAAATCACGGGCTAATATTTCTCGCGCCCGTCCTATTTCCGGGCAATGTGTTCAAATGTTGTGCGCCAGACAGATAAGAGCATTTCAACTCTTATGCACGGGTTTATTTTTATATCTCATTTTAACCCTTTAACGCGCAGTGGTCCGGCTCTGGGATCACCAAACTCTAACGTTTTGACAGTCGCCAGTCACGAAGAATGGATTTCATTTCTATAAAAAATAGTTGCGGGTGACATAGCTCCACGAGAATCCTTTACTTTTTAGCACGTCATTTCCCGTAAAAAAATGGTCACGATTATTTTTAACAGCACTGACATCTGCTGGAAAATGGAAGAGTGAGAGAACATCCGGATAGATTGCCCAATGCTGAAAAAAGGGCAGGCGTTGCCATCGCTCAACTTAACTACCAGCAAGATGGCGGGCGATCGAAACGTTCATCGCGTGCCACAGATCTAGAGACCCTTTTTTGACGCAGCTGGCTGTGCTCGCGCACAGCCAGCTGCGTCAACTCGCCAAGATCTATCACAAGAACTCGCAATGATCTATTGCAAATGGCGAGAGTTTGGGCTTGGAGCAAATAATCACTGACTACAGATGTAATATGTTGAAGATCTACGTAGACTTTAAAGTAATGAAATTTTTTTGGGTGGTCCTGCCAATAAACTCTCCAGTAGATTGGAACCAAAAATTGTGGTGCACAACTAGACGTTACAACAATCTCCGGAATTTCAACATTCAACGACTAATAGTTTTTGAGATAAGAAAATATGTACAGATGTATATCAAAAGTCGCCAAGCTTGGCGACTTTTGGCGTAATTTTTGAGTGAGGCACGTGACCGTGGTCGGACCATCACCTAGCCATATGCTAGGACGGTATTGTGCTTGAAATGGATGAATGTCCTAAAATTGCCTTTAACCGTAATGTATTGAAAATCTTTTGAGTGCTCCTGTAGCAGAACTATAAAAGATACAAGCACTTTTTTCGATGGATAAATTCATTTTGTAACCTTTAACAGCATATATTACTTGTGAGTCGTTTGAACTAGCCTAATACCTCTAAAATACGCTTCAACGAATTTCTGCCCATACAGCGTAATGTATTTATAATTTTTTGGGCGGCCCTGTAGATAAACTATTTAGTCGAATGGGACCGGACGGAGAGATGCACAACTAGATGTTACAAGAATCCTAAATATAAAGTTTCGACATTGTACGACCAATAGCTTTTGAGATTTGCGAGTTACATACATACGTTCGTACAGACGGCATGGAAAAACTGGTCAAGATAGACTCGCGGTCGGTTAAAATGGGTTGCACACGTATTTATATGAACATGAAAGCTTGCGTAAGAAGAGATGCATCGCAAATATTCTTAAAAATAAATTTAGAGGTAGTCAAAATCGGTTGTTTTCGTTGAAATGTGGCTCCTGAATACTTTTGCGATCACATTACTTCCTCATACTCCGTACAAGGAAGTAAAAATAAGCACTTTCATGACCGTTTTCTTGAAAATAATGCCACTGTTAAACAGTTAATCCAACAAAATTTAGGTCGAAGAGGTTACATTCACAGCAACGAAACGACAGCAATACGTCGCAGATCACGTAGTTTCGCCCTGAAATATTTATAGGGTGTCCAGCAATGGACATCAGTTTCACTCTTTTGCTGGACACCTTATATTTTCAAAGCATTGATAAACTGGTTTATGTGTGATTGTGTTGTAGTGAGCTCTGTCATGCGCGAGGACTTGTCTGTTTAGAAAAAGAAAAACTTTCAGAGTTTGCCCGTTCTCCGCACGGCAGGGAACGAAAATATTTCTTACATGTATAATTAGAATTGATTCCAATGGTTTGGAATCTAAAAATAAGCAAAATGACTTGACTCTTGGCGTAAAACTACTCATTAGTTATTCGTTAAGTTAGTACAAGTACTACCTGTGACCATTGTTAATATCATGACGGAAAAAACTATGTCGGTGTCATTCACGATCAGAAAAGAAAAAAGCGTTACGGTTTGCAGTGAAAAAGAAAATTCCTAATTTTCAAAATGTCTCATTTCTGCATCATACTCTTTTTTAGATTTAAGTTATGCCATTAATACCTTAGATCTACATGATGTGGAGAACCGTTTTATTTTATAATTAAATAGTTTTGTACCCGCTCTCCGCAAAGCAAGAGGAGAAAATTTTCCTAAAATGTTACCATAACTACTTGTGACAAAACAGAATCTCCAAGAAAAAAAAAGTTCAGATACTGTGTTTTCTGTGGAAACTACCGCGGGATATATTAACGCGACTTAAAATTATTTAATGTTTAGTTAGCTGGGATGTAAGACGGCTGTTGAAAAACGAATAGAAACGAATAGTTTCACGAAGTATTTATTAATGCAGTATATTGTGCTTTGATCAATATTGCCCTAGCATATCTACTAACTATTACTTATACTTTCTTTTACTGATACCAATTATATTTTCGTTTTTCCATCTTTAATGCTGAATTTAAAGAAACGGTTTAGATATTTGCTACGAATGTAGTCTTTTATTGTTTGGCGATTCTTTGCAATTTACGCATTAGCATAAACGATAATCGTTTCACTTTATCGTTGCCATTAAAACAGCTTTCCATACATTTTTATGCACAATTCTTGTCAGATTGACGTATTTAGCTCCGCAAAATATTTCTTGCAATTCGAAAATGTGTCCCGTTTAAAAACTCAATCGAAAATAATGCTGGGTAATTCATTGTTTAAAAAAAAGCATTCATTTCTTTTTCTGGCAACGTAATATAAAACATGGAATTATTTCTTAGGTGCGTGTGACTCCATTATTCTGATTGAGTTTCGAAAGGGGTTTTAAACTCGTTACACGAAAATGATGTAGATTTTGCATGCGAAAATTCAGTTATTTTAAAGTAATTTTATTTATTTTTTTCAACTGGCAATTTTATTCATTGTTACTGCTCCCAAGACAACCATAGCGGAAGATATCATACCGAAATCTTGAAGCAGCTTTTTTTGAAATAAAAATCCTTCTTTACATAAAATTTCGTAAAAAATCTCCTAATTTATATTTTTCTTCCGTTCTTCTTTTAAAAGTGGGCGAATTGTATGCTCCGTCTTTAGCCACAATATAAAAAAGTTATGACGGATAGAATTAAAGATGCAACGGTTTTAAAATTATTTTACGCAAACTTCGTCAAAAGAGAAATTATTTTTAAAAATTCCCCAAAAATCGGCAAAATATGTTACATAGTCAAAACAAACTGTTTTCGAAAGAAAATTTTCTCCTCTGTCCGATGATGCAAACATCGTTTTACTGCGAGTGCAATGACCGGTGTTATTACGTATTATGCAAGAAAAATCGCTAAAAATCGGACAAAACATAAAATAAAACCTTTTCTAATTCGAATTTCGAAAAAATCGCTCCGAGGCGTGTTAGGATCTATCCTAGTGAAGCCGTATGCAAAATTCGGTAGGTCTGCGACCAACCGTCTCGTCGCAATGCGATCGAGCGACGGGCGCAAAAAGATTGGTGGTCACAAACCTACCTACAAACCTAGCTACATACAATGTTTACTCTCGGATTTTATTATATATAAGATAAGATAAGATAAGATAAGATAAGATTGTGAAGAGATATCTAAGAATAGGTGGTGCATTTATGTTGGTGGTCTTATAACTTGTGTGGCTTCAATAATTTAGTATCTAAGTTTTTCTAATAATTGGATGTAGCAATTAAAATGTTATTTTACGAAGATACAGATTTCTTTTAATCAATTGATTTTCTGGAATTTCTTTTTCTTTCTTTCTTTCTTTCATTCTTAAAAGATATCTTGAATAGTGTAAAAACACTTATTTAGTGTATAATTTCCTTTAAACCCTTTTAAAATGACTTGATACTTTCGAAAGTTTTGTTTAGTTTACTTTTGTTATTTACTAGCTGAAGTACCCGTCCTTGACGGGTTAGTGAATGCAAATTTCCAAAAAGCAAGAACTTTGGTCAGCATTGTAGGAGTACACAGAATGGATGGAGTATGTTGCCAAAGTTAAGAAAGCGAAGTTATAATTTTTAAGTATTGTTAAAATATTACAGGTTAGAGAGTAACTAAGTAATATCATTTCATTCGCTTTGGTCGTAATTATGTGATGCGCGAACGAATATTGACGTATATTGAAATAATTTTCGCAAAATCTCAAAATCTAATCAACATCTTTGAAAAATTGGAAGCCTAGAATTTAAGTTGAGTGACAACCTATCATGTCACCCAATTTCGTTTCATTCCCTGCAGTCTTTATTTCGTGATGCTGGAACAAAATTTCAGCATTTTAAAACGATTTTCGCAAAATCTCGAAATCTGATCGATTTTTTTTTAATTAGATGCTTATAGTTTAAGGTGAGTGACCACCTATCATTTCACCAAATATCATTTTTTCACCTTTGCAGTTATTACGTGATGTGCGAGCACAAATTTACGCAGTCTGAAAAGATTTTCGCAAAATCTGTAAATCTAATGAAAATTTTTAAAAATTGGACGCCTATGTTTTAAGTTGAGTGACCACCTATCATGACACCCAATTTCGTATCATTCGCTTCAGTCGTTTATGTCATGCTTGAACACAAATTTACGCAGTTTGAAACGATTTTCGCAAAATCTCAAAATCCAATCAAGATTTTTTAAAAATTGGACGCCTATGTTTTAAGTTGAGTGGCCACCTATCATGACACCCAATTTCATATCATTCGCTTCAGTCGTTTTTACGTGATGCTTGAACACAAATTTACGCAGTTTGAAACGATTTTCGCAAAATCTGAAAATCTAATCAAGATTTTTTTAAAATTTGACACCTGTGTTTTAAGTTGAGTGACCACCTATCATGACACCCAATTTCATATCATTCGCTTCAGCCGTTTTTACGTGATGCTTAAACAGAAAAAGCGTCACGGACAGAATGACAGAATGACAGAACGACAAACTTTTTTTTGAGGGGCACATCGGATTCCCGGGTGCTTGAAACGGATAGAAATCGCAAAATTTTTGAATTCCAAGAAATGTACAGACAATAGTCTAATTTTATTTATATAGATTTCTTTTCTTCTTTACATGGTATAAAATGAAGTCGCTTCCGCTCGATGTTCGCTTAGATCTTTTAAACTACTCAACGTATTTTAATGCAGTTGCCTCTATTGCTCTATTGCTGCAGTTGCTATTTTAATGCCTCTTGAATCACTCCAGCAATAGATGGAGTGATTCAAGAGGAAGGTTTATATGTATAATACATCGCGGTACGACAATAATATGCACGTGTGTCGAAGAAAAAGACAATATTTGCGCCTTCACAATAAGGTTTTCGGGTTAAACCACACGAATTTGTATATAATTGTAATAAGCGGTTTTATTTCACGTGATCAGATTATCAAATCTTTGTAATTTAAAGAGTCACGTGACTCACCATCTATATATGAAAGTGTTTATATCCGATAAAAGTAGATCAGTTTAAAACATGAAAATAACTACTTTACTTTCAATAATTTAAGTTAAATTTCACGAGCGAAACTGACGTCATTTTAATGCACGACTTAAAAAATGCATTAGATAATAAAATTTGGATTACGAGCGAATTAATAAACTTCCATCTACCAATTAAATTCCCCAGAAGAGTTCAGAGTTCCCCAGAAGAGTCCAGTTTCCCCAGAAGAGACGGCAATTTGATGTCACGCATTGTATAATTCGAAGAGATCGCACGCGTCTATCAATGTTCTCCAGACAGTAAAATAAAAATAAAACGTGCTTTACAGTGCGATGCTGTTCAATTTGACCAAAACATCTTTGATGAAGCATTATTTGAATTGAACAAAGTAGTGCACTTTCTTTCGGGTAAATCTCTCAAGGATTTTATATATTAGTATTTGAGTAGGTACTAAGGTGAATTTATCTATCAATCTATTTAGGTTAATTTATCTATTTAACTACTTAAGCAAGATTGATTTCAAAGAAAATAATATTTTTTTAATTATCACAATTCTAAGGGTTTCAATTATCATAGTTAAAAAAAATAACTGAGTTTATTTGTTATTGATGATCGTTTTATTTTTTTTGTGTACAGAAAGCAGTAGGTATTTCAGTCGTGTCTGGAAGACGTTGTTTTTCAAGCATAGGTCGTAGCATAAAGAGTGCAAAAAGAATGCGTTTAGGTAGAGATAGAGAATCGTCATGTATACAAGAAAGGTCCCATGTGCTTATAATATTCCCCTAGCAATGACTTAGTCCGACCAGTGGCCAGGTGCATAGCGTTCTGAACTGGGAGACGGAAGGTTTCTGGATCAAAATAGGTCGCGTCCGCCGACCTAACCGTTCGGAGTTTTCCTGTATCCCGTTAGGAAAATAAAACTGTACTCGCAACATGCATATGTTAGGAACCATATATGGCTGGTTTCCTCCAAAACGTAGCGTAAATACGAGTTAGGACCCCTTAGAAAGACCCCCACGGAGGACACCCCACCCCTTGACCTAGATCCTATGTACTATAAGCAGGATAGTTTCCAGATTTGTGGTCCAGAGTTTAATTTAACACCTAGCGTCGTGTGCAACTTATGGAAGCAGTTCCACGATACTGGATCCATCGAGAAAAAGTCTGGGCAAGGTCATCCAAGAGAACTTGCTTCTTTTTTGATCACCAGTGACACTGACATAGTTTTTGTGCCATCATGTTGCAGTTATAGTTAGATTTGCACTCATGAAGTCAACGTTTCATCATGATTTAAATAATTTTTCACTTTTTTAGATTCCACATCACTGGGTTTAAATCGAATTATATGTGTAACGAAAATGTTCTTTTCTTACCGTGCGGAGAACGGGTACTCAGCTAGTTATATTATAAATAAATAATTCAAAAATTTGTAATTTTTGCAAACCAATCAATAACGAATAAAAGGATTATATTTTATCTTTTAATAACATTATAAGTGATACAAAGTTTGAACAACTTGCTTTATTTTCCCGTGTTTTATTATAAATAAATTCTGCAAAATATAAGATTTGCTGCTACGAACGCCAGCAGTTAGAAAATAAACTTTATAAAATATTATCCATGTTAAAAGCTTAGAATGCAGCTATAAAATTAATGAAGACCACTCCATAGCTATAAGTAAGTTTTCTCCGCCCTATGCCTAAGAACGTTTATTTTTCGCTTGATTTTCCAAAAACTAATTCCTAAGCAAAAAAGATCTAATAGGTCGTAAAGTACTACTTTTGACACTCAGCAAAATTCCTTACAGCACGGTGTTTTTGCCATGAAGCTATGTAGCATTTTCCTATTTAGCAGCGTATAATACATTGATGTTAGTTTTTATACTTTATATTTCACGAACAGTAAATTTATCTTCATGAAAATGTGATGAATCGACGCTTAGATCATTCCCTTTATGTCAGATGATTTTGAGCATAAATTCCAAGTTTTCGTAAACCTAACGTCGGAAATTGAAATATTTGTCCGCTATAAGCAAAGCTAGAAAACTATCACGGAAAAAGAAGAATTTAAAAGAAAAAAACGTTTAAATAAGGTAGAAGCAAACCTTATAAGCAAAATTTCGTGACCGAATTTCAATTAAGCCTTCTAATGCGTGATAAATTTTATAAAAATACTTACAGCTGATTTCCATTCGAATCAAATCACCTCTGTTGCAAGCTTAGCATATTTTAGCATTAAAAATTCATATTTTAAACTGCTGAAAGATTCCACCTACAAATTAAATTCACCAAACCATCTTACAAAATAATCTTTTGCGATTGTCTTACTTTTACAAATTTGTCTATTGTTATAAAAAGTAACTTCTGTAACAATGCATGCTTTAAGATGCTCTTGGGCTAAGATTCGTGAACAATAAAAAATGAACTACAAAAGTTGCACATTATTACTATTTTAATACTTTACTGCCATAATTGTTACATGCTGAAAATGAAGAGTTATCAAAAATTGACTGTAAACATTATTAATGAACTGAGAAACAACTGGCATAAAAAGATTATAAGAGCCATAGATCTGTGGCAACACGTGGTTTGCTATGCAGTGTTCGCTACGCAGATCTGTATTGATGTTATTCTATTTATTCTGACAAGAAATTTCATCCGTGGTGTTGTATAGTTTCTTTTGCTCCAAATAACTTATGCACAGCGGGCATTGAAGATATTTTAATGATAGCGTTTAATTAACGAATTCAATAAATCCCTAAAAACCCTCTCAATCTCATAGACTTTTAAATCAGATATTTGACAATAATTTTACTTTCATAGCTCTACAGTGTTAACTAATTCCGTTGTATTCTCTGTAAGTTCGCACGTTACTAAGTGTACTATTACCAATTTCTGTAGTGACTCTTCTCGACTTTCCAAACGACTTTCCAAATATAGAATAAATTTGATTTGGGGAATAATTTAACAAAACAAGTAATATATATAAAAAAATTTAAGTCAATTCCTACTTAAGGTCAACAAGGAAATGTTTTATTTCAGTTACTTTTTATTAAATTTAATTAATTACATTTAATTAATGAATTAACCTTTGAAAAAACTATTTGAATTTGGGTGGATGAATAAAAAGTATTTTATTAACGACTGAAAATTTGAATAAGATATATAAATATATATAGGGAGAGTGTGAACTAATAGTGGAAATTGAAAAAAAAAAGAGTTGCACAGTTAGACGTTACAATAGTTCTAAATACAAAATTTCAACATTCTACGGTTAAAAGTTTTAGAGTTATGCGAAATGCGAAATAATTTTTGGCGCCAAATTTGGTCATATTTCGGCAAAACTCGCCAAGGACAAAGAAAAAAGGAGATAATTTGAGCATGGACCAAATGACTGACTATCGCCAAATTTGGCAAAACTCGCCAAGGTCGATGAAAAATGGCGAGATTTTGGGCATGGACTAAACAATGACTGACTACAGATGTAATACATTGAAGATATCCATAGACATTAATGTATTGAAATTCTTTTGGGTGGTTCTGTTAATAGACTCTCCAGAAGATTGGAACCAAAACCGAGATGCGCAATTAGATGCTACAAAAATCTTATATATGAAATTTTAACATTCTACGACTAATAGTTTTTGAGATTTGAGAGTAAAATACATACGCACGTACAAAAGTCGCCAAGCTTGGCGACTTTTGGCGTAATTCTTGAGGGAGGCACGTGACCGTGGTCAGAACATTACCTAACTATAGGGTAGGACGGTATTGTACTTAAAATGGATGAATGTCCCTAAAACTTCTATTGACCGTAAAGTGTTGGAAATATTTTGAGTGTTCCAGTAGCAGCATTATAAATGATAAAGACACTTTCTTCGATGGAAAAATTCGATGGAAAATTCATTTTGTAATCCTTAACAGCCTATATCACTTCTGAGTCGTTTGAAATAGCCTAATACATCTAAAATACGCTTTAATGAATTTCTGCCCATAGAGCGTAATGTACTGAAAATCTTTTGGGCGGCCCTGTAGATAAACCATACAGTCGAATGGAAGCGAAATGGAGGGTGCACAACTAGATGTTACAACATTCCTTAATATCAAGTTTAAACTTTCTACTCCTAAGTTTTCGAGATATGCGAGTTTAATGAATTTCGGCCCATAGAGGGTAATGTATTTCGAATATTTTGGGCGGTGCTGTAGATAAACAATTCAGTCTAATGGAACCGAAAAGGTCGGTGCACAACTAGATGTTACAACAATCTTAAATATAAACTTTCGACATTCTACGCCTAATAGTTTTTGAGATATGCCAGTTTAATGAATTTCGGCCCATAGAGCGTAATGTACCTGAAAATCTTTTGGCGGCCTTGTAGATAAACCATGCAGTCGAATGGAAGCGAAATAGCGGGTGCAAAACCAGATGTTACAACAATCCTGAATATCAAGTTTCAACGTTCTGCGTCTAATAGTTTTTGAGATATGCCAGTTTAATGAATTTCGGCTCATAGAGCTTAATGTATTTAGAAACTTTTGGGCGATCCTGTAGATAAATTATCCAACTGATTGGGACCAAGACTGTATTAACATCCACTGTCATCCACTACAAGCTTCAAAAAATGTATCTGAACTTGAATGGAAGAATAAAAAAGTATTTTATTATCGATTGAAAATTTGTGCAAGATATATATAAGGAGAGTGTGACATAATAGTAGGAATTGAAAAATAAAGCAGGTATGGACACACTTTGGAAAGTTGAGGGCCAAACTTTAGAATGTCAAAGAAGTCAAGGGGATACAATAACTGGGATTTACATGGGATTTTGAATGGTGAATTATAGGATTTTGAATAGCGATTTTGATGTGTTCCGCGAGCCGTATCAAAAGACATGGTCTGCCGGGGATTGCCCATACGTGCAATAAAGCGTTGTTTTCAGGATTTGGTTATGACTGAATTTCTCCTATAATCAACATTCTATAGCTGAAACGGATGAGCAGATTGTAACCCCCTTTGACATATGAACTGTACAAGTACGTGCACCCCAGATGCTCTGAAAGAAAATTTTCGTATTAAAGTTTAGTTCCAAAATATCCACTAGAGGGAGCTTTGTTGGGAAATTCAGCTCAAGAAATAACTGAAATTAATTAATAAATGGTCAAAAGCTGTTGAATAAATGTTGAAGCTGTTTATATAATCCGATTTAATCATTTTCGCTTTTAAGATTGTCGTTTTTCTGTACAAAGCGCCACCGAATGGACATTTTTAATTTTTTTTTCTCCAAAATTCCTTTAATGCATCTGTTGTATAGTCTACATACCAAATTTGGTTACAATCCGTCCACACTTTCAGCTGTAGGACACTGCTTAATTTTCAAACTCGCATTTTCTTTGATCACCAATGTAACTGTTCGATGAACCCCCTTCCTTTAAACTTTTACTATAACTTGGGCCTTTATGGGCAGAATTCAGCTTAAGGCTGTTGGATGTCTTCTGGGTTGGATTTTCTAGCTCCATGTTAAACCACGGGGAAATTTTTCTCTGTCCACAATCGTGTGTTTGAAATATTTAAAAAATACTGTATCTTGTTCAGTAGACAATTCTCTATGTCAAAATCTTTTATTTTTTAAATAATTCCGTTCGTGAAAAAAATGTTACCGTTTTGGTGACATTTTTTCAACTTTGTGACCAAAAGGAAGTTCTCGAAAAAATGGAATTTTGCTCATATCTCAATCAAGATAAACGTTACGGAAAAAGACGTCAAATATGACGTCGCATCCTGGTTGGAAACCTATAAATACGCAGTCTCTCTTGCTGCCTATTATTATGATTTCTCAAATTTCATCCAGGCGAAAAAACATAGGGCTGTCTCAATACACCACTGAGAAATTTTCCCAAATAGAAATATCCTCTACTTCTTATTCTTTTTATGCAGTTGATGTTTGACTTGCATTCAAAAATCTGGAAAAATCTTGGTTTTAGGTTATCTTTGTTCCGCCAGATTTATTTCGGACAAGGAACTTCTTTACTCAGCCCAGGGTTGCTTCCTTGTTTGCCTATTAAATTCGATCACCGGGGGGGGGGGGGGAGTTTCTTAATGAAATGGACAGCATTTTTTGTAAGCTGGATTTTAACGCAATTGCTTTGCTGAAGGAACACAATTTTCGTAGATTCAACACTTGTTTTTCTCGTTGATTCATCTAAATGTTTATTTATTCAACTAAATATTTTTGTTGACTAGCCTGAATTATAGGGTCAACAGACAGCCAACCAAGCTTTCGTTGAATTAGCAAGGAATTTGTTGAAAGCTGCGCAAGGTCACGGGAACGGATAAGTTCTTCGCACGGAATGAATATTAACCAAAAAATGCAAATGCAAAAATAATATAAATATTAAACACATATTTAGATTTAATCGCCTGCAAAATATGGCTTTACAATATTCGTCAGGCATGTTCTAACTATACTTTATCTTTCTAAATACGGTTTGGAGTGTGCATCATAATCCGCAAGTGTGCCGTATTTGTCTTTCTACTAATTAGTTTAATCGACGCAGAACTGAGTCGGAAGGAAGAAGTGATAACGGTGCCTAATAAACTGTAATAATGTATGCTAAATTAAATAACTTCCTGTAAACACTGCTAAATTCCGACGACATCCCACGGAACAACAGAATTTCTATGCTGGACTCATGTTCGTTGAACGTACAAGTAAGTGCCGTGGAATTTTGGTTTAAGTTATTTCTATATGGGTTTTTTTTTGTTTTCATTTTATTAAATATGTAAATGGTAATGCATTTACAATTTTTAGAAATATCGCTACAGAGCTCATAAAATGTGTGCATTTAACTTCCAACTGGTAAAAATCTTCTTTGATACTGTTTTTTAAATCTGTAAAAGAGCAACTCACGTGTCCCTTCTCTGTCCCCAAAACTTTTATTTTAAACATTTATTTGACGGATCATTTTAACCATTCAAAAAAAAAAAAAAAAAAAAAAAAAACTCCAATCTGCGTCTTAAGGAATTATTATTGTAAAGAAACTATTCACTGTCAGATTAGCTTAATTTAAACAAGGTTTATAGCTCTAAACATCATTTTATTATTCGAAAACATTACAAAATCATCTTACAGTATTTTTCTTGCAAACATCTTTCACTAAAAATACTTTAGAACAACAACAGGCGAACTACAGGATAACTGGAAATCGCGAGCCAGCGCCATGGAGTTAGTTGGATGGATTCTAACTAAAAAGATTGACATTGCTTTGACGTCATTTTACGGTTGTTACAGGTTATTTTTTAAGCACTTTATTTAAACAATTTTTCTCATTCCCAACAGGTTGTGGTTTTAAATGCTTTTAAACATTAGTGTTTCTTTGAAATATTTATTCATTTTTTATTTTATTTTTTAGTGCAATACAAAGTATTTTATGCAAAAATGTTTTATTTGTTGAGCGAAAGTGAATAGGATTTTCCCTTTTCTTAATAATACTCTCAAAGTTTTACATCAAGTTATATTAATCGTTATAATAGATTTTGTTCATCCTTTTTTATCTTGCTGTATTTTATTCATACATGAAGTTCAATATTTGATAAGTTATCCTTCTAAATATTTATAATTCATCATTCTTGCGTATTTCGGCAAGTTTTTTTCAGTTTATCTTAAAAGTTTAATAAGCTATAAGTTTTATAAAGAAGAGAGCTTTATAAGATATAAATTTATCTAATAAAAAATGAGAAAAAAAATAATCAAGTACCTTTTACATTGTATAATTAGTATAAATAATTTTTACTAATTTCATGACAATTAGTAAACGGCTGAAGTGCATATGTCTAGGGTTCTGGCCTACCGCACGGCCGTTTTCTCCAGTTGTAACGTGAATTCGGGTTAGAAACCCTCAAAAAGTCCACCGCCCAAGGCATGACTTAATTAAGCAGAGAACCCTTGTGTAGATCTGCCTTAACCACAAAACCTATATAACTTTTATGATCATTTACAGTGAAAGTAAAAAGTTTAATATTTTTAATAATAGAAAAATTCCCAATAAGTAAAATATACCCCATATATTAATGAGATGATGCAGAAAGTTTTTGATTTTCTTACTAAAGGTTTACAGATATGTTTCAATCACGGTTGGTGAGGGACAATAATCTTTGCAATATCAATAATAATATAAATACAATTATTAAAAATTAAAACTATTATAATAAAACTAATTAACCATTAATTAGATTAACATTTAAGACATTTACATTTTACATTTTAGAAATGAGTTTTAAATCATTTTAAACCTACAATCTATACAGTTACTGGAAGCAAAAATATGCTGTAATTGTGTATACATTATACTTTGCAAAAGGTGGGTAGAACGGGACAAAACTTGCTAAAATTTGTTCAAGCAGGTAAACAACAGTAAATAATATTTTGGGCAAATTATATTTATATAAATATATATACGTATTAGTTCACACCCCCAAACACGAATTAAAACAAATATTTTTATGTTAAGTTTTGCCCAGTAATTATTTATTTTGATCTAGTTTTGTAAAGTTAATAATAATAGTTATAATAATTTTTAAAAATTCCCCTGAACTAATACGGAGCTGAAACCTCAAAAGAAATATACAACATGTGCGACATGGGTTGTGATATCTAAATGACATAATTCTGGAAAATTTTGCCCAACTATTATTTAGAATTGCTTACCTTCTCTAAGCTGTTAAATAAAGATTATTATTATTATTATTACTTTTTTGAAAGCGTGACATCGGCATTGACAAGAACGAATTAATATATAAAACTTCGCACAAGTTTTATCAAGTTTTGCCCATTTTTGCAAAGATATATATACTTACTTAATGTAAAACTTACTGTGAATTAATTCTTAAAGGGTTACTTCAATCAAAGTCTTATTTAGAAACATCTGAATTATATTATGATTTTGGTTCTCAATTAATTTAAGTAAAAACGAAGAAAATGAAGACAGCTTTTTTGTAAATGAAAAATTCTATATAGGATTTGATACAGTAAAAACACGTACAGTTCACCCGTTCAATCCGGTGCACGCCTACCTCTGTTTCGCGTGTGGGGGAAAATGGCGCTCACCCTCTCTGTTTGTTATTTCAAACCGGGGGGAAGAAAAAACTCTCTTCATTTCCCCGTTTTTAGACAAAGTGGCTCGGCCTGGACAAAAGGAAGTGCATTTTTTACAGGACCCCTATTTTGCACCCACTTTTCCTGACCAGATGCGGCAGAGGGAAGAATGATGGGTTACCAACGTTACTTCCGACAGTGACTCTACAATCTTTTTATGTTTAAGTCCATTTTTACGAAATAAAAAAAATTACTTGTCTACGTAAAACATTTATGCATTCATACTTACATATAACTTATTCCTTTTCAGTTCAACTTATGAAAGTCTTCATGATGATCTCAAACATTCATGTGTTAATATTTTGCTGCCTCCGCTACCATAGCATTCAGTGGTAGGTAAATATTTTGAAATTATTACTATTGCTGTTGTTGTTGTTAATCTGCAGTTTAAAGCTGGGGACGTTAGATGCAACCCAGTAGAAGGAGGCGCATTTCTATTGGCGAAATCTAACTCCAGCCACCAATGCAAAACGAAAACTAAGGATGCAGAAGAATTTAAGTTTTTTTTTTAGCTATAGGGTGCTCTTTCGCTCAATCTCCAGATTTTTGTCTATGCATTTTTGTCTACGCGATCTTGTCGACAGGTTTTGTAGATATGAACTTTTCAAATGTGTTTTCCAGATAATGCATGCGTGTCGTGTGTGTGTGGGGACTGGGGGGGGATCGGCGAGATGCAAGGGGGCGATTAATAAAATGCTTGAAGAGGTCGGCATTAAGTGTTTGCAATTATTTTGCATAATGGATGGCTAAGTTTGGAGCCAAAACACGACAATGTATAATAAAGGTGGAGGATAGTTTAAAAAATACCTGGCGAAGATTGCAAAATAGGTTTCAGTGGGCGATTTTAATATAGATTTCAGTACCGAAGCAGTGATTTATTGAACAGAGAAGACAAATAAGGTAACACTTATAGATTAAGATACACAATCCAAATGGTATTTATAAAGGTGAAGTATAATTTGACTATGCTTGCCGAAAATTGTTATCCAGTTTTGATAGGCGATTTTAATATTGTTTCATTTCCAAAGAAGTGTTTTGTGGAACATGGAAGGAAAATACGACACACTCGTGGATTATGATGCGCCTTCCAAACAGTATTTAAAATGGTCATTGGAATAGTCTTGGCGAAGGTTGTAAAACAGCTTTAGTAGATGATTTCAAGATAGATTTTCGTTCCAAAGATGCGTTTTATTTAACAAGAAAGGCGAACACGGCACACTCAAGGATTATGATGCCCATTTCAAACAGTATTTAAAATGGTGAAGTATAGTTCGAATATGCTTGGCGAAGATTTAAACCAGTTTCAATAAGAGATTTAAGGTAGATTTCGATTCCAAAGATCTGTTTTATGGAACAAGAAAGAGCTGATTCCTATTTTAACGGGAATGATAAACTGTAAACTGTATAAAGGTATTGGAAATCTTAACAAATGCAGTATAAATCAGGTAACGATTACAATACATGGAAAATAAAACAGCCAACACATATAAGTTACTGAGGATGACTACGCCATTTTTCTTATATCAGGAATTGAGACATCGGGGTAACAATAATATTTTTTAAATATTAACCAAATAAACGAAGAAACATGATTTTCGTTGAAATGAGTCCAATAATTTAGCCAACACTGCACTGAGTATAAAGAATAGTACGGTATGGGGCGACTAGTAATAATAATATTTTTTGAAGAACGCAAAAAAATACATTTAATAACAAAAACGGGAATTTTAATTGCTGGTTGTGAGTCATTTTGAGGGCATTCATTGGCTATAGCGACGTGGGGAAGTGTCCACTCCAATATTAATACTACAGTTATAAAACCTTTGTTTTGCCGATCCTAACCTACTGCTGCGAATCCTTAATGACAATCTCAAATGATCTACTTGGAAAACTTGAGACCCTCCAGAATCAGGCCATGAGGATTATTACTGGGACTGTCAAAACCACTCCTATCGATACGATGTTATTTCTGACTGATAATCGACCTATTAAATTTTTTATGAAGGAGAGAGCTGCAATTGTTTATGAAAAATTAGTAAGGCTGGAGTATCCTTTCTGGAGGGGGTGTCGGCTTGGGACCAGAAACTTTAAGACGCAGCTTGGGCTTGTTCAGAGTGTGCTGGCTAACAGAGAGAACTTTGAGTTCCATGAAAAGGGACAATATCTGCTGAAACCTAGAAACCGCTTAGAATTGTGCGGGGTGGAGGTTATCCTGAATCTGATACAGTTTGTTTCCAGGTGGGAAACCTCTGTGGATGTTTTGAAGAGTGTTTGCATTGGAAACTATCGAGACTAGGTATCCCGAGAAGGAATGGCTGCGGGTCTTCACTGACGGCTCACAGTTCCAAAAACATTGGTGCCGTTGTTTTTTCTGAGTTATTTGCTTTCTATGCACCAGTCGGAATATATGGAACAGCCTTCGACGGTGAAGTGGAGGCAATTCGCATTTGCACTCAAACATTTAAATGGCCTCCTCTATAAATGTGAAAACGTCTTCATCCTGTCTGACTGGCAAGCTGCAATCCAGTCTATCGCCTCAATTGACACCCTTCTCTCAAACGAGATTCTTGAGTGCTAGGACTTAATCAAATCCCTGGAGTCTCATCACAAACACGTAGTGCTGCAGCAGATTCCTGTCCACTGTGGCGTTTTTGGTAATGAGCGGGCAGACTCTCTTGCCAAGAAGGGTGCGGTTCTGCTGAACGGTGGGATAAATGAATTGTCTTTTATATTCGCAAAGCAGTTCATTAGACAATTCCTGAAGTCAACTTATCAGCTTGAACTACACAGTAAAATGGTGTCCAAATATAATCATCTGCCTTCTGTTCCGGAAAAACCAAGAAGGGAGGCTGTGGCCACCTTCCGTTTACTGACCGGACACGAGAGTCTTGCCGCGCATCTATGTCGTATTGGTATATTTGCTGAGGCTGCCTGCCCGTTATGTGACTCCGGTGAAGACATGAACCGACACAACTGTGATGCAGATCATCACATATCTTATTTTTAATTATCAATTACTTAATAGTTAATTATTTCTAAATTTAATCTGTGTTCATAATTTATTCTTTGCACTTTCGATTTGGATTTCTCTTCCCTTCGCCTGTAAAGTTTTTATTTCTGCACCTACCGTATTTAAAAGCAATCTTCCGTTGTCATTTATTTTTCCTTTTTATTTCACTTTTGAGTTGGTAAAGCCTAGCATTTCTGTTTCCATGGTTTGTTTATGACCATATATGGTATCAAATCTATAAATAACATTGGCTTTCATTTTGGGTTACAATTTAGCCGATAGATTGTTTGTTTTATCCCTAGGTATGTCTGGGATTCAAAAATAATTATATAGAAATGTATTTAACGTCTACTGGCGTCAAGTTACTTTTGCACTTTGTTTCGCGTGCCCTGTGGCGTGTTTTGTTTCTGTACTAACCTCTTGGCTTGAGTTTCTGATCATTCTTTCACGCCTTAGCAGTTGTCTAGTGAACCTGCGTTTTTTGAGGGGTCTGCTCAGCCACAGTAGGACTTTATAATTTTGATGTTTATGTGTTGATATGTTAAAATAAAATGTAATTGCCACTATACGAAGTCTTATTCTTTCTTCACGGCCTGGGGTGTGAACCTGGGGAAAGCTTCCCCATAACCACCTGCCCCGCTGAAGGGCTTTCCATAGTGATACGGAGACTTCCCGTTACTGGAAGGCCAATCTGGACCTTCTGAGGCAGTGGCCGTTGGCTAACTATGAACTTTCTGAAGTTAACTCTTCTGTCTTTTAATTATTTTGTTCATGTACCTCTGCCATTGGAAAAAAAAATATCCTGAAAATTATGCTCGGATCTCAATCTTCCAAAGTCTCTTTTGTTAACCCTAGGACGTACGGTTGGTTGCGTCTAAAACCACACTCTTTCAGCGCTTTCACTGCCAGTTCCAAAAATATATACTTAAATGGTTGCAGCGCTGAAAAAGGGTTGGCGTTTCATTCGATCCATTTAACTACCAACAACATGGCGGTTTTCTGACACAATTGGCTGTGCGGCCGTGCAGACAGCTGTGTCAGAAGTATTATCAGGACTCTGGAACATATTCCTGCATAATAAACATATCAGTTACATCAGGAACGTATCAGTTACTCAGGAACATATTGCTGTCTAACATTGGCTAACATTCATGCATGTAGCATAATTCGGTTTGGTACTATTCGGCGCGGCCGCTTCGGCGCGAACTCATTTTTACTTTAAATAATGTACAAAAGTAAAGATTGTCTTTATTATAAAGTTCTTTAAAATCTATTTTAATTCCATATAATACAATGTAATTAGTGCTGGCCCCTTTGCGAGACCTAAAAAAAGATCAGTGGGTCCGGCCATCGCTTCAGAAGGCCCCCTCGAAAATATGCTAACGCTGGCCCCTTTGCGAGACCAAAAAAAAACATCAGTGGGTCCGGCCATCGCTTCAGAGGGCCCCCTCGAAAATATGCTAACGCTGGCCCCTTTGCGAGACCAAAAAAAAAACATCAGTGGGTCCGGCCATAGCTTCAGGGGGCTCGCTCGAAAATATGCTAACGCTGGCTGCTTTGCGAGACCAAAAAAAACATCAGTTGTCCGGCCATCGCTTCAGGGGGCCCCCTGGAAAATATGCTAACGCTGGCCCCTTTGCGAGAGAAGTTGAAGCACTTTAAATTGTACAAATTTCTATTCATCACAATTTTTTTGTTCATGCATGAGAAACATAGCTTTTCGACGAGAAGGCCGAGTCAAAATGAGTTTCGCCCCGAATAGTCCCATCCCGAGCATAATTTACACGAACACTCAAAAGAATTCTAAATTACTATGCAGTGCAATAGGATATGTCATTTTACATTGGAGGGGGTCATCGCGTTATCAGGAGCAGATGGGTGTGCCACATTGAAATATTTGCATGCAATACCTGACTCAGATTCATTAAATGGCTACGACGAGATAACACACAAAAAAAGAACAACTACAGACATGATATTTTTTTTTTTGTCCAGTTGAATTCGCTTCTGATACTCCTTTTACGATTGCTAATATAAAAAGTATCAAAGCAGCTCACAATAAACTATACAACACACTCTAAAATAAAACTAAGAAAATAACGTGAGAATTTTGTTGCAAAACAGTATACAAGTCAGAAATAAATGATGTAGAATTGTGTCAATTTCTTTTATTCACAATATTATTTACTTTTTGTCTATTTTAAATGAAGCCATGGTATATGCAAAGTTTATAAATTTAGATAGTTTTTATTTCGCATTTGGCGAATGGAGGCAGCTGAATTATTTTGAGTGTTCCTGTAAATTATGCTACATGCATGAATTTTAGCCCATGTTATTCAGGAATAGGGCAGCTTTCATTGAAAAAATCTTTAGAATCGGTTCAGTAGTCATAGAGCTGTCCATATAGTGTAATGTATTAGAATTCTTTTGAGTGTCCCTCTAAAAAAACTATTCAGGCTGCATGCAAGAAAGGCAGCCTATTATACTCAGGAATAGTGTAGCTTTTTATCAGTGAAACAAGTTTTCGAATCGTTTCAGTAGTCACACAGATCTCCGTACAGCTTAATGGAATTCTTATAAGTGTCCCTTTAAAAGAACTATTTGTGATACATGGAAGATAAGTTAATTCGAGATACAGTCGATTAATCTGCTAAGAGTAACGCCGAAATGCTCCATGGATGTCAGTGGAATGTCCCATATAGGGAGGTACTTTTTTAGATTTCTCTTGGAAACAGTGTTAGCGTCAAAAAATGTTTTTTCATTATATGAAACTAGGTTGATACTCATCTCCATGCCGATAGTTCTCATGTGGGAAGCTGTGCCAATGCTTCGAAAGTGAATAAATCAGCGTTAAGGACACTGTTTGGGGCCCCGTACGAGAGGCCGTGGGGGCCTTCAAAAATTTTTAACATTGGATTCATTTTATATGAAGATGCATAACTGCACTGTGCAAAAATGTTTTGAGTATCAGGTCAGAGCCAAGATTTAAAGAATTCTTAAAAACGGAATTTTCTATGAAATTGGGGGTATTTGGGGGCTCGGACTATTTTCGAATGAATTTTCAAATTGAAATGTTGATATTGAAGATATATTATCAGATAAAAATAGAAAATTCTCTAAAGCACCTGAAAGCCAGTAAAAGTCGAGACAATAAAATGGCAAAAATGGCCCTTAATTATTTCTACGCTACTCTTCTGGGATACTTTCACACTCCAAATCTAAAAGGGGTAAACCAAAAATATTCCGGATTTGTTCCTTCCTTGGATAAGGCAACATAGGAAAACAAATTCATGAAATTGTTAGATGGTGATGGATTTGCCCGTGGAATGCCTCTTTAGGAATAACGTTAAACTAGAGTTGGTCAATTGATCTGATTGCAGAACTGGATTAGGTGAGTACGGTTCGGATACGGCCTCTGCATAAACTTACCCTCACAAAGAGCAATAACGCTGACATGAATATGTTTTTTTTTTCAGCTGTTCCCGAGTTACATATGTACAAGGAGAACCGCGAACATCCCGATGTAACTGAGGGAGAAGACCTCTTCTTCATATGCGACTTCGGATATGAAAGTCACGGTGAAATAGGTTGGAAATTTGAAGGTCAACCGCTATACCGTGATGATGTCCACATCAAAATGTTTCATGATTTTGCAAAAATTCACTATGTTACCAGAAGGGATGCGGGAACTTACACCTGTACGCTGTCCAACAGCAACGGTACAAAAGAGAGTAACCCTGTGCAAGTGAAAGTTCAGAGTAAGTACAATGTCTATAATTAACAAGAGATTATAAAGAGAGGTCAAATAGAGTTCTCGTTTATATGGATATGCCACCAGGCTCGTGGCCAGAAAAAAAAAATTCGAGTAGGGTAGAATTGGTGGAAATGGTAAAAAAAAAAAAAAAATCTTTATTATTTACATGCTATTAAGTGCGTTCCTCTTTAAAAGCGATAAGCATCAAAGAACTTTTGAATAATGTTGAAAAACACTGATGTTAAATACTCAAAAAAATGAACAATATTTCTTCACCGAATGCGCTATAGACTACTACTAACAGAAAGTCTGTATGTCTCATGCAACTTTCAGGAAAACGCCGTAAACAAAACGCACCAGCATGGCCGAGTGGATAAGTCACTCAAAATGGTAGAGGGCTGAAGTGTGAAGGACCCGGATTCAGGTCCCATCTCGCGGAAATCGATCTAACGGTCTGGAGTTTCGGTCGGTTTTTCTCTAGACGTAACGTGAATACGCGTTAGACCTCTTTAAAAAGTCCTCCGACTAAGGCACCCTCATTCCCAAGTGCAGCATTGCCTTAACTACACAAACCAACCCCAAACCGTAACTAAAGCAATTGCCTTCAAATAATGCTTCGGAGGAGTTCAACTGTTTAGGGAGATATTGCGAAATGACGTTCCTCAGTGTTCCGTTAACTCCTATAGGTTCATTTTTTTCAACAGTTCACAATAGAACCTGTAACGAAACATTCTAAATTTTTTCGAGTCTCTATTCCAATTCAGTTCTTTAAAAAACTGATCGAAAGTTGTATAACTTCAAGCAAATTCAACTGGATTAAAAATATCCTTTCTGTAGTGGCTGTTTTTGTGTCATCTCGTCGTGGTCATTTAATGAGTCCACTTTTAGTTTTTGAGTTATGTGAGTCAAATCATCCCTGAGGAGTGACGTGGAAATAATTTAGGGCCATTTTTACCACTTTGGTGTCTAGACTGTGGCTGGCTTTGAGGTGCTTCAGAGAATTTTTTTTTTTTAATCCGATAACATACCTTGAATATTAACATCCCAAATTGAAATATTCTTTAAAGAACTCAAAAAATTGCATTTAATAACAAAGAAGGGAATTTTATTTGCTGGTTTCGGGTCATTTTGATGGCATTATTTTAATATCCTGAAAATTATGTTCGGATCCCAAGCTTCCAAAGTCTTTTGTTAGCCCTATGACGTGCGGTTGTTTGCGCAAGAAACCGCTCTGTTTCAGCGCTTTCACTGCTAGTTGCGAAAATATATAGTTAAATGGTCGCAGCGCTTCAAAAGTGCTGACGTTTCCATCGATCCATTCAACTACCAACAAAACGGCGGTTATCTGACACAATTGGCTGTGCGACCCTGAAGCCAGCTGTGTCAGAAGTATCATCAGGACTCTGGAACATATTCCTGTCATATCGACATATCAGTTACTCAGGAACATGTGTCTGAGTTACATTGGCTAAAATTCATGCATGTAGCAAAATTTACAGGAACACTCAAAATAATTCTAAACTACTATGCAGTGGAATAGGATATGGTATTTTACATTGGAGGGGTCATCGCTTCATCAGAAGCAGATGGGTGTGCTACAATGAAATATTTGCATACAATACCTCACTCAGATTCATTAAATGGCCACGACGAGATAACACACACAAAAAAAGAAAAACTACAGACATGATATTTTTTTTTTGTCCAGTTAATTTCGCTTCTGTTACTCCATTTACGATTGTTAATATAAAAAGTATCAAAGCAGCTCACAATAAACTATACAATACACTCTATAAGAAAATTAAGCAAATAACCTGAGAATTCTTGAGAATTTTGTTGTAAAATAGTATACAAGTCAGAAATAAATGATGTAGAATTGTGTCAATTTCTTTTATTCACAATATTATTTACTTTTTGTTTATTTTAAATGAAGCATAAGTCATGATATATGTAAAGTTTATAAATTTAGATAGTTTTTATTTCGCATTTGGCGAATGGAGACAGCTTCGATACTATTTACGAATTATTTTGAGTGTTCCTGTAAATTATGCTACATGCATGAATTTTAGCCCATGTTATTCAGGAATAGTGCAGCTTTCATTGAAAAAATCTTTAGAATCGGTTCAGCGGTCATAGAGCTGTCCATATAGTGTAATGTGTATTAGAATATTTTTGAGTGTCCCTCTAGAAAAACTATTCATGCTGCATGCATAAAAGGTAGCCTATGATTCTGAGGAATAGTGTAGCTTTCTATCAGTGAAAAAAGTTTTCAAATAGGTTAAGTCGTCACAGAGATCCCCATACAGCGCAGTGTAATTCTTATGAGTGTCCCTGTAAAAGAAGTATTTGTGATATATGGAGGATATACTGGTGATATATTCAGGATAAGTTAATTTTTCAACACCGTCGATTAAAATTCTAAAAGCAACGCCGAAATGCTCCATGTCTGTCAGTGGATTGCCCCAAATAGGGAGGTACTTTTTTAGATTTTTCTTGGAAACAGTTGTAGCTTCAAAAAATATTTTTTCATAATATGAAACTACTAGGTTGATGCTGCATCTCGATGAAAATAGTTCTCACTTGGGAAGTCAGAGTCAGCTGTACCAATGCTTCGGAATTGCATAATTCTGCGTTAAGAACAATGTTTGGTACCCCGTACCGAGGGGCCCCGGAGGTCTTAAAAATTTTTTAACATTGGATTAACTTTACATGAAGATGTTTAACTGGACTGTGATAAAATGTTTTCTGTATCACGTCAGAGCCAAGATTTAAAGAATTCTTAAAAACTGTATTTTCTATGAAATTGGGGGTATCTGGGAGAGCCCTTATTTTGGGGCTCTGACTATTTTCGAATGAATTTTCAATTTGAGATGTTGATAATCAAGATATATTATCAGATAAATAGAAAATTTCTCTGAAGCACCTCAAAGCTGTCAAAGTCGAGACAACAAAATGGCAACAATGGCCTTGAATTATTTCTACGTTACTCCTCTGGGATACTTTCACACTCCAAATCTAAAAATCTGGAGTGACTCCACTCGACTTTCCGAACACTTACGATTAAGATCATTACCAAGCATTTAAATAAATTTTAATCGATGAATAATTCAAACATATATACCATACTGAAGCTCGATCGAATGTACCGTTTAAACGCTAGCGCACTTTCAAGAATTTCTCCCCATAGGCCATAATGTAAAAGAAATCTTTGTCGTAGCCCTGTAGAAAAACTGTAAGTCCTATAAGCATCAAAATCAATACCGGTCTTACAATGGTGGTTTATAACATGTATACCCAATTTGAGCTCAATAGAATGTACCGTTTAAACGCTAGCGCACTTTCAAGAATTTCTCCCCATAGGCCATAATGTAAAAGAAATCTTTATTTTATCCCTGTAGAAAAACTAAGTCCTATACACACCAAAATCAATACCGGTCTTGCGACGGTGGTTTATAACATATATACCCAATTTGAGCTCAATCGCATGCCCTGTTCAGGAGCTATCGTGCTCACTCACATACACACAAACACACATACACACACACACACACACATACACACATACATACATACACCTCGTAAAAATAGCATAGATGAATTCAGAAGACCTCAAAACGTGTAAATACACCAAAATCTCGAATTCGAATTTTTTCATGATTACAATACTTTCTTTACATGGTACATGTTCGGAAAGTAAAAAGGCTAAATCAAAAATATTTCGGATTTGTTCTTTCCTTGGGTAAGGCAACACAGGAAAACAAATTCATGAAATTGTTAGATGGTGATGGATTTTCCCGTGCAATGCCTCTTAAGGAATAACGTTAAACTAGAGTTGGTCAATTGATCTGTTTCCAGAACTGGATTAGTTGAGCATACGGTTCGGCTACGGCCTCTGCATAAACGTGCCCTCACAACGAGAAATAACGCTGACTTCAATATGTTTTTTTTTTTCTTATTTCAGCTGTTCCCGAGTTACGTATGAAGAACAAGAACCGCGAGCATCCCAATGTAAATGAGGGAGATGACCTCATCTTCTACTGCTTCATTGGATGTGATAGTGACGGTGAAATAGGTTGGAAGTTTGAAGGTCATCGGCTATACCGTGATTTTGTCCGCATCGAAATTTTTCGTGAATTTCTATCTATTGATTCTGTTACCAGAAAGGATGCGGGAAATTACACCTGCACGCTGTCCAACAGCGACGGTACAGTAGAGAGTAAACCTGTGCAAGTGAAAGTTCAGAGTAAGTACAATGTCTATAATTAACATGCGATTATAAAGAGAGGTCAAATAGAGTTCTCGTTTATATTGATATGCTACCAGGCACGGGGCCAGAAAAACAAAACAAAAAATTCGAGTACGGTACAATAGGTGGAAATGGTAAAAATTAAAAAAAAAAAAAATCTATATTACATGTATATTTACATGCTACTAAGGTTATTCCTCTTTAACCCATTAAGCGCCAAAGCTCCCGTTACGGGAACATCTATTATATTTTTTTTTCTTAAAATATTTCAACGCAATTTACGAAATACACATTTTATATAAACATTTACACTATATTACACACCCTATAGTGTAAATGTTTATATAAAATGTGTATTTTGTAAATTGCGTTAAAATATTTTAAGAAAAAAAAATATATAATAGATGTTCCCGTAGCGGGAGCTTTGGCGCTTAATGGGTTAAAACCGATAAGCGTCACAGAACTTTTGAAGAATAATAATAAAAAAAAACAATATTTCTTCACCGAATGCACTATAGACTAATACTAACAGTAAGTCTGTATGTCTCATGCAACATTTAGGAAAACTCTATCTGACAAAGCCCGGTATGAAAACATTGGACTGGAATATTAATAGTACTAATTGGAACGCCACTGAAAATGGCTGACATGTAAAGTGCACGAAATTTTCTGCTGAAAAAAAAAAATAGATTGCTACTGGGATTAAACTCTGGGGAGAAACTGTGGGTTTTGTTCCATCCATCGGCTTGGATGTAGGATGATCATCGGCGTATTCCAAAAGGGCTAAACGAAATTTCACTGTAACGTGGCGTTAAGAGCGGTAAACATTAAGTGCCCATGCGTGCATTAGTAGTGCATGGCATCATGATTCGTCGCTGTGCGTCGCCAGAGAGAGCTTGTGTAGCTGATCATTCAAAGGGGACTGGTATTTTTATTTGAGAGACTGACGCTATTTCGCCCGCCTGTCTGCCGGTGGTCGATGATCATCCTATATCCAAGAACCTGGTTCCACCAGAATGGCCGGGATAAAATTGAAAGTTGATATCTCACATGGCGGACTCATCGAAGCATTTTGGACGATCCTACTACATAGATACGTTGATCCCTGACTCACAGATTCTCTAACAATTCCAGGAGACCAGTCTTAGATAAAACTTTTACTACCGCAAAAGCGCACTAACATCTACACCATTTGTGCGATCCTCTTGAAATGTTACATAATTATGTATAAAAGTATAGAGATCAATCTGCACTCTACCAATCTGCACAGCACTGTTCCTCGGAACACTAAATCTGAAAAGGCATCCGTTCCCTCATTTACAATTGATTTTTCGATACCTTCAGCACCATTTTATTTCTGAGGTTCAAAAAAGTTTATTATTTGAGTGACAAATTTACGAGCCGCAGGTAACAATTACTTCATAATGAAATCACGTTTATCAGGTTTTGAAGGGAAAAGTGCGATTCCAATTCTTTTAAAATGCCTTTTCCAGAGATATTTTATGGGAACTCCAAAGATTTCGCTTTGGAAGTCGAGAAGATAAATCACATGACCTTTACATGTTGTTTCCGTTGGCTTCCGTTAGCTCCGCCGGGTAGTAAATACCTGTCGCCATGTGTTTTTCGCATTAATTCCCAATACTGCCCAAGATGGCAATCTCCCAGAGTAATTCATGTTTTATTGGAGATTTACTGGAGATTTACCCAAAAGTGACAGTCTGAACGCAGCAATGTGTCATGCATTTTATTAATTTACATTCTTATTCTACTAATCCGTATAATTTATAATGTAAATTAATCATAGGCACACTTATATGACCTTTAGAATTTCTTTTTGCATTTAACATAAACTCCGCTTAAGAAGTCACTCCGATTATTAGTGGCCCAAAGAGAGACGTACTAACAAGGTTTGGCTGTATGCTGCGCAAATGAGTAGGTTTACGGCAAAAACTTGTTTCAATCATTCCAGAGAAATTTCCAGAATGTTTCGGTTTCATTTGGCTGGTGGTAGAAGACAAAAATCTTTTAAAAACAGCAGTAGAACTACCTACCGCCTCATAGTTTGGTCTACGCGATACGCCAGTTTCCTTTCATTGGGAAACTAACACGGAAGGAATAAGTCACATCGGTTTCTAGTATCCTCTAATTACAGCTGGCAACACTCGGAGGCAAGAACGACTGTTTGCGCCAGCTTCCACTTCTAGGAGCCTTATTCGGGCCCGATGGAAAAAGAAAACTGGACAGCATCCCAATGCTAAAGTACCTCTGCTTTTCCGTTAAAAATCTAGTATAAGAATAGGAAATGTAAGATGGAAAGAAAATGTGTCATCAAGTAAAACTATTTCGTATATACATTTCAGAATACTGAGAATATGGTCAAGTAGTAGAAATAGCCTGTCCAGAAGGCTACCATCTTGTTACCGGAGTGGAGACGTGAGTATATTATTGAATGGTAACGAAATTTCTATAAGCTTAGTTTCAAGTGATATAGGTTTGAAAGGAGTACATCGAAATATATACAGGGTGTTTCACAACTTTCTGTCAGAAATTTAAAGCATGATAGAGTAGACCAAGAGGATTCAGAGTCCCGTAGCAATGTGGGGTCAGAAACGTCGTCTTTATTGACCTCTCAATAATCACTTTGGAAGAAGTGTTGAAGCAACAGTGAACTTTTCGACCATCGTATGTCAAAAACTAATGCATCTTTCACAGAAAACAATTGAGCAAATTTGGTAGTTTCCAAAATTCCATTTCATTTAATTGTTGAAAGTGTCGAAGAAAAGCTCATTGCCAATGAAACTCGATTGAGAATTTAGACAAACACAGCCACGGTGCATTCTCCAAACTGTTGGGGCCGTATTCTCCAAACTTTAAACCCTGGAGTTAACCCAGCAAGCGAGCCACTTCAAGGGTTAGTGAGAAAATGGTATTCACAACGCAAGTCGAAGGGTTAACCAACATTTGACCCTGACTCCAAGTACAAATTCTAACTCCGCAATTTCGGAGGGTTGACTCGGGTTTGTAAACATGGCGGATTCGAGGGTTGTTTTTATATATTTGAAAAATCTTGAAAATTTGCAAATACTTGAATATTTTGTGCTTTAAGACACGGAAACTGCTGTGGAAACCACCCAGCAAGCTATAAAAGTAGCCAAAAGTGAAAAGAAATCTTTGTACAATGGCTTCAAAAACTCTGTAGAATGACCATACTTTTTTTTTCTGTAGAGACTGCAGGCGCCATCTATCGGATTTATCTTGGTTTGCTTGTTTGACGTTACTTTCTCCAATCCCTCTTTTTTTCTGATTTAATGCTTATTGTTTTATTTAATTATTTTTTATGTTGAAAATAAATAAGTAAATGCTGATCTTTCCTATTTATTTTCTTTTCTCTATTTATGCCACATATGAGAGCACTGTTGGTCTACCTCCTTTTTTTTTTTTTTTTTTTTGTTGTTGTAAGAGCCGGGAGAAAAATATTTTTAGGTGTAAAGGATTTAAAAAAATTATAAAAATCTTGTTAAGACATTAAACATTTTTACTTAGTATTTGTCCGTTTAAAAAAATATGAAAATTCCTAAATTTGAAAAGAGCATAACAGACATGAAATTTTATTTATGAAAAATACTGGTATAATTTTGTATTACATGTTTAATCAGTTTTCTTATTTTTTTTTTTTTTTGAATTAAAGTAACTGCGCATTAAAGTAATGCGCAGTTTGCATAAAAACAAATTAAATATCATGAAGGAAGTGTGTATGTGGTGGGAGCTGGGTTATATGTTGGGAACATTAATCCTAGTTCACCGCTTCATGGAATCATTGCTCTGACCAATCACCGACGAGCTTTCAAAGCTGGGTGAGACAACTCCAGAGTCAGGTTACCTTGGGTGGAAATAAGTTGGTGAATACCGTTTTTGAGTTGTATCTGAGACAAACCGGCCACGCAGGTTTCCCAGCTCTCGGAGTTATGACGGATTATACACAATTTGGCGAATACGGCCCTTAGGGCCGTATTCACCAAACTATGAGCAGCCCGCCATGATCCATGAAATAATTAAAAGAAAAATAAGCATTAAATCAGAAAAAAAGAGGGATTAGACAAAGTAACGTCAAACAAGCAAACCAAGATAAATCCGATAGATGGCGCCTGCAGTCTCTACAGAAAAAAAAATATAATCATTCTACAGAGTTTTTGAAGCCATTGTAGAAAGATTTTTTTTTCACTTTTGGCTACTTTTGTAGCTTGCTGGGTGGTTTCCGCAGCAGTTTCCGTCTCTCAAAGCATAAAATATTCAAGTATTTGCAAATTTTCGAGATTTTTCAAATATATAAAAACTAGCCTCGAATCCGCCATGTTTACAAACCCGAGTCAACTCTCCGAAATTGTGGGGATAGAATTTGCACCTGGAGTCAGGGTCAAATGTTGGGTTAACCCTTGGATATGGCGTCGTGAATACTATTTTCTCACTGAACCTTGAAGTGGCTCGCTTTGCTGGGTTAACTCCAGGGTTTAAAGTTTGGAGAATACGGCTTTTAGGGCCGTATTCTCGGGATATATTAAAAGTTTTCTATTTACTTTTTTATTTTTCGCATTTAATTTATGTCGGAGGCATATATGTTTCCTAAGATATGCATGTTGCGAATAAGCAATCCCTCAACCAACCGGGGTATTTTTTACGGTAGTTAAACAGTGACGTCATAAACTTTAAAGAATGCGTGAAATTTGTAAACTTTGCAGCTCTAACATCCTGTCACAGTTATAGCGATTCTAAATAGCTCCTCGAGATTGCAAAGTTTGGTGTTTTCAGTAGACAGAACTATGGAGAATTTATAAGATATCTTTATATTGGATACATAGATATTTAAGTTGGCACTGCTTGAATATTTTTCACCACGGTGAGATTAAATGTTTTTAGGTGCTAAAACGCCAAACTTACAAAATTATGCATAAATTAAATATTTATGGAGAGCTTCCTTAATAGCAACTATTATGTGAAATGAATAAAGTGTATGGTAAAATGTAAATTGCAAAGAATCGCCATAGAATAAAAAGGTCAATGTGCAAAAAAATGTAAGCTGTTTCGTTAAATTACGCATTAAAGAGGAAGAAGATAAGATAGATACTATTAATATGCGTAATAGGAAGTATTAGTAGATTTGTAAAGATAATATGAATAAATCGCAATATATCACGTTAATAAATATTTCATGAACTTAAAAGTGTTTTTTTTATATACTTTTTGAAGGGTTGTTTTACAACCAACATAACGATAAGTAATTCTAATTTGCGTTGATATGCCCAGCAGTAATTTCAACCGATAAGATTACTTCATTTTTTTAAAATGAAATTCTGATTTGTCACATGCAGATGTGATTTTAGTAAAATATTCGCTTCTTCCCGTATGAAGAGCGGGTGCGCAGCTATTTTAAAATAAACGGTTGTCCATTTCATGTAGTGTCTGAGGTATTTAATGCTACGACTTGAACCAAAGAAACAGTATGATGTAGAAATAACGCATTTTGAAAGTCAGGAGTTCTCTGCAAACCGTTAAGCTTTTCACTTTACCGATCGCGAACGACACTGACGTAGTTTTTTGAGTCATTATATTGCAATGAAGCCAGGTTAGTACACATGACGCAAACTTTACATTACAAGTCAAATAATTTTGCTTTTATTTTAGATTTCACATCACTGGAATTACACATGTAAGGAAATTTTCGTTTCCTAGCGTGCGAAGAACGGGCACGCAGCTAGTAGAAGATAAAGTGATGAGTAATAACAAACAAAAACAAGATACTGGGATGGAAATTGAACAATTGTTCAATAGCCAAGCAAATTTTAACAAACAAACCGAGGAGCAATTAAAAAATTGTTATAAAAATATAAATCTCTTATCTTAAAAAAAAGAGCGAATAAAAATAGAGCTACGTCCAGGTTGAAATTGTTTAAAACTGGTGGTGGACCTCCTGAAAAAATCATGCATGAAGACAGCAGATGGCAGATTGCTGGCCGTGAGAGCAGCAACCCAGGAGTTAAAATATTGTTTCAGAATACTCCGCTAGTTTCTATGTTCGTCGCTCATAAGTCCAGTAGATGCAGAAATTTCTAGTAAAGAGTCCACTGGTCAGAATGGCACACGAACATTATTGCTTCTAGAACTTCGTCGAACAATCAGCTGCTTAATACAGAATCTTTTACAAATGCTGTATTTCTCACACAAAATAAAACACTTGTGGAAACTTGCTAGGGAAATCGTAAACAGTCCCTCAAGACTCAGCAATAAAAAATTTACATACATCACTTTAAAACAAGGCTTCAAAAAGCAAGCAAACTATAGCACAAATCACAGGCAAAGCGGCGTACTCATCGGATGCTTGATAACACGCTCTGGCTGGAGGTCTGTGATGTCTGTATTTATAGGTGCTACAGAAGCTGTTAGAAATTTCTGGAAGAAACCATTTCCCGAAAAATCCCAATAAAGCGCGAATTTTTGATTACGTCATATAGTAATAGTAAGCTATTATGTGTTAATGCAATTAAAATACTGTTACAGACCCCATTTAAGAAATCGCGCCAACTGTCCAAAATGTCGCCGAGATTATCGATATATCGCCAAATTGGGCACCAAAAATAAGTACCCCAAAAGTGAGGCTACCAAAGCTCTAGCATCAATATTTCTAGAACACCCCATACAAACCTATAGGGAAACCCAAAACTCTGTATCTCCGTATATTATTCTAGTTGACCAGTTTTGATGCAATAAAATGCAAAATTTAACTATTTGACGCGTATAATACGAATTTTAAACTATTTTTAACAGCCAGGATGCAGAACAGACCGAAAATTCATCCATTCAATAGTAATGCAGAATAACAGGCAAACACTTCGTCAAACTACACGTTATTTTATCATATTTATCTGGTGTATGTGTATTGATGGTATAAAACAGTATTTTTAAGACAAACCATTCACTTTTTCTTTTTTCTGGTTTATTTTTAGCTGCATCAAATTCTACATCTGCAAATCAAGTAAGCTTTCAGTTTTTTTAATTGACTGTGTTCCATGATATGCTTTTGATGAACTGCATTTTTATCTATACATTTACATATGTTTATATTGTTATGTCTAAACTGCTGTTAGGTTATGCTGAAGATTCAATATTTTCTTTAGTGTGGTCACTGGTTTCTAAGTCACTTTCATCTAGAAGCCAGTAATTAGCCGCAAACTTTAGCGCATCAGCTATTATAGTAATGCACGCAGTTGGTATAGTTTTAATTGCTTGAGCTTCGTACCTTGTATAATATTTATTTGCAACATAGCACTAAAAGAAATTTTAAAAAGAAAATTTAATTTTAAATAACTGTTGCAAGGTGCAAGTTGCTGACCAAACATGTAATTAAGAAATGAAAATGGGTAGAAATTTTTAGCTTATTCCATCATTTATATAGAAATGTCATGTATATTGTATGTCCAAACATAAAACTAAAAATAAACAAGGAATTATTCATAGCATTTATTAATTAAATCGAAGAAGAATGTGTTATTATTTGTGCTTCAACTTGGGTTCTCCTGGCAGAATCTGTCACCACAACACAATTTTATACTTTTTATTAGTTCGAAAATTTGACCTGACAATTACTTTATGCTAAGTCAATCTTTAATAGCTTTTTGCTCCGTTCATAGGTGTTGACTTTACAAAATTTTTGTGGATGCTCCAAGAATTAAACTCGCATTAAGATTATTTCACAAGGGTACAGGATTGACTGAACATTGTTGAACTCGAATTATGGAGACAGCAAAGCCACGGTGGGACTTTTTTCAAAAACACAATATTTTTATTCTTAAAATTCCGATTTCAAATGTCATTTGAATTTAATTTTCCACACATTTCTTAGTTACAATTAATTTTTTGTTTAGGTGTTTCAGTTATATGAAGCTCTATTTCCTTAAAATTGAACTCCTGCTTTTGTTATTAAGAACCATTTCTTTAAATATTTCTATTTTCACAGCAAGGATATGATGTTTAATAGCAAAACAAGTTTCTCTAAATTGTTTATTCTGAAGAAAGTAACATAACAATAAATGCATTAGAAAGTTTTTTTTTACAAATTATTTTTTTATAAAACACAAACATAAAACCATTATGTTTGTGGGCTTTATATTAGGGATGAATTATTTTGTGTCTTTTAGGCTATTTATATTACTTTACAACTGTAAAATGTTGCTTATATTATATTTTTTTATTAAAGTGTTATTTTGCAGATTTAAATTAAATTTGAAATTTTTTTTATTTAAAGCCATGAAAATTCTTTTTTACTTCAGAGATTAAATGTGATCGAAGCAATCAATTAACTGTCTTATTCCCTTGTGAAGGGAATCTTAATTGCTCTCGTGATTGTAGTTTTACTTTTTCTGGATAAAAAAAAAATGATTTTTAATCAATTATTTACTATATTAACTCTGTTTTACTAATGCAAGTTACTTAAATTTTGAATCTTGAAAAATTATAACTTATCACATCCAATTAATATTGTTACGATAATTAAAGGGTTTTTTTCATTTAAAATGTCCTTATTTGTATTTTTTTTTTAAAATGACTATGTCATTTTATCTCTCAACACCCTTTATTGAAAAATGTGTCCCAAAAATGCGACATAAAAGTATGCGACATAATTTTACTTGTATTTAAATACTATTAGTTCACAACAGCTTTAATGTGTTGTTACAATATTTCGTAAGCTGTAGAATATGCTCCACATGTATTTTTTACATATAGTTAAATAATATTAGTTCACAACAGCTTTAATCTATTGTTACACTATTTCGTAAGCTGTAGAATATGCATCACATGTATTTTTCTATAAGTAGGTTACACTCATAAAAATTTCAACATAGGGTTACCAGGCGAAATACTCGAAAGATGCGAGATAAAATGACATTGTCAATTAATATCGTTTTAATATGGCAATAATGAAAGTAAAATATTAGGGGGGGGGTTCAGGGGGGTCTCCCCCTGACGGAGCTCGAACAGCCGAGTTATTTTTTTTACGTTATATTAGCATATTTCTGCAGCAGTATTTCACCATTTTTTTTATAGAATAACAGGATTCCTGGTGTTGCTTCTCGTTGTTGTGGATATCTAATAGTACTTCCTAGTTGCATTGGTCCAGTATAACTATCATGTAGTATATAAGCAGGTTTTTTATTTTTTATTTTTTTGCAGGGAGTGGGGCAAGTTGGGGACTGAAGATGCAAAGCCGGCATAAAATAAATATTTTATATATTCTCAAAAATCTAGTCTTAAATTGAAATAAGTAAAAAACTGTAATATTTAACTATATTTTTAATTAATGTGTGTTTTAACTAATTGATTTATTCCTTTGGTAGGTAAAGGAATGCAACTCCACCGTTAAAATTATGATGCATTGTGACTATGCTCATTTTTTTTTTCTGGCTTGTCTTTACTGTTAAATTTTTATTACTGACGAAAAATGAAATTTCCTAGTTTCACCTTTACCATCATGGACTTTTGATGAACATACGCACATATAGTGAAAGCGCTGACTAAAACGTCATTGCACTTCAACCTATTTTTTACATGCCTATGTGACTTTTTGTCACATCGATTAGTTACTTGTTGATGGAGATTGACGCATTTTACGTAAATTATATTGAAAAATAATTTTTTTTTCTTTCAGGATATACAGGATTCTATAGATCAGGATATTTCAGGTGCAGCAGAGTCTGATACAGGAATTCTGAAAGAAAATCAGAAAATTTTAAATCAAACAGCAGAAGAATCAATTGCTCCAACAGAAGCTGTTGATGCTGTATCTAGACAAATGAACCAGAAGGAAGAAATAATGACGGAGAAGCATGAGGCAGTCATGCGATACATGGAGGAGCTGCATGTTCTTGATGTAAAAATTCGTGAAAAGAAGCTACAATTTTGGAAATTATTAGGCGAAAAGGTAAAAAATGGCGATACTATTACTGTAAATTGAAAATGAAATAAAAACTGAGTAATGAATTAGTTATTTGTGTACTCCATTCTCAATTTTTTACATGCATTATTTTTATTATTTTTATTATTTTTTTAAAAGCAGGGATGCCACTTTTCCGCCGATCAGCAGATTGAATGATATGATATTATACGATATGATATATATATATATATATATATAATTCTGCTTAATCAGCAGAATTCTAAAATTCTACAGTATTTCTGCTTCTCTCTCCCCTCCCTTCATCAGTAATTAAGTATTAATTTTCAGGATCTCAATGTCAAGTCTTTTTTCATCCCTCTTGAATTTTTTTAGGGCATTCTTTCATTTAAATCTCTAATTCTGTAAGTATAAAAATTAGCTTCTCTTTCAAATTTAAATTGTTTTTTTCCAAAGAAACCAATGAAGGAAAAAAAAATTCACGAAAAAAGAGTTCTTGATATGAAAGAAAAGAGTGTAAGATAATGAAAGTAAAAGTTGAAACACAGAATATTTTGTAAGTGAAATATAAAGATTATATATATATATATATGAAAGCGAATAAAAAAAGGAACTTACTGTATTTTTTACTCCCCCCCCCCATACATTACATTTTCTAAATTGCTTTTCAGTTAGGTAATACATTATATGTGTTTTTTTTGTTTGTCCTTATTTTCTTTTCTTTTCATAACATCCCTTTTTCCCCCTTCCTTCAATCTCCTTGGTTTTGTTCGCCTTTTCTTTTTTCCATGTGGCAACATGATTATTTGTTTTTCTTTTTCAGTCCCCTCTGCTTCGTGAGACGAAGGGGTTTGACAGATGAAGACGGAACAAATTTTTGATTGAAATGATCGCATCGTGTTATAAGTAACATTTTATGTGTGTTTTTTCACAAAGTTTTTATTTACGTTAAGGTTGAAAAGTGTTTATGATTTCGGTTGGTCTGTCTGTCCGTCTGTCCGTGCTCTAACTCACGTAGATATGCATCGATTACCATGTATCCAATTGAAAATGGTGTATGTAGCTTTTACAGTTCAATTTACCCTAATAGTACAACCGTCCCTTGCGACTGAAATGCGACCACACAATACTGTCACAATAGAGTTACAAACAGTCGCCGCGACTCCACAGCAAAGTCACCACACAGTCCCTATGTCCTCTCGCTGTGTATTCACATTGCGACCCTTCAGAGAAGTCGCTTTGGGACAGTTTTGCGACAGCGAAAAATTTCGTGGAAAAAGAGTTACCGAGAACACGCACTAGATGGCAGCACCAAACTCTCAGGCAAGGGAACGCTCAGTACCAGTATCGAACCCTCGACGCACTGGTTCATAGACCAGCACGTTACCTAAGCGCTGTGATTATCTTGCTCAGGTTGCTTTAAAAGTAAACTGATTGCTGCAAAAGTTAGTTCTGGCATGGCTTGTTTCGGAAATTTAAAAATTTTCTGGAGTATTTTATAAATGGAGGGAAAATGCCATAATTAATAAACATAAATTAAAAATCTTGGAAATCTTTTTTTCCACATAAATTATTTTCAGGAGATAATGTGCTGTTTTATTTAAGTATTCATCCGAAAAAACTAATGATTTATTGGAATTTTTTATTCGGTTATGAAATAAATTTGTAATGTGCGACATGTGGGGTTTGATATATATATTAAGGTATGAGGGATAAGATTTATATTTTTGCTATATTTTGCCTAAAAGGGATTTCATATAAAAATAAATAAAATTAATTAGAAAAACATGCATTAGATAAAATAAACAAAGTATTTTTGACGTAGACCCATAGTTTTATCTCAAAATTTTCCTAGCGGAACTTCCAAACAAACCAGTGGGTGGGGCTAGGGATCCCATGCCCCATCCGACAACTTAAAGCAATTATTAAAAAAAAGAAAAAAATCTAAAACCCTTTCAGATTTTAAATACGCACCAAAGTGCTATATATTAAAAGCATATCATAATTTATGCGTCGTCCCTATTTCCTTATTCCATAAGGTTGGAAAGTGTATCATTATTCATGAGTGAGCAGAATTTTTCTTCCTTATTTTATAAAAAGCATCTTTGGAATCGAAATCTATCTTAAAATCGCCTACTAAAACTATTGTACAATCTTCGCTAAGTATATTACAACTATACTTCACCGTTTAATATATTGTTCCGAAACACGGGACACAATTGTTTCGGACACCGTTTGGACACCGTTTAATATATTGTTCAAACACGGCACACTCATGCATCATAATGCATGAGTGTGCCGTGTTTGTCTCCCTTGGGTTGATTTCTACTTTAACGCCCCAACTCTCGCCAAGGTGGCGATCATTAAACATATGGAGTAGCCATGACGATTTTTTGTATTTATGTGGCTATCGTAATTTAGAATTAAAATGGCGATTTGGAACAACCTGTAAGTACAGCATTCCGTTACATTTTTATTTATTTTGAGTTGCCAATTAATGTAGTTTTAATAATTAAGTGTCTTCGAATTCTTTAATTAGTGCGTTTATCACTAATTTGTTCACTTTAGTTTTCATGTAGTTGTTTAGGGAGCGTTGAAACTTGTGCATAACTCCTAGAGACCCATGACTTCCAAGCTCGCCAAAGTGCGGGGAATTTTTAGGTTGGCGAAAGTAGGGGCGTTAAAATAGGAATCAACTCTGTCTTGAACCATAAAGCACATCTTTGGAGTCCAAATCTATCTTAACGTACGCCTACTGGTACTGTTTTAAAATCTTCACCAGGCATATTCGAACTATAGGCATTATTGCGAATACATCTCGTAGACATTTTAAATACTGTTTGGAATGAGCATCATAATCCATGAGTGCATCGTGTTTTAATTCTTTGTTCCATAAAACACTTCTTCGGAATAGAAATCTATATTAAAATCGCCTACCAAAACTGTTTAACAATTTTCGCCAGGCATAGTCAAACTACACTTCACCTTTATAAATACCGTTTGAAAAGTGTATCATAATCTATGATGTGTAGCGTATTTGTCTTCACTGTTCTATAAAACACTTCTTCGGAATTAAAATCTATATTTAAATCGTCTACTAAAACTATTTTACAATATTCGCCTGGCGTTTTCTAACTATACTCAAAATATATTTATAATTGTCGCATTTTGGCACCCAGTTTAGCAATCATTTATCAAAAATTGCAAACCTTGTGCGACTTTCAACATTTTATTAACGCTCCCCCCCCAACTCCTCATTATCTGGCAAACACATTTCAAAAGTGACTCGACACGCTAATTGTACCAAAATCGTGTCTACACAAAATGCAAGGTTGAAATTAATAGCACTCTGGTGCTAAAAACAGCAATTTTGAGACATTTGTATTTAATCTAGTAACAATAAGGTTTAAAATACCGGATAGTCCCCCCATCCGAAATTTAAACCTACATACGCTATCGAAACATATAATACCATGGTGATATGAAAGAAATTGTTAATTTTACTCACAGATACTTAGTTTTCACCATTAGAATTAAGAACTCTAAACTCTAATATTTTTAAGAATAATATTTTTTATAAATAATATTGTCTTGCTTAAACGAAATAATTTAAAAATTAATAAATTAAAATAAATTCCATTACTTCATAACTGCGAGATTTTATTAAATTACTATTTACGGATTTATTTATTAAATGTTTCACGAAAGAAATTGCCACAAAATATTAGAAAAAATGAGTCTGTTTCCAAAGTCGCAAAAGCGGTCAGTGTGACGTCATTTTGAAGTCCAAAAAATCAGTAGTCACAAAACAGTCACACAGTGACTTCACAGTGGAGTCACTGAGCGACCGATCACATACTAGTCACATGGAGACTTCACGGCGTGTCACCTGGTGAATGGTCACAAATAAACTTCACAGTGGCCACACAGTAGAGTCACATCACTCACAAGTCACAATGTGACTAGTATGTGACAATCCTGTGACAATTGTGACCCTATGTGATGTCACAGCGACTCTTTTGTAACAGTCTGTGCTATTAGGGTACAGGAGAGCTCAACTTGCGCTCAAGCGATTTCTTGAGATTTTGTGAAAATCGTTTTAAAAAGCTGAAATTTTTGTTCCAGCATCACAAATAAAGACTGCAGGGAATGAAAGGAAATTTGGTGAAATGATAGGTTGTCACTCAACTTGAATTCTAGGCTTCCAATTTTTCAAAAATATTGATTAGATTCTGAGATTTTGAGAAAATTATTTCAATATGCTTAAATATTCGTTCGCGCATCACATAATTACGACTAAAGCGAATGAAATGATAGAGACCCTTTTTTGACGCAGCTGGCTGTGCGGCACAGCCAGCTGTCGTCGAAAAAGGGTCTCTAGATCAGTGGCACGCGATGTACGTTTCTATCGTCTGCCATCTTGCTGGTAGTTAACCTGTAAGCACGCGCGCCAACTTTTGTATCTTACGCACTCGCGTGGGGTAAATGTTACTCCATTTTGTCTTCTTTATATTTTTGACTAAAAACGTTCGAAAAACAAATTTGTGGACTTATAACGTAAAATACATTAGTTCTATTACGTTTCACGATAGGAAATCGTGCTTTTCACATTTATTTAGACATTTTCTAGCAGTTTCTTTAAATATCATGGTTTCTGAGAAGAAAACTTCATAGGATATGCTTTATACCTAGCAACACTAATTACTTTATTAATATGATATTAATTTCACCTAATAGCCTTTTGTGAATACATACCAATAGTGTAACATCCATTTATATTTAATTTACATTTAATTTATATTTAGTTTACGTTAACAGCGTAATGAAACGTTGTTAGTCGCGCGGGAGTATTTAATCCCAAAGTGGAATTTTCTTCCCTTCCGGATAACAAAGAAACGAAATTCCTTCACCCACCCCAACTAGACCTTGACCTTGAAAGGTAGAAGACGGGGCAAACTTGTTCTCAAAAAATTTCTCATAATTGAGAAATTTTTGTTTGAGAACATTTTTTCTTTTACAAAGAAAAAATGTCGCTGGGGTGAGATTTATCCCAGCGCGAGTGCTTACGGGTTAAGCCGAGCGATGGTAACGGATGCGCTCTTTTCAGCAAGGGGTTGCGCCTCAAAGGGTTAACACTACACACATAGTCAAAGGAAATCAATTGCGACTCATTGACAAAGTCCGTCACAGGACGTCGTGCGACGTCATGGTTACTTCACAATTTTAGGTCACGATGCTATTAGACAAGTTAGAAGACAGAGATTCTATTCTAAGACATCTCTAATGTCACTTTATTAGTATTCAGTAGCACAGTGCATCCCTTTTATCGGACGATGACAACGCAAAACACTGCGTATTTTTCTGCTGTCAGGTGACGCTTCATGCTGAACCCCTGCACGAACGATCCTTCCGCACATCTCAGCATCGAATCGCCGGAGGTCACTTCGACGTCCTCCAGATCTACGACCTTGAGGTTGCCCTGGAAGTGACGGCACTCGATGGCGGTCGACGTGACGACGCCATTCACGAAACACATGCTGAACTCTGCAAAAAAAAGCAAGAAACATAAATCATTGCCGAAACTCTCATCGATTGCGAAATGCTTTTCAACAGCATTATCTTGTTGTTTTTTAGCATACACATTACTAAATCCTTTCAAGCGCAACCCTTTCCCAATGCTGTAAAAAGGGCAGCCGTTGCCATCGCTCGACTGAACTACCAGCAAGATGGCGGACGATCGAAACGTTCATCGCGTGCCACAGATCTAGAGACGCTTTTTTTGACGCCTTTTTAAAAAAATCTTTTTAAAATGTTTATTTGCTTTTTTAGATTTTGTGAAAATTGTGCAAATTTTTTTTAGGCATACTGTTAAAATACCTACAATGAATCAAACAAGATTTAGTTACAGGTTAGGAATGACATCTTCACTTGAAAAGCGCATTCAACCATAATAAAGCTCCACAGACTGGCTGTGCACGCACAGCTGTGTCAAAAAATGGTCTCTAGATCTGTGGCACGCGATGAACGTTTCGATCGTTCGCCATCTTGCTGGCAGTTAAGTCGAGCGATGGCAACGGCTGCCCTTTTTCTAGCATTGGGCAATCTTTCCAGCTGTTCTCTCATTCTTCCATTTTTCAGCAGAGGTCAGTGCTGTTAAAAATAATCGTGACAATTTTTTTACGGGGAAATGACGTGCTAAAAAGCAAAGGGTTCTCGTGGAGCTATGTCACCCGCAACTATTTTTATACAAATCCAATCTATTCTTCGCGACTGGCAACAGTCAAAACGTGAGAGTTTGGTGTTGCCAGAGCGGCAATACTGCGCGTTAAAGGTTTATAAAATATTTTCCAACAAGTTGTTGTTTTTCAGTATACACATTAGGCGTGCAACTTTGCTTTGGCCGTTTCCTCTTCAACACCCTCCTCCTCCCTCTAAATCCGAAATTTTATCTTTATAAAATTGTTAATACATTTATGATTCAAAGTTTAAATTTCTTGCTGAGTCACTACCAATGATCGAGCCAATTCTTCTCGACTTTGATACGAATCTTACATCCAATGCTGGAATGTCAGATTGGAAAAATATATTTCCTTTCCAGATTTCTGTAAAACTCCCTAGAGCATCTGATGTTCCCTTGCTCTATTTTTTTCCCCTTCGAGAGAGATTGAATAGCGGTTTAAGTCAGCCTGTATTTATTTTCATACCTCTGACAGTTTTCAAGATATAATTCTCAAAGTTTGCTCATCACCTCATTAGTGCATGGATAATATTTTACTAACTAGGATTTTTTTTTGCACGGAGGTCGTATGCAAATTTAAAACGTACAGCTTTTTGAAAATGAATCAGAGAAGATTTTCCATCTCGTAATCTTTTATTTTTTTAACCTTATTTTGAACATTTTTACAATTTATATTGCTCACTTATCCCCAACAGATAAAGAGCCCGTTACCACATTTAGGGACATCCTGCTTATCACTTTGGTGTCTGTCTGTACGGGTTTTCGCTATAGGCCCCTTTATCATTCGCGGTCACAGGACATAATTCAACACACCGACTAAAGAGCAGAAGAGACAGCGATATTGGTAAATAAACATATCGTGCTAATTAATTTTTTTAAAGTATTTTATGTATTTTTTTTTCACTGTTCTTGAATGCTTTATGTTCTCGCAAACTGGGTTTTCATGTGAAAACTATATTTCTTTTTTTCATTGATAGTTCAGAAAAATGTTTTTTCAAATGAGCTGTGCTTCAGCATCGTACCCTAAAGGAAAGCACTTCACAGACACTGGCAAACGCTCAGAAGCTGCTAGGGATACTAGGACTGCTAGGACTGCACGGGATTGCGGGATCCCGTGGGACTGACATTTCATTCAACTAAAAATTAATTATAATACAGAAAATCGGGAAAACGCAAGACTTTAAGCACTATTAAGTTTAATAATAAAAACTTATCTTATTTGATAATTAAAATAATACCTTACATAAATACGAAAATAACAGTCATATTATTTTTTAATTGCTGAAAAACGACTATATAAAGAGCCAATCGTCTTTCTAATCTTGATCTAATTTTGATAGAGAATAGAAAAGCTCTTGACAAAAGGATTTCTTTTCTTTCCTTACTTTCTTTTTTTTATGAAACCCTGAAGGAGCTATACATTTTGCGGGGTTAACTGAAGTTCACCTTTTAAAGACATCTATGGCATGGGTGGCCATATGATTGTTTGACCCAGACAGCACATAAGCTTAAATCAAGCTTGACATTTCTTTGAATTTGACGTATCAATACAAGCTTGACAGTTCAATTCATTTTAAGCTTGCAGCAAGCTTGGAGAAGTCATTTGAACTGTCAAGCTTGAATAAAACTTGATGACTGCTTGATTTGGAAAGCCACATCCACATAACAAATAATTTATCATCAATCATAAATATACTTGGCCATAGAATTAAAAAAAGAAGATTCTATATTTCCAAATATGGAAATTCTTCAAAATAAAATACAATTATGCTACGAAATTGATTTCAAAATCAGTCGCTTGTCTCGATTTTGGCCAGCAGTATTGCCTAACATGAGTGTCACGATATTGAAAGTTTTAAAACGTGTGCTGCTTTTAATTTTATATTATGCTTATTTCCCTATTAGTAGAGTCTATAAATCACACGTAACATTATTTTAATTTTGATTCATCCCATGGAAAAATAAAAGAAACAGATTGGCATCGGGCACTGATCGATCTCGCCCGAAAACGGCGTGACAACCATAACGGTTACTTCAAACTTTAGTCATGCCAGCGCGAGGCAGATTGGCGGAATGGTTAGGACGCTGGTTTCCCAACACTTAGATCCCGAGTTCGATCGCGGACGCTTGATGGAAACAGATTAAATTAACTTGAAATTTCAGCATAGAGGGGAAAATGCGTTGAAAAATAAAATATGTGGGGCGACGGGCGTCCCGTGTATTTAAGAAATTTGTTTTTAGGAAAATGTTTTAAGCTTGAAATTAAGCTTGCTATGTCAAGCTTGATTCAAGCTTGCTATGTCAAGCTTAATGCAAGTTGGGCAAGTGTAAACTTGAACCTATGATTCAAGCTTGCATTAAGTTTACACGCTTGAAATTTTCAAGCTTAATTCAAGTTTATTGACTTGATAAATCAAGCTTGATGCAAGTTTGCTGTGCTGTCTGGGGAGGGGGGGGGAAGTTAGGGGTCCTGCATCAGAAAGATATAATATTAAGTGTTGAAGTATTTCTGCGTTATACCAGTACGTAAATCATAATAATATGGGAGCTGGGGGGAACTATGGCCTCTCCCTGCTTTAGGTATGACCGTCTATAATCACTGGTTCTTATTCTCTTCTTATTAAATTTTAGACAACTGATTATTGAAAAGGAGGCTTGAAATTGTAATAAAAATAATTTATTTCTCAGTTTGAATCCCGCGGGATCGTATTTGCATTCCCTACCGCACCCACACTCAAAGATTGAATGTGCGAGCTTGCTGTAGATTACAGGATGATCTTCGATCAACCTAGTCTTGAACTTATTATGTACGCGGATCCATGGTCTGCTAACCCGGTTACTATAGACAGAACGATTTATATGTTGGTACGAATATAGCAATTTCTTACTTACTCGTGAAAACTGGATAACCAAAGTTGCAGTCAGGTGACATCCACTCAATGTCGGGTCTGAAGTAATATTCGTGGGATGATGCCCGAAGTTTTGGATTTACTTTATCATTTATTTTGGCACACACCGGGATGACATCTGGAGTAAAAATATTTCCTGCTCTAGAATAAAATGTAGGTAAATAAAAGAAGAAAAACAACCTTCATAGATAAAATCATCAATGCACATTTTCAAAAAATTACAATTTTTTTATATTTTGCGGTGGAATCTGCTAAGATTTAAATTTTTTTAAAATGAATATTGTAAACATCAAATAAAGTAAAAAGTTATACCACCGTTTATTTCGGCCGGTGGTTTATCCGGTGATCCGCCGTTGTTATGAAAAGTATTTTAGGTTTGCTGAAGCTGCAAATATTATTTCTTCGAGGAAGAAATTCATGCATACCCTAGAAACTGCTACGAAGGTACATAATTTTTCAAAGGTAATCATTTTCTAGTATTTTTCATTTTAGTAAATTCAAAAATGCATATTTTAGTGTTGAGACTGAAGTTGATTTAAACCGTAATTAACGAAATTTGAACTCCTCTTGCTAAATACTTTTGAAAAAATGAAGTTTAAGTTGAAAATTCTAAATTTTGATCTGTACACTTCAATTATGGCTATTCTTTCTTTTAAAAATCCTGTTGATTTTATATTGAGTATGTACTAAAAACTCTCCTCAGCAAAAATAACGCATTCGCGAATTGTAAACAAACACGTCTCCTAGGCGACGAAACTAAATAAACTGAAGTTGTTCGTAAAGTCATAAGAAAGCAATAGCACTAAACACAGGCATTCCAGTTTTCTGACGGAAACTCATGCAATGAGTTTGTCGTTTACGAATGCACCCACTGTGTCCCAAAAACAGCTTTTAATTTCGGATTTCTCCGCCCCATGAAGATGTAATTGGATTTTTTTTTTACAAATGTATGCATCTGTTTTTACTTTCCGAACATGTACCATATAAGGAGGGTATTGTAATCATGAAAAAATTCGGCTTCGGAATTTTGGTGTATTCACACGTTTTGAGGTCTTCTCAAATCATTTATGATATTTTTACGAGATGTATGTATGTATGTATGTATGTGTGCATGTGTGTTTGTGTGCATGTGAGTGAACACGATAGCTCCTAAACGGGGCATTCGATTGAGCTCAAATTGGGTATATATGTTATAAACCACCATCGTAAGACCGGTATTGATTTTGATGTGTATAAGACTTGTAAAGATTTCTTTTACATTGTGGCCTGTGGGGGGAAATTCTTGAAAGTGCGCTAACGTTTAAATGGTGCATTCGATTGAGCTCAAATTGGGTATATATGTTATAAGCAATCATCGTAAGACCGGCATTGATTTTGATAAGTATAGAATTTACAGTTTTTCTACAGGGCTACGACAAAAATTTCATTTTCATTATGGCTTATGGAGAGAAATTCTTGAAAGTGCGCAAGCGTTTATTTAAATGCATGGTATTGATCTTAATCGTAAGTGTTCGGAAAGTCGAGTGGAGTGATTCCAGATTTTTTCACTTGTTCACTTCTTTGTTCTTACATAACTAATGCGCATACGCTAAACTATTGACTGATACAATTAATATATTTTGATTTTATTTACTCACATTTTTCTTAAATTTTCTCACTTTCGTTTTGGTCCCGCCGTTTATTTTGGATATCGGTTATTCCGGTCAATCTCAAGCCGTCCCGATGTGGCCAGAATAAGCGGAGACCACTGTACTTCGATGCAATGTGAGTCGCCAATTTAGTTTCCGAGGTATTGATAATTCACTAACATCGCGGAACTGGGGTCAACTTTAACACGTCGAATGCCGGGCCAAAATGCATAAAACCAAATTCATGGACCCCACAAGGTGGGGGGGGGGTAGACCCCTTTGTCCAGGGCCCGGCCTTTGGGATAGGGGTGGCGAGTCTAGCCCTAGGCAGTTTCAATTTTTCATTGCTATAACTTATAACGACTATAACAAATATTTTGAATGTATTTTTTATCCAACGAAATTTTAGAAAAGTACAGCTAATTGTAGCTTAAAATTTAAAATAACATATTTATATATTTAATATTAAGCAGGGCCGATAAAATCACGATTAGTCCAGTGCTTTTGAATTCAAGATTTATTTCTTGTCTGAAAAGTTTTATTCATTTATTTATTTGTTTATTTTTTGCATACCTTTTGATAATAAATTCATTTTTTCTTTCCACTTACTTTTTTCATGGTCCAGAACAGCGCCCTAATACTATCAACGAGGACCCTGGGTAAAAATAAATTTGGTACCCCATCTAAGAAGTTTGTTGCATTTTTATTAGAACAATTTAATTATACATCATCGTTAAACAAATATTCCAGAATACTGTATGGATATCTAGTCCCGACTTTCCCATTTCAGAATAAGAACCTGTATCAGAGGTTGAAAAAACTCACCCATATTTGTTTATCTGATTCGAAGAAACTTTGTTTTAATCAGTACTTACGTTTCAAATCCAGAAATGACGTAACCATCTGGACAAGCCGCCTCGACTATTCTTCCGTTTGTGCAGTTATCTAAAATGTATCAAAAAATATGTTTTTATAACGTTTTCATATCGAAATCTATAAAATAGTCTATTGTCATTCTATTGAGGTATGTATGGTCTATTATCGTTGTAATAATGTATCACTTTGATATGTATATATATATATATATAGTCGAACCTCCATATGTCGAAGTTTCAAATTGCCGAAAAAATTCGATTTATATAAATTTCGATAGATAAAAGCTACCTTAGTTGAATCATAATTGCCCCTATAAAGTTAAAATTGCAACTCATTTCCGTCTACGAATAGTCAACTTCTGAAGACTTTGCAATTTTTGAATACTCTAAGGTTCTTACTTTTTTCTACTACTAATAAAGTTTCCCTTTGCCATTCATGTTAGCACATGACAATACATTTGTTTTATCCTTATTGTTCTTTACTCCATGACAATCATCGTCTTCCAAAGCTATGCAGTTTTTTGGGTTAATGCTTATAAAAGAATCCTATTTCATCAGCTTTAATATGTCATCGGGCTGATATCTTTCAGAATTGTTTTAAGTCATTGCTTTTGTACTCATCAAAAGCTTCTTCCGATATACTTTCTCTGGAAATAACCTGTTCTTGAGGCCATGCCTTTTCTTAACCCATTTGTGCCTGGATATTTTTGCGACTTTCACTGATAACAGAAATAGTAGATATATTTCTGATGTCAACTTCTTGAACAAGGGATTATTTCTTTTAAAATCATTATGCATAAAAATCGAAATATCAACATGCTACTTGGTCATGTTAAAATATTTTGTAGAGTTGAGGCTCAGTACTCATGAATAAAGGCTAGGAAAAATAAATAACGTTTTCGACTACTAGCGAAAATGCCGTCCCAAAAACGGGACACTAGGCATAAATGGGTTAAATTTGCCCAGCCGTACGGAACTTGCTTGAAACTGATTACCTCCAAAATGTTTAGCATAATCCATTGTCTTATTTTTGACGGGGATACCAGATATCTGCAAGTTTCGATCTTAAACGCTCTTTGTCCCTTTTAACCCATTTGTGCCTGGATATTTTTGCGACTTTCTTCGATTTTTACTGATAACAGAAATAATATATAAATTTCTGATGTCAACTTCTTGAACAAGGGATGATTTCTTTTAAAATCATTATGCATAAAAATCGAAATATCAACATCCTACTGGGTCATGTTAAAATATTTTGTAGAGTTGAGGCTCAATACTCATGAATAAAGGCTAGGAAAAATAAATAACGTTTTCGACTAATAGCGAAAATGCCGTCCCAAAAAAGGGACACTAGGCATAAATGGGTTAACCCATTCGTGCCTGGATATTTTTGCGACTTTCTTCGATTTTTGCTAACACCAGAAGTAATTGATAAATTTCTGATGTCAACTTTTTGAACAAGGGATGATTTCATTTAAAATCGTTATGCATAAAAATTGAAATGTCAACATCCTACTTGCCATATTAAAATATTTTGTGGAATTGAAGTTCAGTACTCGCGAATAAAGGCTAGGAAAAATAAATAACGTTTTCGAATGATAGCGATAATGCCGTCCCAAAAAAGGGACGCTAGGCATAAATGAGTTAAAACGAACTCGCCTACTGCATCGTAACCAGGCCCGTAGAGAGAAAACTCGGGCCCGAGGGTCGGAGATTTGACGGGCCCCCTCCTATAATGATCAAATTATTCTCATTGTAAAATAGAAACAAATTGCTTTGTCTTTCACTCTGACACTTTTAATTTTCTGATTTTTATTTAAAAAATTAATGTTGGTCTTATATACAACTAATTGCTTTTTTTTTCTCTTTACAAAAACAAAAGTTCTTGCTGCTAAAAATGATCTTTTCTCCATGATCTGATTATCGAAAAAGATCAGAGGCCGTTTTGATCAGACTGATCCATGACAAGTCGTTCCGCGCAAATCGTTTCCACCATCGCTACGTGAAACTAGTTAACCAGAGCCAGATGACCTCACAGGCTAATTATGCGTCGGACTAGTTTAAGGGGCCGAAATATGATTAAAATAGTTAAAGTTGCATTCCACCATGAAACATTTATCGAAGTGACATCCTTCGAAGCATAACTTTTGTGAATTTAATTTTTAAAATGTTGAGAAAAGGGTGGGGGATTAAACCTTTCCCTTATATACGGCACTGCGAATAAATATTTCTACTTTATGTGTCAACAAGGAATGACCGTACAGGGTCCCTCGAAAATGGCTAGGCTAGGGCCCGCAAATGTCTCAGTTGGGCCCTGCAAATACCATGCAGTTTTAGCAGTCCGTCCCAAGCCTGCTAATAAATCTCAGCGCTCACGAAATGGTTTTGCATGTGAAACGGCTAAGTATGGCTACGGTATATGTGACGTTAACCAAAAACTTTCGTTTAGGGCATCAGCTTTCCTTATTCCAGTCGGTTCTGGATTTCAAGTATTCTTCTTTCTATCTATACAAAAAAAAAGAAGTTTCCAGAAATTTATAATCCAAGGCTCCAAGAAAGAAATTTATAATCACGGGCCCCAAGAAAACCCGGGCCCGGGGGAAATCCCCCTCTTCCTCCTCCCCTCTCGTCAGGCCTGATCGTAACTGCGTATTTTCAAGCGTTTTCTGCTAGAATCAATACTATCATAGGATTTCATTACTGAATTGCGATTTCTTCAGAATAGTCGTAACTGTGCTTGCAGGAGTACCAAACTTTCTTTCGAATTCTTGAACTACACTGCTTATCCATTGCTAAGGAACAGTTATGTTTTTCGGAAAAATTAAGAACAGAGAATGATTGAAGAAATGAAACTAATTACATTTTTAGCAGGGACGATGTGCATTTATGATAGTGCAAAATGGTACAGATATCGCCTCATCGAAGAAATAAAAACTTAAAAAAGAGAAGCTCCTAAGATGATTTCCAAACAGCCCCAAAATATTAATCTTCAGGTTAGAATGATGGAGACATGAGTACCTTAGTAATATGTGTGTTGACCACGGACACTAATGCACATTTTCCATCTATTCGCCATGCTCTTCACTAAACTAAACTTTCGAGGAGTCCTGGGGGGATACTGTTCCACTGCTCTCTCAAGGCGGTTTTGAGCTTTTGGACAGTGAGTTTGAGGGATGGTTCTTTGTGCAATACGTCTGCCAAGAGCATCCCAGGCATGTTGAATAGGATTTAGGTCGGGAGAATAAGCAGGCCATTGCATACGGAGAGTATTTTCACTTTGTAGTGTGTCCGATACCTCCACGCTTCTGTGTGGACGCGCATTATCTTTTATAAACAGAAAGTCTGGACCTACAGCACCCCTAAAAAGACGAACATGATCCAGAATAATCTCTCTGCAATACCGTTGCGATGTAACGCTTACTCGCTCAAAGATGTGAAGCGGTGTTCTGCCATTGTGCATAACTTTCTTAAACAAGTTAACTTTTTAAACTTTTATAAAGCAAGTTTTTTAAACTGTTAAAGGTGATGTTTGGCGATAGTTTTATGTCACGTAGTCAAATTTTTGAATGGCACAAACGATTTTCGGAAGGTTGGTAGGTTTTTGTAGATAATGAACGTTCTGGTCGACCTGAAAAGTGTATTGAAGGTAGCGCATGTCCAGTCTGTAGGGACGATCCTGTTCGAAGAGGTGAAGGCAAAAACGGCAGACTTACTGAAGAAGGTGACACCTAATGACTTGCAGCGCTACTTTGAGCGGTGGGAAATTCGTATGCGGCGATATATTGATAGGGAAGGGGACTAGAAGATATTTGTATAAGCTTTTCAATAAAGTTAATTTTTAAGAGTAGTCTGGGTATTGAATTGTCACAGGTACATGAAATGTGAACGAATCTATCCCTGCCACACACACTTCCAGACCGGCATTGTTTTGCCGATGGTCATTTCTAATGCTGTTAATAAATAAAAAAAAAGAGTACCTCTTTTGTCCAAAACGGAAACTTTTTCTCCATTAGTATCCATGGCAGTGCAATTAGCCATGGCTATTAGATTGCCGTCGTTGTCCCGATCATACCAAATACCGTGCAGGACGGATCCTTCTTCGCATTTCAGTTCTGGACTGCCGGGCTCTCCCACAACCATGTAGGTGGCATTATTGCGTTCCACGTATTTCAGATGGCTGCAAACGCCGGAAGTTTCCGTAATTTCACCATCCACAGAGCATATGCTTAAACCTTGGAAAAGGGAAAAGAGAACATTAGAAAAGAACGGTTTGAAAGCTATAGGCATGAATGTCCGTTTAAGACCGTAATAGCATTTTCAGGATACGCGTTTTTGAGGAGCTTCTATGTGACTAACTTTTCGCTCGGTGAAACAAGTGCAGCAGGGTTTTTCATTTTAGATTAATTTTTCTTTAATAAAAAGAAATTTTTATTGAATAGATGTATTCTAATATGTTTTAGAATGTCTGTTGTGAGATACTAAATTGTCTATTTCAAAAATATAAGAATTCTAACACAGAATTATACAATATTTCCTATAAAGCTAACAGAATTTAAATTTCTATAAAAGCGAGTTACAATAATAATAAATATGCAGATATATTTAAATGCAGTTTGATATTTTAAGTGCTGGTAAGGTCGTGTTCGTGACTGTATTATGTAGATATGATTGCAATGTTCGTTGACTCAATTGGTCAAAAGTTCAAATTATTTACTTATTTAATCGTAGCAATTTAAAGTTCCTTTTCAAAATTTGTTATAAAGGCTTGTGCAACTTTCATATGTTTTCTTTTCTTCTCCAGTACTTTTCTAAATGTTTAACCTTTTGACTGCTATCCATCAAAATCCTTATACACCCTCCAATAAAAGTATTCGAGCAAGAGAGAAATTTCCTATTTTAGATTTGCGAAAAATAATTGAGTTTTTAAAAAACGCACAACTTAATAGAAATATGGAATGTCATATTTATACATAGTCTAACTCATATTCTATGATAAATAATTTTTAATATACGAAACCAACATAGGAAATTTCTCTCTTGCTCGAATGCTTCTTTTGGAGGGTGTACATTCCAAAAGCGCAATAGCGCTGCATAGCAGTCAAGCGGTTAACATTTAGAAAAGTACTGTAAAAGTAAAAAATTGGTACATTGTAACTAGGCACAAGAGGGTGCTGATCCTTAGTGTTTACAGTTACAATTTCGAACATCACCGGGAAACTGGTCGAGCCCAGTTTCGGATCTCTTTCCCGCATACCGATCTAAGACAGGGAGAGGACATATGGTCCCACAGACTTACGTCGGCATTGACCAAAGACCATCGTGGCATGTACTTTGGGGTTTTTGGTCAGCCGGAATACGAATTTGAATCCTTTAACCCAGAGTTCAGCAAACTGCCAACGGGCCCAAACTAAGCATATTTGAGAACTATAGTCGAACACTTACTTTGAACTGCATAATCCGAGTCTTGGCACGCAACTTTCGGGAAGGTTGATTGAAGGGAATCAAGATCATCATCTCTGCGAAAGTAGTTAGGTGAGGCATCATACGAAAGTATTTCATCGGCTAATTTGGAGCACACAGGAGTTGCATCTGCACTGAAAAGTTCACTTGTCCTGCGGTGAGAAAATAGAAAATTAACTCGGTTAATTTGCATTCTACTATGCCCGATGTAGCACATGAAACAAAAACGTATATTTTGCTGAAGTTTTTACCAAAATAAAGAAGGTGAAATGCATTGCGAAGAACTTTAAGTATTCGAATAAAAAATCTAAGAAATGAATACGACATTTCGTCTTTCGCATACTGTTTAGTTCTCATTTTAGGAATTATATTAACTTTGTTAAGGATCAGTGGTGTAAGTAAGACAGGAATGATTGCCCAAGATTGCTGTTTTAATAAATCAACATATAGAGGTTTGATGTAAGTATTTTTCCAGCTGAAAATGTTTACAGAAAATCTGTTTTAACAAAACAAATTTACAAAAGCCAAAGATGAAAATCCATAAAGGTACTTTGTTCTGAATAATACTTACGTCTGTATTCCAGTAACTATAGAGTCATCTGGGCATTTTAGTATAGTGATTTCACCGTTTTCACAGAAATCTAAAATGAATAAAAAAATATTTATATTTGTAACGATTTTAATATACTAAATGTTGATTTAAAAATTAAGTTATATTAATAAGCGTTTACTATATAAAATTGTGGACATGGAATAATAGAAGTTAAAATTAATAACAGAAATAAATAGAAGAAATCAATGTAGACCGCCGATTATATGCACTTAAAAATGGCAAAATGTGCATTCAAATATGTATAAAAAATGTGAAAATTTGCATTAAAACTCTAAAAATATACACTAATAAAAAAATCCTTAATAATGAAACTATATTCTAGCAGTTTTATTTTACAATCTGTCATCGCCTGCCCATTGGACAAGCGATGACGCTGGAGTATATTTTTATGATCTATACCCGACAAACTATAATATGAGTCCTTCATAAATTTACGTTGAATTCTCGACAACCTATAGTTTTAGGTCTTCATAAATTTGCGAGACCTTCATAAATTTATGATCAATCCTCGACAACCTAGAGTGTGACAGGCAATATTCAGTAGAAATATACAAGGGATATCGTACACAATCCCTTAAGACACAACAATAAAGAATTTACACACAGCACTTAAAAATCAGCTTCGAAAAGCAAGCGAAAACACCGCTTCTATAGCGTCAATATAAAGCGTAACACAGCAAACTCACTCGACGAGAGCTCAACGAACACTGACTGAACAGGGCACTTCCCGAAGGTTCCCCTTAACGCTCGAATTTTGATTACGTCATTGGAATACAGCTGAATTGTTAGGCTATTATGAGATTTTAAGGCTGAAAAACCAAGTTTACAAGGCCCATTGGGAAAATCGTGCCAAATGACCAAAATGTCGCCAAGCTTGGCGACTTCTGGCGAAATATCGCCAAATTTTTACCAAAAATATGTACCCAAAATTGAATTTACCGAAGACCTAGGACCCATATTCCTCGGGATTTCTAGAAATAGCAATAGAATCAATACAGAAACCCGAAATTCCGTATCTCGCGTTCTAGTTGACCGATTTTGATGCAAAAAAATGGAAAATATAACTATTTGCCGCGTAGAATACGAATTTTGAACTATTTTAAACCCTAGAACAGCGGGTTGCCCGAAAATTCGTAAGAATATGATTATAATTATATAGCAAGAAATCAATTTCATTTTCAGTGACTTTTTTGCAACGCATTACTAAGTATTCTCTAAATTTTCAATACTAAGACTCAGAGGATTGCTTGGCACAACAAGGCAATCCTCTGAAGTCTATCATAGTGAAAATTTCGCGTTCTGGGATAGGGTATATACACGGCTTTTTGAAACATGCACACAATTATTTTAGACACCTATAAATATCCCACAAACGATTTTAAACTATTCTCTAATAATATAGTATTCCCATTTCTCATATAATGAAAAATCGAATTTGGCGTTGACGAAAAATCTCGTATTGCGGACGAAGAGTGCGTTTTAGCTTTTGGATGGGTACTTGTGTAAAAATCACGTAAAAGCCCATTCGGGTAAGTCAAGTCTCGCTGTAGAGAGCATTGTAGCGAGTCCAGTGAACTTTGCCCACGTATAATAGTTATGAGGAGAAAAATATTAATAAAAACTTGGAGATGAAAGTAAAAAGAGTTAGAAATGAAGTGAAACCAAGGAGTGAAGTTGCAAACCATAGACATATGAAAACCAGAAGTGGCATTAGCTATCCTCGGTATTGGACACAAATGAAGTAACTGTGTTGGTCAAAGTATGGCGGAACATTTTGTTCATTCCTTTTTTAATAACAGTGAAAGATGCACGATTAATAAGGATTAGAAAGTAAAGATGCACAGTTATATCTTACAATAGTTCTAAATACAAAATCTAAGTATTCTGAAGTAAAAAGTCTTTCACTTATGTCTCCTTCTGACGTGGATTTATAGCGAGCTTCGAGCCAAGCACACAAATTCGAAATAAATGTTACACAATACAGTTATGTCTATATCTGTATGGTTATGTCAAATACGTAATTATTCTCGGCGCCAACTTTGGCGACATCACTTCTTTAAAATTGGAACTTTCGCCCTAGAATAACACATTAATGCGGCAATGTTTTGGTCAAAGCAATATGGCGTTTCGGTTACAGTTTCGGCTTCATTATCAGGTAGGTAATGCCATCTCCTGGTATTCATATCTCTATGGTGCGAACCAGCACTGATCTCTTAAGGAGGTAGGTACCTATCCTCTCTCAAGGAGGAAATTGAAATATGCATCCAAAGGGAAAAAAAAAACAGGGAATGTTATATGAAAAATCACTAGAAACCACTAAAATATGCACTTCCAATTGCAAATATGCAATGGCATGTTATCCGAAGTCCATCAATAAATAATACAAAAATAAACGAATGAGCAAATAAATAAATCACTTATTCAACTCTTTTATTTACTTTTCTAACAAATGAGTCAACAATCAGTGATAATGTATGAAAAAATAAAGGGAAAGGTATTGCACAGCGAGGAATCCAACCTGTGCATGCAAGAGCAGGAGTCCTCAGCTTACCATTCACGCCTTAGCAGAATGCTTAAGCAGGCATATGGGTGTCCAAAAAACAGGGCAAAACGCTTTCACTCTTTATATTTTACAAATAAATGAACAATGTATTTTTTTTTAATTTTCAAAAGAAGGTAGGGAAAACGATTTGAACATTACATTTAGAAAAAAATTCTATCGTTAATTTTCAAAGAATTACAATTTTTAAATTTGTATACGACCCCCGTATAAGAAAATTCCCGTTTAGTAAAATGTGCCCCATACACTAATGAGGCGAAGTAGAACATTTGAGAATTATATCCTAAAAAGTGTCAGAAATATAAAGATAAATACATGCTGACTTAAACCACTTTCCAGTGGCTTTCGAAGGGAAAAAAACCAGGCGTTTCAGGAGTCATGCAAAAATAATGAAAGAAAGAAATGCTTTGCACACTTTCCATACACGTTCACATTCGAATGCATGTGTAGTCCCTGACATGTTTTTTTTTTTAATATGTTTTATGGTCTTACTCTGAAAATTTGTTCAACGCCTCATTAGTGAGAGCGACACATTTTAAAAACTGGAATTTTTTTTTCTACGGGGGAACGTACACAAATTTAAAAACTGTAGCTTTTTGAAAATCAACGAGAGAATTTTTCTTCTTAAATTAGTCTTTTTACGTACATTATTTTGAACGTATTAAACAATGTACACTGGCCACTTATTTCTGATAGATAAAGAATTAAAGGGTTTTACCACCTTATTGTGACACCCTGCATAAATTGCCAGGGGAACATTCAGCGAATTACATTTGAGTGTTGCATTTTAGTACTCTGAACGAAGTATGATCACATGGTTATACCACCAACTGAAATTTGTCTTCTCAAAACCGTAGGGTCCACTTGTAAGAACGAGAACAACTGGAACGAGAAAAATCTGCTCCTTTTCTCTTGAGAAAATCATAAATACACATTCCCCCCCCCCTCCCTGCTAAGTAATTTTGTTTGAAAAATGGCATTAACATGGCCGAGTGGCTGAGACTCTGAACATGCTACATGGCTGTAGTGATGAAGGCGAAGGGTTATGGCCTGCCGCGTGGCAACCGATCTGGAGATTTGGGCCGTTTTCTCCAGATGTAACGTGTATGATGTAACGCATTAGAATCCCTTATAAAGTCTACCAGCCAAGCCAACCCCCGCCTAGGCAGATACCCTTTGTGTAGGTTTAATTTAAACACAATACCATTTCTTTAAAAATTGGACAAACTTTGACTTAAGCTAATTATGCATCTCATTAACCCTTTGACGACCGGTGGTTGCACACCTTATTTAAGCGCTTTCACTAGCCATGCAAAATAGGGTTAAATGATCCCGACGCTGAAAAAGTGCAGCCGTTGTCATCGATCCATTTAACTGTCGACAACATGGAGGTCGATTGAATAGCCCATCTTGCGTCACAAAGCAGTTTTCTGACAATTTGGAGCCAAATAGACGATTCGATCGACCGCCATGTCGTTGGTAGTTCAATAGATGGATGGCAACGTCTGTACTTTTTCAGCGTTAGACAGTCTTGCAAGTTGGTCTTCCATACTAATTGGGAAAATGCTTGCGCTTCAAAGGATTAATGCATGGCTACAGCAACAGTTAGAAGGATTTCGAAATATTCACGTACCTCCACTAAGAACGACGTTAGCCGTTGCAGCAAAAACTAGGATCCATATACTTGCGAACATATTCAGAGCACTGAGAGCGAGGTGACACTGAAAAAGGAAATAGAAGTATGCTTCACATTCGAAACGATATACAAGCCTCCGGTGTGTCATGTGGCACCGGTACCATAGTAGAAGAGGTGTGGCGGAAACTGGATACTGTTTTCTTTCACAATAGTGTCAAACTTTTGGCATTTGTATTCGATACTTGTGAAATGAAAGACAAAATGTCAAAAAAACTTCCTTGTTTCCCATTGAAAAATGCAAGAGTCACACTTAACCCATTAAGAGCCAAAGCTCCCATTTCGGGAACATCTTATAAATAAAAATGAAATTCTGTTTGTTTGTTTGTTTGTTTGTTTGTGGATTTGATTCGTATACAAATCCACAAAAATGGACCTATCGGCCTGAAATTTAGTACAGATATGTAAAATAATATAGAATAACTCATAGTCCACTTTAAAACTTTGAAAGTCCACCCGTTCCCGGAATTTAAGAGATTTTTTATGCTCTTCACGCAAAAATCTTTCCGTAATTGTAACCCCTGTAGTGAAAAAAGTGTGAAATAAGGATCGTGGTTGCCATGTGTGGCGATTTTGCCGAATAAAATGTTTTAAATTCTCAAAGTAAAAATAAAAGAATAATAATGATTTTTTTTTTGTTAGTTTATATTCGTAAGGTTATTTTTTTTAAATTATAATATCGTGTGCATGGGAAATCAGAGCAGGAATGTAATGCTTTACACGCAAAACAATAAGAATTGAAGATTTCCGAGGCTAATAGGTAAATTATTTTAGTTTGGCGAAAAAATAAAATGGCTCAAATGCCGATTTTGTGAAAGTGAGTTCTAGCGGTTTGCACAGATTTCAGCTTGGCGCAATTTATTGAGAGCTTAAGGAAATAGATTTTTGAAAACAAGTGCAAACGTTTTATTAGAATACAGCGTTAAATTTTAATGATCCGTGAAGAAATAATGCAGTTATTAAGGGATTTCAATTGATCTATCTCCAGAATTCTCGCCAAATGAGTACATTGATTTAAGTTGGGGGAATTCCGCCAAATTTCAGAAAATTGAAATCTTCTCATTTAGTACATCGGAGTAATGAGGAATAAAACACGTTATAGTTGATAATTTTAAAAAATTCGGCTGTATTAAGGGATTCAACTTTTCAAATAAAGGCTTGCTTTACTTTTTCGCGGTCGAACCATTTCCCATATATTATTGCTGCAAGTCAATGCTTCGAATGATTTCCTGAAAAAACGCTTGCAAAATGGCGTATGTTGGCACTTTGGCGAGGCTTAGATTTGAAACTGGATTTTATTTGAGACTGGGATATATAATGACACTGGTTATAGATAAAAATGAATGTTGGTATGAGTGTATGAGGTTGAGAAACTCCAGCACCGTTGCACCATGAAATTTGGTTCACCTAAGTCTTCATGGAGAAGCTTTTTATGCTATCCGTTTTCCTCTAACTTGCCACCAGGTGGCGCAGCAGAACGTCGAATTCTATTCTGTTTAGCCGTTTGCTATGCGAATATCGTCCAACCGATTTCGATGAAATTTGGTACACGCGAATATTAGAACACGGAGAATATTTTTCACTATCCATTTTGCTGTAACTTGCCGCTAAATGGCGCTGCAAAGCATCAACTTCTATACCGTTCGACCGATCGGCATAAAATTTTTTATACTTACACATTTGAGCACGAAGAATATATTCTAACTGCGTTCCTTTTGATGTTACTCACCACTAGATGACACTGCAATGCATTATTATTTTAAGTCGCTACTAGATGACGCTGCAGCAGGCCAAATTCTTGACCATTCAAACGGTCGCTATGAAAATCAGTATACATAGCTATTTGAACAATGAGAATATTTTGGCGTTATCCATTTTGCTATAACTCGCCACTTGACGGCGCTGTAGCAAATCATTACTTTAATTAACTACTAGATGGCCCTGCAGTGTATCACTTCTTGACTGTGCAAAGGATCGTTATGAAAATTGGTATACATAGATAGTTGAACACGGTCGCTATGAAAATCAGTATACATAGCTATTTGAACAATGAGAATATTTTGGCGTTATCCATTTTGCTATAACTCGCCACTTGACGGCGCTGTAGCAAATCATTACTTTATTGAACCACTGGATGGCCCTGCAGTGTATCACTTCTTGACTGTGCAAATGATCGCTATGAAAATAGGTATACATAGATATTTGAAAACGGGGAAGAGTTTGGCGCTCTCCATTTTCCTATAACTTGCCACTAGATGTCGCGTCAACACATGAACTTCAGGACTGTCCAGCCGATAGTCATGAAAATTCGTATACATCGATATCTGAATGCGAAAAATATTTTCGCCGTATCCGTTTTGCTAAAACTCGCCACTAGATTGCGCTACGCCGCATGGCCTTCTGCACCGTACAAACGATTACCTTGCAATTCGGTATGCATGATTATTGGACACAATATAACGCGATATCCACTTTGCTATATCTGTTTATTACAATGAATAGTAATCACCACAAATCGTAATATTAAAAAGTCCATTCATTCCCGTGCGAAGAACGGGTACTTCAGCTAGTCTATTATATATTTTTTTCTTAAAATATTTTAACGCAATTTACGAAATACACATTTTATATAAACATTTACACTATAGGGTGTGTTATATATTTTTATCGGAACAATATATTTTAATTTAATGTTTTTTTCTAATTTTTAAAAAAGTGAAATTTTGTCTTTATGACTGTCTTATATAAAACTAAAATAAAAAATAAATAAATAAATAAATGGTCACTTAAATGTTTCAAGTAGAATGCCTATTTAAAACCAACATCTTGAAGAACAACATTCTTAAAATCCTGCATGAATAGATTCCTATAAAGGAATGTTATGAACGCTTATATTTCTTGTTCCCACAGCGGGAGCTTTGGCGCCCTCCCACTAGTTAGCATTTCCAGTTACTCTGTATTGGGTTCCTGGTCATTCTGGCATTCCTGGTAATGAGATGGCGGATTCTCTTGCCAGGTTGGGCTCTGGCTCTTTTTTTGTTGGACCTGAGCCGGTTCTCGGTATCTCGAGTAAATGTTACAGGGATACTGTGTTTAGCCACTTTAGCAAGCTTCAGTATTCCAGCTGGCTTAAGTGTAATGGCCAGAGGCAGGCCAAAGAGATCAATCTTGGCTTTCCTGGTGTTAGATGCAAGGAACTTCTGTGTCTCAACAGGTCCAGTCTCCGTAGGGCTATTGGCCTGTTAACTGGGCACTGTTGCCTTAAAAGGCATCTTAACATAATGAAGGTTGTCGATGATCCCACTTGTCGGGGTTGTCTTCTTAAGGAGGAAACTGCTTTACACATCCTCTGTGAGTGTGAGTACTTCTCTGATTATAGGTTTGAGCATCTTGGGCGCCATGTCATTGAGTCCTGGGAGCTTCACAAAATGTCTGTTAGGTCTATGCTGATGTTCGCATCTGCTACTGGGCTCTTTTCGTAGGGCCTTTTTCATATTGCTTGGAGATGATACAATAGACCCATGGTCGCGGTGCCTGGCCCTTTTTGGGCCTCCCCTCCAAGTCATAAGTCATAGCATTTCCAGATTGATTTTGCTACCGTTCAACAATAAAGAAATGTTTGGCACTTCGCAGGCTGGTTATTTCGTACATTATAGTATCAACAACAAAAATAATTACTTTATATATACAGTTTTGAGCAGCATCTGCGTAAAAAAAGGAATTGCTGTATCCAAAATGGAGAAAGACATTTATCCCCATAACACGCCAAAGCTACGGGAACATGCTATATTTCCTAAATGCTTTGAGTTAAAAAAAAATTTCAACTGTTCTATATTAGAGGCATGCAATGTATGTAAAAAATGTATATACATTTAAAAATTTCTATCTGATTTTCATAGCGGCGTTTAATGGGTTAATAATGTTTTCAATAATGGGTACATATCAGAAAAATCTTTTTCAGAGAATTTGATGTTTGATGTTTGTGTGTTATTGCAAGCCAGGGAATTTCTCAGGGGAAGATTGAAAACGAGAGGGGGGGCCTTTCGGGGAATTTAGAGGGAATGGAATATTAGTATATGCAGTGTTTAAAAATTAGGCTTACGTGCCTAAAAGCAGAGCCAGAAAAGCAAGAGAAAGCAAAAAAAGCAAGCCCCCAGAGCAAGAAAAAGAAAGTGGGCTCATAATTTCATTGTAATATGTGTTTTAAACAGGATTTCTAAAAATTGTCTGATTTTTTAAATTTAAATTAAGCAGAGAAAATTCTTTATTACTTACAATTTTTATTGAGATAAATAATCTGTCATTTTCTTTTGTTTGAAATGGGCAGATGCTACTTTAAAAATACCGTTTTCGATATCCATAATAGACTTTTGTAAAGTCTCTGCATCATCAATGCGACATTCAAAAAATCGGGATAATGTTTTTGCATCATTTAATGCGTCGGGTATGCTAGCAGGCGAAATAGATAAAAGATCGCTCCCTTCATTCATACACAATTCATCTCGCTAGAGAATCTGAAAATTGACAACGAATGCTTCTGAAGGTACTGAAATTTCAGAGAAAAGGAAATAAGATTCTTAAGAAAAGCAAAGGGCTGGGCAATCGCCGATCCGCCGACCTGGCGAGTCCGGTCCTGATTGTAAGATTTCAAGTGGCGCTTTTCAAATTTTGTCTTACTTATTCTCAGACACATTGAAGACTTTTTAAATAATTTTGTGCCCGGAATTATTTTATTTCTTATAATTTATGATCTTGCATGAAGAGGGAGCATTTTGCACACCAAATTACATCATGATAAAAATATTCAACCAATTTTTATCCCCTAACGAATATCTGGAAAACGAATTCTAGATTCACATTCCTCAGAGCAACCATTTCAATTATCTGCCAAGGAGATATTTGGTAATGGAAATACTAATGCCTATAGACAGAATTTTCCAATGTCCTAGACTTTTCTTAAGTGTGATGTCTGTTTTATGGTTACAATAAACTAAAAGGGAAAAAAATGGAATGAAATACAGTGAAACCTCTCTGAGCGGTCACCCCTCTAAACAGCGAATTTTTCATGACACGGATTTTTCGGTTCATAGATCCAATGTTAAAATAACATCTGTCAGCGGCCATCTGACCCCCTCTAAACGGCCACCGAGTGGGATTGCCCATCACACTTTTCGGGGAAATTCTACTCACTCCTTGCTTTAATTTTGAGCGGAAAAACTCAAGGTCAGGAGTTTGGCGAAGGTAAGCGTGTTTTAAATCCTTTTAATCATATGTAAAATTAATTTGAGGTTAATTTAAATTAACTAAACAGTATGTTTGTGTATATAAACATTCTCACAAATGAATTTTTGTGCATTTCAGGCGCTCATTCCGTGTCTGACGAGGAATTTGCCGATGTTTGTAATGGCGAGCAAGCTAAACTTTCAACACAAGCAACTATAGGGAAAACCGATGAAATGATCGAAAATTCCGAAGCGCTTACAAACGAATCGGTTAGAGATCTGCTTTTAAGGTAAAAGACGAACTTGAAAAAATGATTGTTTCAGAGAAAAGTAAAAACTTAAAGGAGACACAAATTTTATCCTTTTTTCAAAACATGTAAGAAAGCACTAAATTTTCTCTTTAGATAAATTTTTAATTTCAATTTAAATAAGGACTATGTGCTAGACTTGATTATCCCTTTTATGCCTAGTGTCCCTTTTTTGGGACGGCATTTTCGCTATTAGTCGAAAACCTTATTTATTTTTCCTAGCCTTTATTCATGAGTATTGAGCCTCAACTCTACAAAATATTTTAACATGACCAAGTAGGATGTTGATGTTTCGATTTTTATGCATAATGATTTTAAAGGAAATCATCCCTTGTTCAAGAATTTGACATCAGAAATTTATCTATTATTTCTGTTATCAGTAAATATCGAAGAAAGTCGCAAAAATATCCAGGCACAAATGGGTTAAATTACGCATTACAGCAATTCCCTTATAATAGTAAATGCGGCCAAATATTCTCGGTACGGTGGGGTGGCCGCTCAGAGAGGTTTCACTGTATCTTTAATATTATATCAAATTATAGTATACTGATTACAATATATTATTTACTCTTAATGCTACATCAAATGCTATAATAAAAGTATCCAAACGTACCTGAGATGCAAGCTGCAACTGAATATCGAATGGGACAATGCGTATAAAAGTTGAAGATGTTCTGTGCTAGTATTTGCTCTTACAGGAAAGTAACACTTAAAAAATCTTTTTTTTTCTTCTTAATTTTGCCCCTTGCTGTCGTCAACACGCGATTTCAGCGGAATTGGTTGTGCAATATCCTATTGTATTTATCCTTGAAAAGTGATTGTCCTTAATACATGCTAACTTCAAAGCTCTCCTACAGTTGAAACGTTGTTTCATCGTAGTATATTCTTTTTTTTCTTTTGTGTGTTTGTTTCCATTAACCCTTTGAGGCGCAACCCTTTTCCAATGCTGGAAAAAGGGCAGGCGTTGCCATCGCTCGACTTAACTACCAGCAAGATGGCGGACGATCGAAACGTTCATCGCGTGCCACAGATCTAGAGACCCTTTTTTTAACGACAGCCGGCTGTGCTCACGCACAGCCAGCTGCTCACGCACAGCCAGCTGCGTCAAAAAAAGGGTCTCTAGATCTGTGGCACGCGATGAACGTTTCGATCGTCCGCCATCTTGCTGGTAGTTAAGTCGAGCGATGGCATCGGCTGCCCTTTTTCCAGCATTGGGCAATCTATCCAGCTGTTCTCGCGTTCTTCCATTTTTCAGCAAATGTCAGTGCTGCTAAAAATAATCGTGACCATTCTTTTACGGGAAATGACGTGCTAAAAAGTAAAGAATTCTGGTGGAGCTATGTCACCCGCAACTATTTTTATAGAAATCCAGTCTATTCTTCGTGACTGGCAACAGTCAAAACGTTAGAGTTGGGTGTTCCCAGAGCGGGATCACTGCGCCTTAAAGGGTTAATAGAGATACGTACGTTAATTTTCTCCAACAGCGTCTCTTATGAGTTTTGTATTCAAGAAAAATAATGTAACAAGCGTATAGCGAGCGGTCAATACGAAAATTCGATGTCATTTTTCAGTATTAAGGTTGGGAAGTGAAGAAATAATTTACTGATTACGTGCTGTTTTAATAGTTAAATATCAAGCTAAAAGCATAAAGTATTTAAAGAAAAAGGATCGATATGAGAAACACTTTTAATTTAATGAACACGAATTCTGTGCTTAGCCCTTTAACGCGCAGTGTTCCCGCTCAGGGAACACCCAACTCCGACGTTTTGACTGTTGCCAGTTACGAAGAACGGATTTGATTTCTATAAAAATAGTTGCGGTTGGCATAGCTCCACGAGAATCCTTTACTTTTTAGCGCGTCGTTTCCCGTTATCCCGTCCGTCGTTTAGATTATTTTTAACAGCCCTGACATCTGCTGAAAAATGGAAGAATGCGAGGAACAGCTGGATCGATTGCCCAATGCTGAAAAAAGGGGCAGCCGTTGCCATCGCTCGACTTAACTGCCAGCAAGATGGCGGACGATCGAAACGTATCGTCCGCCATCTTGCTGGCAGTTAAGTCGAGCGATGGCAACGGCTGCCCCTTTTTTCAGCATTGGGAAAGGGTTGCGCCTCAAAGGGTTAACAGGATATATTTTGGTCTAATACATATTAAATTAACAAATCTTCCGATGAACCGTTTCTATTTTTAAAACACATAATCTAATGTCGTTATTATAGGGTCATTCCTGAAGAGATGGAACATGTTTTTTTCTTCATTCTCTAAAAGCCATATACTTATTATATATATTTCTCAGTATATATACATATTGTATATGATATTTCTTACAAAATCCTAATGCAGAAGATCATATACGTAAAGGAATTCTTTTTATGATTTTTAAAAATACTTACTATGTTGTCCCCCTCACCCGGGCTACTACCCCTGAGTGAGATGAACCCTATGAATGGAAAAGATGGACCACCATAAAATAATGAGAATGTTGCACGTGCATTAAATTTATAAATGTTTTCATTAAATGAAAATGAAAATTAACTTACTTGGAATTAAGTTAACTTTAATTAATTTATTAAGTTTACATAAATTACTATGTGACATTTAATATGCATGAAATGCAGTAGGTAATACAGTGGGTAAAGCACCGTACTCCTGTTTCGGGTTCAACTCCCGGCGGCCGAGGTTCGATCCCCGACTAGGCGTGGTTGTCATGTCCGTCCCTTCATAGGGGGCGACGGTGGTCCCCCTACTAGGTGCCCCCATAACGAAGAGACCAACAATTCCGGCTTGTTGTAGCCAAAGCCTTCATGGCAGAGGCCGGCCATTAGAAAAAAATGTATATAACAAAATATTCAACCAACCCCTAACGAATATCCGGAAAACTAATTCTAGATTCACATTCCTCAGAGCAACCATTTCAAGTATCTGACAAGGAGGTATTTGGTAGTGGGAATACTGATGCCAACAGACAGAATTTTCCAATGCCCTAGACTTTTCTTAAGTGTGATGTCTATTTTATGGTTACAATAAACTAAAAGGAAAAAAAAAGGAATGAAATACAGTGAAACCTCTGCAAACCCTGTAATTCCGTTTCTAAAAAAGTAGGAATTCAACGCAAGCCGAGCCAAGCAGCCAAGAAAGTTTGTGCAGTTCATGCCGACGATGTTGTATCAGAAAGAACAGCCAGGCATTACTTCAGTTAGTGCTTCGTTCTGGAGATTTTGATGGCACCTCGCTCTGGTCGGAAAATGGTTGAAAACGACATTATTGGATTAGCATATAACCAACAACACATTGCTACTGAAGAGCTGAACATGGACCACAAAACCATTTTAGACTTAAAAGATTAGAGAAATGCTGGATGTATATATAACTTTAAAAAATATAATGACTTAAAGATTGACACAAAACCTGGTCCATCTCTTCCGCCTAGACGTGGTACATCTCTCTGGCCTAGGCATGGTCTATCTCTCCCGATCGTCCGGATGAGAAGTAAAACCCACCCTGACTCAACATTGTGGATTTCACGTCGCCATTTCAGGTTATTCGGAAACCTACATGTTCCCCGAGATTACATCATCCAAACTAGATTGATCACACATAAGATAAAACTATTAATAGTGGAATTATAACCATATGAAAAAAATATTAGACTCACCAGCAGCAACAATGATAATTAGCTGAAAAATTATTATGTTTTTTGAGAAGCAAATAGTAGCACGCCTTATAAAGTATCTTTAAATGTCTCACTGAGGTAGTTGCGCCATGTATGGAGAGCCGCATTAACCCTTTGAGGCGCAACCCTTTCCCAATGCTGAAAAAAGGGCAGCCGTTGCCATCGCTCGACTTAACTACCAGCAAGATGGCGGACGATCGAAACGTTCATCGCGTGTCACAGATCTAGAGACCCTTTTTTTTGACGCAGCTGGCTGTGCGCACAGCCAGCTGCATCAAAAAAAAGGGTCTCTAGATCTGTGGTACGTGATGAACGTTTCGATCGTCCGCCATCTTGCTGGTAGTTAAGTCGAGCGATGGCAACGGCTGCCCTTTTTTCAGCATTGGGCAATCTATCCAGCTGTTCTCGCGTTCTTCCATTTTTCAGCAGATGTCAGTGCTGTTAAAAAGAATCGTGACCATTTTTGACGGGAAAGGACGTGCTAAAAAGTAAAGGATTTTCGTGGAGCTATCACCCGAAACTATTTTGATAGAAATCCAGTCTATTCTTCGTGACTGGCAACAGTCAAAACGTCAGAGTTTGGTGATCCCAGAGAGGGAACACTGCGCGTTAAAGGGTTAACTAAATATCTGGCTGGTCCATCTCACCAGGTGGACCATCTATTCCGGAATTACCCTACAGGGTAAAAAGAATACATCAAGGAAAAGCTCGTATCGTTAATTTTTCTAAAGTGACAGTTTTAAAATTTGTATACGACCCACGTATAAAAAAATTTCCGGTTAGTAAAATGCACTCCATACACTAATATGGTGATAAACAAAATTTCACCCTTTCATCATAAAACGCCTCAGAGATATCTTTCAACAAAGATTATCATGGGCTGTCTATGAACTTGAATGTGAACGTTTAATGCAAGAGCCCCAAAAAATGGTTTTCTTTCGTAATTTTTGCATGAACATTGTAAAGCAATTATCTGATGTGATTTTTCCTCTTTTGACAGCTGTTGAAAAGTGATTTAAGTCGCCATATATTTATCTTTATATCTCTTGATTACACTTTTAAGAGTATAAGTCTCAAATTTTGTGTATTATCTCGTTAAGGTATGGAGCCCATTTTGCTAATCGGAAATTTTTTGTGTACGTGAGTGGTATACAAATTTAAAAAGTTTTAAAAAAATTACGAGAGGAATTTTTTTTTAACATAGACGTTTTTCCTACCTTATTTTGAATAATTTTTTAATGCCCATTGCCACTTATTTCTCATAGATAATGAATTAAACCGTGTTATCACAATTTTTGGGACACTCTGTATATCACAGTTAAATGATCATACTCATGTCTAAAAATAAGAACACTTTAAGCGTAATTTGAAATGCTCAATTTAAATGTTTAAATCCTCCATGGTTCAGTATCAGAAAAGGTTAGGTTAAGAAAAAAGATTTTTGCCGATTTTCTGAACTAGGTGATGTTAGGTGGCACATATCACAGGCAACACTTATTTGATAGGAGATAACTGATGCGCATTTCAAAGGAGACAATTCGAACTACACTTTGGGGAAAAAAGTAACGTCAACTCGTCATTTGGATCGAAAATAATACCACTAAAAATATGAGCCTAAAAAAGGTAAAATCCGATAAAATTTGTACTTCCGTTTCTAAAAAGGGAGGAATTCAACGCAAGCCGAGCCAAGCAGCCAAGAAAGTTTGTGCAGTTCATGCCGACGATGTTGTATCAGAAAGAACAGCCAGGCATTACTTCAGTTAGTGCTTCGTTCTGGAGATTTTGATGGCACCTCGCTCTGGTCGGAAAATGGTTGAAAACGACATTATTAGCATTTAACCAACAACGACATTGCTGCTGAAGAGCTGAACATGGACCACAAAACCATTTTAAACTTAAAAGATTAGAGAAATGCTGGATGTACAAAAAAAAAGCTCCATGTTTGGGTGCTTCATAAATTATCGTTTAAAAAAAAATAATAACAAAAAAAATTACGGTTGGGGGACCCCCGTCAGGAATAAAGTTCCTCGTATCTTTTTTTTTTTTTTTTTTTCAACTCCCAATGTCATAGGGAATCATAGGGATGTTTTGTTTTAATGACTATGTCATTTTATCTGTCACCCCCTTTATTAAAAATTGTCTCAAAAAAGCGACATAATTTTACATATTAGCACAGATATGTAAAATAATATAGAATAAATCGTAGTCCACTTTAAAACTTTGAAAGTCCACCCGTTCCCGGAATTTAAGAGATTTTTAATGCTATTCACGCAAAAAGCTTTCCGTAATTGTAACCCCTGTAGTGAAAAAAGTGTGAAATAAGGATCGTGGTTGCCATGTGTGGCGATTTTGCCGAATAAAATGTTTTAAATTCTCAAAGTAAAAATAAAAGAATAATAATGATTTTTTTTGTTAGTTTATATTCGTAAGGTTATTTTTTTTTTTTTAATTATAATATCGTGTGCATGGGAAATCAGAGCAGGAATGTAATGCTTTACACGCAAAACAATAAGAATTGAAGATTTCCGAGGCTAATAGGTAAATTATTTTAGTTTGGCGAAAAAATAAAATGGCTCAAATGCCGATTTTGTGAAAGTGAGTTCTAGCGGTTTGCACAGATTTCGGCTTGGCGCAATTTATTGAGAGCTTAAGGAAGTAGATTTTTGAAAACAAGTGCAACGGTTTTATTAGAATACAGCTTTAAATTTTAATGATCCGTGAAGAAATAATGCAGTTATTAAGGGATTTCAATTGATCTATTTCCAGAATTCTCGCCAAATGAGTACATTGATTTAAGTTGGGGGAATTCCGCCAAATTTCAGAAAATTGAAATCTTCTCATTTAGTACATCAGAATAATGATGAATAAAACACGTTATAGTTGATAATTTAAAAAAATTCGGCTGTATTAAGGGATTCAACTTTTCAAATAAAGGCTTGCTTTACTTTTTCGCGATCGAACCATTTCCCATATATTATTGCTGCTAAGTCAATGCTTCGAATGATTTCCTGAAAAAACGCTTGCAAAATGGCGTATGTTGGCACTTTGGCGAGGCTTAGATTTGAAACTGGATTTTATTTGAGACTGGTATATATAATGACACTGGTTATAGATAAAAATGAATGTTGGTATGAGTGTATGAGGTTGAAAAACTCCAGCACCGTTGAGCACCGTTGCACCATGAAATTTGGTTCACCTAAGTCTTTTATCATGGAGAAGCTTTTTATGCTATCCGTTTTCCTCTAACTTGCCACCAGGTGGCGCAGCAGAACGTCAAATTCTATTCCGTTTAGCCGTTTACTATGCGAATATCGTCCAACCAATTTCGATGAAATTTGGTACACGCGGATATTAGAACACGGAGAATATTTTTCAGTATCCATTTTGCTGTAACTTGCCGCTAAATGGCGCTGAAAAGCATCAACTTCTATACCGTTCGACCTATCGGCATAAAATATTTTATACTTACACATTTGAGCACGAAGAATATATTCTAACTGCGTTCCTTTTGATGTTACTCACCACTAGATGACACTGCAATGCATTATTATTTTAACTCGCCACTAGATGACGCTGCAGCAGGCCAAATTCTTGACCATTCGAACGGTCGCTATGAAAATCAGTATACATAGCTATTTGAACAATGAGAATATTTTGGCGTTATCCATTTTGCTATAACTCGCCACTTGACGGCGCTGTAGCAAATCATTACTTTATTGAACCACTAAATGGCCCTGCAGTGTATCACTTCTTGACTGTGCAAATGATCGCTATGAAAATAGGTATACATAGATATTTGAACACGGGGAAGAGTTTGGCGCTATCCATTTTCTTATAACTTTCCACTAAATGTCGCGTCAACACATGAACTTCAGGACTGGCCAGCCGATAGTCATGAAAATTCGTATACATCGATATCTGAATGCGAAAAATATTTTCGCCGTATCCGTTTTGCTAAAACTCGCCACTAGATTGCGCTACGCCGCATGGCCTTCTGCACCGTACAAACGATTGCCTTGCAATTCGGTATGCATGATTATTGGACACAATATAACGCGATATCCACTTTGCTATATCTGTTTATTACAATGAATAGTAATCACCACAAATCGTAATATCAAAAAGTCCATTCATTCCCGTGCGAAGAACGGGTACTTCAGCTAGTATTTAAATATTATTAGTTCGCAACAGCTTTAATCTATTGTTACAAAATTTCGTAGCCTGTAGAATATGCATCACATGTCATTTTATCTATGTCATTTTATCTCTCGCCCCCTTTTTCGGAAATTGTCCAAAAAATGTGTCCCAAAAAAGCGACATAATTTTACATATATTTAAACTAGCTGAATGCCCCGTTCTTCGCACGGGAAAGAATGGATTCTTTTTTTATATTACGGTTTGTTGTTACTATTTATCATCATAAATAGATATAGCAAAATTGATATCGCATAAATATTACTGTGGCTGTGCCGGGCACAGACGGCTGCGTCAAAAATGGTTCTCTAGATCTGTGGCACGCGATGAACGTTTCGATTGTTCCGCCATCTTGCTGGTAGTTAAGTCGAGCGATGGCAACGGCTGCCCTTTTTTCAGCATTGAAAAAGGGTTGCGCCTCAAAGGGTTAACAGTCCGCTTAGTACAGAAGCTTTCACAGATGCTGTATTTCTCACATAAATTAAAACAATTTCGCAGGCAGAAATTCAGTGCAAATATGCAAGGGATTTCGTAGACAGTCCCCCAAGACTCAGCAACGAATAATTTACACACAGCACTTTAAAACAATGCTTCGAAAAGGCAAGCGAAAATACGGCTACTACAATTCACATCGAACACACCCAACGAATGCTCGGTGAGAAACTGAAACTGGGGAGTCTCTCATGCCTGTATTCGTAGGTGACGCAAAAGCTACTAGGAGCTTCTATAAGAATGTATCTCTGGAAGATTCCACATAGAACGGGACTTCTATAGTAGATATAGCAAAATTAGTTAATTAATTGAGTAATATTAGACTATACGTGATGTTAATGCAGTAAAACAAACTTTAAAGGTTCTGTTTCGTCGATAGCTTCCAAAAATACAAATTCAATTATTCTAAAACATTCTTTATTTAAACTCAACAGCTTTTAAAAACAATTTAAAACTTCTAAAATTATCAAATGCTAGATACAATACGAGCAGCCAACATGCTGCAAACACCAAGAAAGCACAAGCAATATCGAACACAAAACTAAATTTTTACGTGCAAGTTGCCAGCTCCCAAAGCATTTTATTATTATTATTATTTTAACGTGCCATCTGGGGACTAAACTCAAAATTAAATTTCAAATACGAAGCAGATTCCTTTTGAAAAATTGCGCCAAATGTCCAAAATGTCGCCAAGCTTGGCGACTTTTTGGCAAAATATCACTGAATTTGGAGCTAAAAATAAGTTTCCAAAAGTGAGGTTAGCGAAGGTCTAGGACCCATATTTCTCGAGATTTCCAGAAACGCTATACTAATCAATGGGGAAACCCAAAACGCCCTATCTCCGGTTCTAGTTGACCAATTTTAATGCAACAAAAAGCAAAATTTACCTATTTAATACGTAGAATACGAATGTTAAACTAATTTTAACATCCAGGAGGCAGAACAGAGAGAAAAAATCGTAACATTATATAATTTTCGAATTAATTGGTGTATATTTATGACAGTTAGAGCACGGACCTGTGGACAGAAAAAGGGAAATCTTAAACACCTCTCGATGTTGCCGGAAAGATGAAAATATAAATATGTATTCCTCTTATACAAAATAACGGCATCGTATGATCACGGAGAGCGAAAATCTTATTATTTTAAATGTTAGCAGTCTAAAAGTAAGGCTAAAAAATCAATGTTTGAAATTTTGTTTGCATGTAAATCGGTTAAGGCATCGGAAACCCTTAAAAATTCCTCCGTACAACGCAACTCTCATCTTAGGCAATAGCCCTTCCTTGCGTATGGCTTTGTCTTAACACAGCACACTAAATCAGTGGATTCGAGGCGCGTGTTACGAATTTTCAAAATAGCCATTCAAATGGTCATAGCTTAATATTATCGCATTAGGCATATTTTTAATTCCCCGCCAAATAATGAAAAAAATCGCCAAGTTAGGGTTCATTTTTCGAAAAGAGAAAATTTTCGCACTCTGTTGACGCTTTATCGCAAAAGTTGCCAAAACTGGTGACTTCAACTAGTATGTATATTAGTTAAAGATGCCCAGCTCTATTTAGCTTGTAACATATGACATTGTTACTGATTACTACATGAAAATTATCGTGGAAAGTTGGATAGGTGGAACTGAAAAGTTCAGAAATTGATTTTTAATCAGTTCCCTCCCTCGATCAAATACAAAATATAAATTTTGTATCAGTCTATCTACGTGTAGACTTCACCTTAAAAATTTTCATTTTAACTGTAATTTATGAACCACAGTTCTTACGTAGATAACTACGATGCATTCTTTTTATATTATATATGAATTAGAGAAACTAAAAAAAAATGTTTTCCCACTGTATTAAAGCTTTGTAAGCACTGCGTAAAATACAAACATAAGTTATTCAAGGACAGCATAAAAGGATAGTGTGCAACAGCATCAATAGCGTGTTGATGATGTTAAAGAAAAAAAAATCGTACAGGCATTGCTTCCTTGTATGAATAAAAGCTAAATTTCAGAATAAGAATTCGAATTCTGCATACATATATATATTACTCCGTTTTTTGCATAAGTACTGGCTTTCCGAATCAGTTATTGGCTTACTGCTGCAGTTTATGTTTCAGGTACGTTTGAAGAATGTGTTTGGTTATTTCAATAGACATATAAAAAATGTCTTACATTCCAATGGGCGCTTTTTATTCCTTTACGCTCTGACCTATACTATCGTGAGAGTAACCTACATTTTCTTTTTCTTTTCATAAGTAAATGATATATAAAAATAATAGCACAATTGCTCATATTTCTTTCGAGTTCTCTCTTATTCGATAAAATTAATTAGTTGTTAAATAAATTGGAAATTTAATATATATTCAAATACTTTTTTAGTGGAGGTACAGAATAAAGTTTTAACGTAGGGCTATTGATCGTAAACATAAAATCTCCTTGATTCAAAATATTTTCCGAAGGTCTTAAAAAAGTTGCAATTAAAAGGAAAAATGAAAGTGAATTCTAAGCCAATTCTAAATTTCATATCAGTTAGTGCTGGAGTTATATTAAAATTTAATTCCTTATAGAATGACTCTTAAGCTGCTACGCCACCAGCGGGGGCGCTAGCCCGATATATAATACAGAAATTTCAAAATTGAGGGACATGTTCTCAACGAAATCGATTGACTATAAGATCTTTACAAAAACCTGCTGATCGCGTGAGATTTAAAACTTTCGATATGTACAGTGTTAATCTCATAGAAATCATTTGGGAAATTTAAAAATAAGACTGTAAGATCTAATATAGTATGTAAAAATGGATTATCGTAAAGTTGATGGAATTTTTTGATTCGGAATTGATTTCTAATGTTGTAAAGAATAGTGGCTATTCGTACATGAAATACAGAATCTGAGAACGAAAATTAACTTCAGATGATGTTTTTATACTTTCGTGTGAAAGTAGCAAAATATGTGTCGTTTTGAATTCTTTTTTTAACTTTTTAACGCCCATTTATTTTTAGGAATGCTCTATTAAAACATTTTTCTTGCAATTGAGATTCTTAGAAAAGGAAAAAATAATAATTAATTGTTAAATAAAATTTATTTGAACACCTCTAAACTTTGTAAAATAACACACATAAAAGATAGTTATCAAACTATACGTACGTTTCGGTAGAAACGTTTTTTCAGTCCCCACTCTGTTTAAAAGATAAAACAATTAAAACTTTCTAAAATCGCACACTAAAGGTACTTATCAAACTAAACGCGTATTTCGATTGAAAAATTTCTGTCTTCTTCATATCAGTCGAAGTCCAAACACAGTCTGACTGGGGTAGGGAATTCAGTTCCCAGCTCCAATTTGAGCTTGGAGTTTAGGGGTACCTTCTAGGAGTACCTTTTATGTGTGTTATATAACAAAATTTTAATTATTTTATTTATATGTAGTCGGCACATTTGTAGCTCAGAAAGTTAAAAGTTGAATCTGAGTAAACCTCGGGCTTGGTACTTTCTAGGATTACCTTTTAGGTGAGTTAAATAACAAAATTTTTATTATTTTATTTATATGTAGTCGGTACATTTGTAGCTCAGAAAGTTAAAAGTTGAATCTGAGTAAGCCTTGGGCTTGAATCTCGAGGTGTTGAGCACGTTTAAGAGTTCATGAAAAAGTAGGTGAAAGAAATTGGAATTATCTCTTTCTCAGAGCGTTATTTCAGTAAGTTGTTCGAATATTAAATTATTCCTTGTCTATTTTCTTTTTCAGTTTCTCCTCACTCAATGATATGGAAATGATCTATAATATTCTAATTCTAATTTTGTCTGCTACGACTGCTGTCACTTCTAGTAGTATGGGTAGGTAAAATATTTTGGAATTAATCTCCTTTTTATTATTGTTCTTGATGTGATGGTATACAAGGTGTCCCAGAAAGGTGGTAACGTGTTTCAATTCTTTAACTGTCAGAGATAAGTGAGCAGTGTAAATTGAAAAAAAAATGTCCAAAATAAGATCGGATATAAGACTCGTTAAGAAAAAAATTCTCGTTATTTTCCAAAAAAAATACACTTTTTAAATTTTTATTCGACCCCCGTACAGAACAATTTCCAGCTAATAAAAAGTACTCTATACACTCATTAAGTGAGATATACCAAATTTGAGCCTATCATCATACGACGTCGCAGAGATATTTTTAAAGAAATGTGATCGGAGATTATACATGATTTTGAACATAAACGTTTATTGCTAGGATAGAAAAAAGATTTTCTTTCGTAATTTTTGTTCGACCCCTGAAAGACGATCATTCGAGACGGGTTTTTTTCCCTTCGAGAGCCATGGAAAAGTGGTTTAAGTCAGCGTTATATTTATCTTCATATCTCTGATCATAGGTGCACCGACGGAGGGGACTATGGGGACTAAAGCTCCCCCCCCCCCCCAAATATGGAAGAGTTAGAGGTGAAATGCTATAAAAAATTGTCACTAATGAATTTAAAAAATATTTTATTTTTAAAAAATATCATCAAATTACTTCTATTTTTAACCCCCCCTCCCAAAAACACACACACACTCAAAAAAGTCGGTACGTTGGTTTTTAAATCAATGCTTTCAGTTAGTGTATGAAATAAAGTTAAACTCGTCCACAACGGTACAACATCGCTGGAAAGATCGGACAATTATTTATGATCTATAACAAGTTACGTCGGTTGGTAGTGGGCTTGCATTATATAGGCAAGTGGTACAGAATATTTTGACGTTAAAAAGAGTTATAACTACTATACTAGCGATCCCTAAACCGAGTTCAGCAACATTTGTAACAACAGTCCCTCCCGAACTAAAATCCTGGTGGTGCCACTGTCTCTGATACTTTTTAAGGTATAACTCTCAAATTTTGTATGTCACCTCATGAGTGTATGGGGCACATTTTGCTCATTGAAAATTGTTTTGTACGGGGGCCGTATACAAATTAAAAAGTGTAACTCTTTGAAAATTAACGAGAGGATTTTTTTCTTACGAGTCTAATTTCCGACATTATTTTCAACAGTTTTTCAATTTTCAATTCTATTTTTCTATTCTTTTTCAATTCTAATAGATAAAGAATTAAAACCCGATACCACCTTTTTGGGATATCCTGTATATACAAGAGTCGTTCAGAAAGTAAGTGTCTCACGGTTAATAAAAAGGAACAAAACATAATTACCTGAAATATTTTATTGCAAAGGATACAGCAATATTTCAACTACTTCTCAACATAAGAATAACAGTAACACTTTTCATGCATGGGATAACTTTATGTTGTCCAGTGTCATGGAAGTCTGCCACCTGAGACAGGACCCAGTGTGTCACAGGTGTTTACAGTCTTTGCCAGTAGAAACTGATGCGTCGACAGGATATTCTTTGGACGCAAGTCACTGAAGTCATAGGTTACGTATAGGTTGCCGGTCTTGCTCCTGACCTTCGCAAACAAGGCCTGCTCGCTCAAATATTGAGTCGTCCTATGTCGGCCGAATTTAGACGTAAAATTAGAAATTGTATAGCAATATTATGATTGTGGTTACTTATCATCAGTTTATAAAATTTATTATTTCATACATTGTCAGTGCAAAACTGATGCCCCGACAGGAAATTCTTCAGGTGCAAGTCACTGAAGGCGGCATTACTCTATGACACTGGACTACAAAATCTTATCCCAAGGTATGACAAGTGTTACAGTTCAGATTATTGTTATGTTGAGAAGAAGCTGATATATCTTTGTATCTTTTGCAATAAATTTTTCCAGGTAAATATTTTTTGTACCTCTGTTAGCCCGAGTCAAACTTGCTTTCTGGACGACAATCGTATAATTAAAATTACACATAAATTCGAGGAAAACATTTTTACTCCGGAATATTCGCTGATCGATGATGTTGATTTTGGATTACGAAAGCAGTGTTGATAATAACTGCTCAATCGCGATTAACGATAGAAAACTGACGGTTAATACTTTAACGACTGACGCAAATAAAAAAGACTAAAAATATTGTTGCAAAAACTGCTGAACTGCTGGGTGCGTAAGCTTGCAAGTCCAGTGTGTCCAGAAAATTCCAGTAACAAATTCAGCCCAGTTCAGAGGACGAAACGCAAACGTTATTCTTTCCAGAAACTCGAGCTTTGTACATTAACAAGTATTAACTTTTATAACAGACAGCCCTTCACAGAGGCTTACTCAAACACTGTATATCTCGCACAATAAAATGCATCAGCTCAGTGGAATTCTTGAGAAGAATTCATACTCTCGACAGAACTCACTGCTCCTCATCATACAACAATACAGCATTCACAAATAGCTTTCCAATTTAAGATTCGAAAAACAAGCGAAACAGCGACGATTCTCTCAGCAAAACAACATTGAGCAAGACAACTCTCAATACCATCAAACTCCGTAAGAGACGATTCTAAACTAAACTGCTTGGACAAGAACTGCCCTTCTTTTATACCCGCGATAAACAGCTCTAGAGTTTTCTTAGTGTTACGTTCAGTAGCTATCCGGAGACTTTTTCGGACATAGGAGGGAAAACAAATATTACAGGCCCGTTAATAAGCTTCGAAACTATCTGACAAAATATTGCAAAATTTGGCACCAAAATTAAGTTTTTAAAACTGAACTCAGTTAAGCTATTATCGCCAATATTTGGCAAGAAACTCACAAACCCTTTATTATCCTATGGGAAAATTAAAATTCCTTATCTCGCGTTCTAGTTAACCAATTTGCACGTAACAACTCAAAATTTAATTGCTTGACGCATATAATATGAATTTTAGATTAAATTCATCCCCAATGGCGTAGATTACCCCGACAATTCGTATTAATATTTAGTCAGAATCACGATTAACGAAATCATTACTGACTAAAAAATTTCTGTAGTCACTGATTAATCGTGAAGTAATATTAATCGTTAGTTTTCAGTTGTTAATAGGGATTAACTTTTATCTGAACATCGAAAGAAATGAATTGCGAGTAAAGAAATGGGTTAGCAGACATTACTCAAAATATATTTAATAATTAATAATTTTCTTATTCATTACTGGTCCATCAAATCATTCTCTGATCTTCTTGTCCCAGTTTGAAAGATATCACTATGTGTTCTTTTAATCATTCTATGCGTTTTCTTCGCTTGTAGATGATACAAACGGTTTTTTGTGTCTTAAGTGACTCTGCATGTGAAATGTTCCAGCTATTGATCAACTTTAGTTACGTGTAAAATTACAGCAATCGCAACACAAATAGCGTCATTTAAGGATTTCACTTTCAAACATTGAAATTTCTACTTTTCAGATTTTTGCGAAAACGGAGTGACGCATGAATTAAAATGCCCAGAGGGATCTATCGTTACTGGAATACAGACGTAAGTATTTCCCATTTCGAATGTTACTGTAACAATTCTTGTCACTGTTGTATTTTTATAGTAAAATGACTTTTGAAACATACTACACTGGCCTCCAAAAGTTAAGGAACGACATGTTTTTCGAAGCTCACCATAAAAAAAAATGACACTGACAGTAAAATTTATGGTTTATATAAATGATAAAAATGAACTTTATGCAAAAACGACAGCTACCACTTTGTTTTTATAGAAAAGAACAGGCATATATGAGTCGGAGAAAAATGTGCAAATATCAGGCTTTCATAATTACGCGTGTAACTTTTGTTGATTTACAACTTTTGTTAGCAGATTCGTTAACAATAGGTAGGAGGGTCCCGCTATGTCTTAGAGAAACTGTTTGCCCGATTCGTTAAGGTGGCGGGCGGTCAGTATGAATGGAACTGGAGCTGTCACAGGCTTATGATCCTAGGCGTCTTAATGTGCCTCGCAGTGTGATCCACCGTCTCTGGAATCACTATCAAACGGAAGCTCCTGTGCCCAGAAGACATGTTCTAGGCCGACCACGAGCTACAACACGCGCAGAATATCGTTTTATAGCTCTTTAGGCCCCGGAAAAGAAGAAGCATTTTTGTGCCGCAACTTGTTGCAGACCACTCTGTAGCAACAGAGAGAAGAATATCGGCTGGTACGGTGCGAATGCGTGTTCACAATGCAGGTCTCTGTGCAAGGTGACCAGTTGTGTGTGTCTGCCTCAACAGACGACAGAGAGGTCAACTTATCTTGATCAAAAGAGCACGTTTCCTGGACCAGACAGCGATGGGCTTCTATACTCTTTACAGACGAGTCCAGATTCACACTGGAAAGCGATTCAAGACGTCTGTTGATCTGGAGGGAACAAAGCACCAGATACCATCAAATCCAAATCTGTAAAGACACAGTTACCGAGGTGACGGAATATTGGTTTGGGCAGAGCTCTCACTCGGTGGTCACACTGACCTGCACGTGTTCCAGGGAAGAACTCTGACTGGTGTGAGGTATCGGGATGAGATCCTAGATCCATGTGCCCCACCATATGCCGGTGCAACTGGCAATGATTTCATTCTGATTGATGTTAATCCTCGACCTCACCGAGCTGTGCTTTTTGAGGATTATCTTGAGAGTCAACGTTTGGAGCGAATGGAATGGCCAGCTCAATCTCCAGACCTCAATCCGATACAACATGTTTGGGACTACCTTGGCAGACAAGTGGCTGCTTCATGTACTCCTGCAAGATCGTTGCATGAGCTGGAACAAGGACTAATCCGTGCGTGGTCTTCGCTCCCTATTGAGGTGTCCGACAAATTAATTAGCAGCATGGAGAATCGATACTGCCAGTGCATTGCAGTTAGGGGTTGACACATTCCTTATTAGAACTCATTTTTGTAATGTTTCCACCACATGTTTCCACAAAAAGCTTTGAAAACTGTTTTCTCCAAAAGTGGACTTTTTACCAAAAGTTTCTTTTGCTTTTACACGATGTTTGTGTTAAATTTTTGTAAATTTCTATATCGTACTCAATAAAGAACCATTTAGTGCTCAGTTAGTCCAAATTCTTTGCATCTATGTTCATTCGTTTCCATATTATTCACAAAAAACAGGTTGTACCTTAACTTTTGGAGGGCAGTGTAATTGCCTATTAAGTACAATCTTGATAATACGGCATATACGGGACAAGACAATCTCCTCATTATCGAAAATTCTCGATTATCGAAGACTGTTTTTGATACAAACTTAAAGTCATTTGCTTTCTTTTGGTCGACAGATCGCGTGCCACAGCCAGCTGCGTCAAAAAAAAGGGTCTCTAGATCTGTGGCAGGCGATAAACGTTTCGATCGTCCGCCATCTTGCCGGTTGTTAAGTCGAGCGATGGCAACGGCTGCTCTTTTGTCAGCATTGGGCAATCTATCCAGCTGTTCTCGCATTCTTCCATTTTCCAGCAGATGTCAGTGCTGTTAAAAATAACCGTGACCATTTTTTTACGGGAAATGACGTGCTAAAAGGTAAAGGATTCTCGTGTAGCTATGTCACCCGCAACTATTTTTATAGTATTCAAATCTATTCTTCTTGACTGGCAACAATGGAAGCGCCAGAGTTCGGTGTTCCCAGAGCGGGAACACTGCGCGTTAAAGGGTTAATCAAAATTAACAACCAATATATCCTACTAATATTATAAATGTCAGTGTTTGTATGTGTGATTATTACTCTTTCACGCTGAAAAGGTTTGACGGATTTTGATGAAATTTGGAATAAAGACAGTTAAAGTCCTGGCTTAACACACAGACTACTTTTTATCTCGTGGGGAAAAAAACCCACTGTTCCTATAATATACAAATAAACTATCTTTTATAAAAAAAAAAAAAAAAAAAGACTGCAATTGAGTTTTCCTGGATACACCTGGATAAAGAATGCAGCTGAATAAATTTTTCCTTCTGAGATGGATTTATAAGCAGTATTCCGCCCAAGCACACAAATCTGAAATACATGTTACATAAACAAACAAATAAAAATAAGTTTTTGAAACTTTCATTCATTCGAATTAGATCTAGAGACATTTTTTTTCAGACGACAGCTGGCTGTGCTCGCGCACAGCCACCTCAAAAAAGGGTCTCTAGATCTGTGGACGGCTGCCCTTTTTTCAGCATTGGGAAAGGGCTGTGCTTCAAACGGTTAAATAGAGGTTGTTAACATTGCACTACGCTGTTCATTAAATCTAAAAATAATTTCACTACTTTTAAATTTTCATTGATTTTTATTTATTTATATTTTTTCAGGACAAGCGAGCTTTTCAGTACAGATGCAACTCCCGTGTGCTCAGAAATGGCCGACGAAATACTTACAAATCAAGAGTTTAGTGACTACTATTACTTACGTTACATTTTCAAAGATCCTGAAACCAGTGATTCAGCATTTCCAGTAGTTTCCTGCGAAAACGACGATTATGCAATTGAAAGTAAGTTGGAGTTTGTCGATACAATTTATGAAGCCACGCTCTTTTCGTTTTTTACTTTACGAACGTGCACCATGTAAGGAAAGTATTGTTATCATGAAAAAATTCGAATTCGAGATTTTGGTGTATTGACACGTTTTCAGGTCTTCTCAATTCATTTATGCTATTTTTACGAGATGTATATATGTATGTGTGTATGTGTGTGTGTGTGTGTGTGTGTGTGCGTATGTGTCAGTGAACACGATAGCTTCTAAACGGGGCATTCGATTGAGCTCAAATTGGGTATATATGTCATAAACCACCGTCGCACGAGCGGTATTGATTTTCATATGTATAGGACTGATAGTTTTTCTACAGGGCTACGACAAAGATTTCTTTTATATTACGGCCTTTTGGGGGAAATATATATTATGGCCTTTTCTGAAAAGGCCTTCTTTTATATTATGGCCTTTTCTGAAAAGTCTTGAAAGGGCGCTAGGGTTTAAACGATACATTCGATTGAGCTTGAATTGGGTATCTATGTTATAAACCACAATAGTAAGTCCGGTATTGATTTTGATGTGTATAGGACTTATAGTTTTTCTACAGGGCTACGACGAAGATTTCTTTCACATTATGGCCTATGGGGTTAATTCTTGAAAGTGCGCTAGCGTTTAAACGGTACATTCGATTGAGCTGAAATTGAAAAAAAAACTAAAAATTTTTTGATGAATTATTCACGTTTAAAATTTATTTAAATGCTTGGTAATTATATTAATCCTAAGTGTTCGGAAAGTCGACTGGAGTCACTCCAGATTTTTACAACTATTTTCATGCTTATTAAAAAGTCACGATAAAAAAATATTATGACAGTCCTATTCGGATGTGAATATGTGGGGGACTAGGAAAAATGATCTTACGCTTTTGATTTCTTTTTAAAAGGGGGTAATCTCTCTATTCTAAAAAAAAGTAACGGCCGCTGTCGCCGATGTCAAGACTTGTTGGGCTATCTTCTCCTAAACCGTGTGGATTTGAATTTCGAGAAACATGTCCACGGATTCGGAAAATTCCAAGGAACCTTATAAACTGACTCAAATTTCGAAAATCGAATTATAAAAAAATTATTAAAAACTGAAAAAATAGAACATATAGGTTGCCAGATTTGGCATAAAATCATTCATTCCTTTGCAACAAAGCAATTCCAAGTATGTAGAATCACGTGAAATTCACAAACATGAATTGGAATTACACCAATTTTACGCCAAATTAAAAATTCTATGAAATAAATAACTCAAAGTGCGTTCGTTACACAAAGTTGACAATTTTCAAATAGTAAGTTCGCTTAGACAACAGGAGTTTAGAATGAGCGACTATTCGTTTTTCCGAAACAGGATAACTCATTGTAACTGATTGTAAGAGCGCCATCTTGGCGTTAGGAATGATCAAGCAAAATGGTATCTCTTCGAGCAGGGTTAATCTAAACATTGACTTCCAGAATGTTGGAAACCAGTATCATGAAAAGGAAAAATAATTAAAATGCAGATTATTATAAGCTGGCTCGGCCCAGCTGGAATATTTCCTACCAGTAGACATATTTGGTGGCGTTAACTACGCCGTTATAGCAGTTATAGTAAACTTTGGATATTTGCCAGCGTGGCGAGATGATATAATTCGTGGTGCTAAATACGCCAATCTGCAATGGATCATGCATATGAAAATATGGATAACGGTTTTCCGAGAACCTTACATGAACAGTAATTATAGGTTGTGAGCATGTGTAAATCGCCAAATAATGAAAAGTCGACCTTAGTGGCAAGCTATCCTAGCTGGTCCGTAATACTTATCAAAGAAAACATACGCAAGTCGCCAAATAATGGAAAATCGCCATGGGGGGGGGGCAAATACCCAAGGTGTCCAATAGGTTTTACATAATTAAAAATACAGCTGAAACAGATGTTCTGATTTTATTACGCTTTAGCTCCTAATTAATTAACTTTTGAATGGCAACATTAAATATTATTGTGTTCCTGAGGAGTGCAAATAATTTTTCCACAGATTATACGCCGAGTCCGCACTCTAGGTGGAGTATAGCTCAGGACCCAGTACAACACGAATTCCAATAACAAAATATCTTCCGTGTTATGAGGGGGAGGTACTGTAGTGAAGTTTAAATTTTTATGTACCAATGAACATGCAAGAACCAAGCAATGTGCAGCTCAGTAATATTCTATCTGATCCAATCTGAGTTTTGTCTGTTGAAATTAAGTCTTTTTTACGAATAAGCCTTATTAGGGGCCGAATGCCTTATACAAAAAGCGAGCGTAGCGAGGCTAGGGGTCTTGGCCCCTAATTTTTAAAAAAAATATTAAAATAATTACGTTTTCCTGAATTTGTAACCCTTTCAGACCCATAGAGAAAGAGTAGGTGGAGTGAGCATCGTTCCGTTATTTTGAGTAGAAATTTGGAGCAAAGACTCCGTTGCAGTAAGTGCGAGAAAAAGTGCTGTATTTAGCTGTTTATCTCCTCGTCCTACATTTCGCAGTGGAAATATCCAATGACCCCCTGTTTTCACTCTTTGTAACTCTACAGTTTTGATTATCATTTAATTGCCGTTGAAATAATAATTTCAATTTCGACATTAAATGTGAAACTTGGGAAATCCCTCGATGTTTGATGCAGTAAAAATCAATAATTTATAACTGAGTATGCAGTTATAATTTGTTATTCCTAAATTTAAAAAATGAATTTTGCATTATTCATTAGTATTTATGCAATTTTTACAATCTCAGAAAGAGCCAAACAGATGCAACGCAACACTGCTTTTAATAACGTAGTCGCCAAAACTATCGCCAAACCTCCTTACAATGTGAGAAAAATGCAAGATAACTTTACTCCCATTGAGAGCTATTGTGAACCTTTCTGAAATTCATCCCTACCGTCCACTCATCACGTGACATGCATGAATCCTTCAGTTAATTGTTGCCTTTACTATCTCTATAATTACTTTCCGAACATATACCATTTAAGGAAAGTATTGTAATCATGAAAAAGTTCGACTACGAGATTTTGGTGTATTGACCCGTTTTGAGGTCTTCTGAATTCATTTATGCTGTTTTTACGAGATGTATGTATGTATGTTACGAGATGTGCGTGTGTGGGTGTGTGTGCGTTTGTGTGTATGTGAGTGAACACGATAGCTCCTAAACGGGGCATTCGACTGAGCTCTAATTGGGTATATATGTTATAAACCACCGTCACAAGACCAGTATTGATTTTGGTGTGTATAGGACGTGTAGTTTTTCTACAGCGCTACGACAAAGATTTCTTTTACGTTATGTAGATTTGGTGGAGGACAATTTTTCTACAGGGCTACGACAAAGATTTCTTTTACATTATGGCCTATGTGGAGAAATTCTTGAAAGTGCGCTAGCGTTTAAACAGCGCATTCGATTGAGCTTCAGTTTGGCATATATGTTTGAATTATTCATCGATTAAAATTTATTTAAATGCTTGGTAATGATCTTAATCGTAAGTGTTCGGAAAGTCGAGTGGAGTCACTCCAGATTTTTTTTTTTCTCAATATTCAGACATTATCTAAATTTGAGGAAACAAAATTTACCTATACTACCGGTCAGAATGGACGTCTTGACACACAAAGAGAAACCAATTTTCCTGGACAATTAATAATGAGGATATTTAATTTTATTTTTTAGCTACAAGTTTAATCCCTTTTATCAAAAGAAAAATTATCAAATTGAAAAAGGAATTATTTAATTCGATCTGAAAGCATATACCTCACTATACTTCCTCTTCAAAAAGACGTAGCTTGAAAATGCTCTTTTTGCAACAGTCAGCACTCATGTGTATCTTGCAGACCGCCCCTCTCTAATGTACACTTTTCTTTTTTCCCAGGTTTAAGCTTTTGCTTCGTGGATGGTGAAATTACGGTAACTTCCTTCGTTTGCAGTCACATGATATACGTTGAAGGCAACGACGCCACCTACACCATTGTCGAACAGCCCGACAGTCCAGGACTGAAATGCGAAGAAGGATCCGTCCTGCTCGGTATTGGGTACGATACGGACGAAGAAGGCAATTTCGGTGCCATTCGCTAATTGCACTGCCATAGATACTGAAGGAGAAAGAGTCTCCGTTTTTGGCAAAAGAGGTATTCTTCCATATTAACCGAGCTATTAGCTGCGCTTTAAATTAACCCTTTGAAGCGTTAGCATTTTCACATCCATGTAAAAGACCAACTGGGTAGACTGCTCAAAACTGAAGAAAGTACAGCTGTTGCCACCGATCTATTTAACTACCAACAACACGGTGGTCGATCGAATCGCCCCTCTGGCGCCACAGAACTAAAGAAGTTTTCTGCAACAGCTGCCAGAAAATTTCTTTACCAAAGCTGAAAACGGCTGCACTTTTGCAGCTTTGGGATCATTTAAGCACATTTTTTTTTACGACCAAAAGTGAAAGCGCTCAAATTCACGTCACAGCTGGCTGTGCCTGCTGCTTACAGCCAGCTGCCGTCAAAAAAGGGTCTCTAGATCTGTGGCACGCGATGAACGTTTCGATCGTCCGCCATCTTGCTGATAGTTAAGTCGAGCGATGGCAAAGGCTGCCCTTTTTCCAGCATTGCGAAAGGGTTGCGCCTCAAAGGGTTAAGAACGCTAATTCCAATGTAAGAAAGAGTAAATCTTTCAGTATGTATTTAATCGTTAATAGATGTTCCAGACATAGATTTTAATATTGAAGAATTCCGTAAAGATGTTTAAACCAATTTTAGTTTTTATAGATGCCTGTGCAGGTATGAAAGTTTTATAACACCTAAATATGAAATTAATGAAAGTGTTTTGAATGAATGCAAATCATTAGAAAATTTACTCTTCATACCGAATAAGTTTTTTCTAGTATAGTTTCTGTTGCTTAATTCATGATGAATGAAATATGCAATAATCAAGAAGATATATTTTTTAAGCATGGTACAACAGGTGTCTGTTTTGCACAAATTATGTTGCATATAGCTAAATATTTTATAACAAATAAATGTTGATTATATTTGTATTTGCAAAAATGATAGTCAAACACATGCAAATAATAATGCACGAAAAATGAAAAAGCTTAAATCCTGTTGATCGATTATACATATATTATGCAAAATTAGTACTATTTAAATTCTTATGCAGTATATAATGAGATAATTACCATAATCTAAGCTTTTTCTATATGTAATTGCACTTTTTTTCAAAAATGCAATTGAAAGCGAACTACTGAAATATTAACTGGGCTTTAAAAGGGCATACATTTTGCTTATCTTAAAATTATCTGAATTTCATTTCTTTACCGTTTTATACGGGCCTTTTTTAGCGTGTCATACAAACAAGGGCAGCATATTTCCACCATCACACTTGGAACCCCCATTGCAAAATTTCGTGCAATTCGGGCGGATAGTTAGTCCACAACGCTAACAGACACACACACACAATAGACACACAAAGTCTTTTATTACAAGTACAAGTATAGAAGATAGGTAGATTTATTTATTTTTAATTACAAATTTAATCTCTATGAAAATATTCACGTATATCTATTTTAGAGAGAGGTTATTTAATCAGGTCTGAAAGAGTTGAAATTATTCCAATACAAGGTATCTACAAATTAGTCGGGGAATTTCGTAAGTTGAGAACTTCCGGAAAATTCATTGAAGTTAACCAGTTTAAAGTCAGACTACTAGATATATATCCTAAGTTCATCCATTCGTTTTTCTTCGCTGAAGAAACTGTTACGTGAATTATTTACCTGAACATGCCACAGAGTTTCCTTATGGCAATCACTGAAGAAAAAGTGCCAAAAGATTACATTTCTCAACAGGATGGCATACCTTGTCACTATCACAACGACGTTACATCTTACCTAAGTGCTGAGGTACCAGTTTGGATTGGTCGTGGAAGTGTTATCGGCAGATCACAAGATCTCGTGATTGACGATCTGGTGATCTGGTGATAACACTTCAATCACCAGATTTGGTGATTGAAGTGATCTTCAATTCACCATTGAGGCTGAATCACCATTGAGGCAATGATTCTTATGCCTGTCGGCCAATTCACCATTGAGGCAATGATTGAATTCATCATGGAAAGATCTGGTGATTGAAGATCACCAGATCTTTCAATGATGAATTTCGGTACATGCGGTTATATGAAAGATCCAGTGTACACTCTGTCACTTCCTGCGTTCATTCCTAAACTAGAATAAAGTTGTACGCATTTTAATTAATTTAATCGACGGGAACATGCTGACAACTTCGTAAGAAGAACTGATCGACCGATGGGACATTTGCTGAGTAACATATCTAAGATTTCTGATAAAGGTAAACTTGGACTATTTGTCTATCTTACAACAATATGCATTTTAATTTTTTTCCCTGCAAATTACATTCAATAAATTATTCTTTATGCCCAATTAATTGTAAACACCCTACATAAGTGCAAAATATAGGTTTTAAAAAATGTCTCATTGAAACAGTTTCAAGTAAGATCACATCATCTATATTTTTTAGAAAACTGTACTGGTGGACAATTATTTGAAGTAGCTTGTCCAGATGGCCATCTCCTTTCCGGATTTGAAACGTAAGTATGCGGATACGAAAAAAGTATATTTACAGCTTGTCTACAATGCATTGAATGCTTTTGGTTGTATTGTCACCATAGAGAAGAAGTAAGTGGAGTGAGCAGGGTTCCGTTATCTCTTGAAAGAAATTAGAAGCTTATACCTCTTAGTGGTATAAGGGGAAGAAAGGTGCAATGTTTGGCTGGTTATCACATTGTGCTACATTTTGTGATGGAATTATCAAATGCTCATGTTTTCCCTTGTGGTAATTCTACAATTTTGATTATCGTTAAATTACCACTGGCATAATAACTCAGTTTTGACATTAAATATGAAATTAACGAAATCCATATAAGTTTGATACAGCAATGAAAATATAACTGATAACTTCGTTACGTATGTATTACTTATCATTCCTAATTAAAAAAAAAATCTGATGTGGACACCGTATCACTTGATTGTACGTCAATGCAATCATAAATATTTTCGGTGCACTTGTTCTTAACCTTTTTCGTTCGAAAGAGATACAATATTGCAATGATAGTATCATTGCAATATTATGATACTAATGCCAAAGAGTGGAGATATTGCCATGCTGGGTTCAGTTTGAAAGACTTGTTCTTGGCACTTAATTTGGCGATATTTCGCAAAAGCCGACAGGCATAAGATAGTTTGCGAGATTTTGGGGATAGAAAAAGCAGTAATTGACCACAAACTTTCAATGAACTGAATGTATCCATAGAACTTAATGCATTTAAAGTCTTTTGTTTGACCCTGTAAATAAATTCCCAGTCGATTGCAGTCAAAAAATATATTGAAAACAGTTAGATATTACAATATAGTTCTAAATACAAAAGTTCAAAATTCTACGGGTTAAAGTTTTAGAGTTTTACAAAATACGAAATAATTTTTGGCGATATTTCGGCGAAACTCTAGAAATATCATTCACGAATCTATTCAATCAATGCTGCCATATAGAGGGTAAATGATAACTGTAAGTGATCATATAGACTCCTGTTCGCATAATTTTTTTGGTGAAAATTGCATCCATTGTTGTTTGGCCCCTAGTGGTGAAATGTTTTGGATGAGTGCGTATTGGAAAATCTAAAGTATCCATTTCAGTTATGAAATCGGATCCTTGATCGCAATTGAATTCTATGTTAAAATCTTCTACTAAAACAGTCTTACAATCATCCTCCTTCCGTAACGTTTCGAATAGAGCGTCTAATTTATTTTCATAAGAAATTCGAGGACTAGCGTATGTAACTGCAAATCTCACTTTAATATACGCAATGACCATTTGAACACCATTGATCTGGCTCGTGTAGGCACGGGTCAAGTGTTTCATATTCTTTTTATAAAGTGATTTTTATAAAGATTTCCTCTATAAAAATCATAACTCCAGATGGCTTTCTGTTTCGGAAACCACTGTCTATCCGTTCGACCAAAGTGAATCCTGGTATTTGAAAATCATCTGAAGGGATAGTCCATGTTTCCGTTAGCAATATCCAATCACTGTGCAGAAAACATGAATCGAACGGAAAAGTGACCACGGCGAGCCGCTTAGACAAAAATCCAGTGCTTGAAAGAAATAGCACTCGAGTGCTAAAAAGACAACAGAAAAGACCAAGAAAATTACATAATACATGTGAATTCTGCTCCATTTGGTAAAAAATAGGGATAAGATCCCTTTTCCCATGACTTTCTCTTCCGTTCCAAGGGGTTAGTGGTCCCCTTGGCTACGCCACTGCCAGGCTCCTCTGGCCCCTAATGACGAACCGCCACTGGATAAAGCATCCAAATTTTTGTGTACACCACTCGTCAAATTTTACGCGTTAGAGTTCTGAAGGGTATACAGCCGATATTGCTATTTCTGCCATTTGTTGATCAACACATTGCGAGAGATGGATGTTAGGAAGATCCACTAAACGAACAAAGTAACGTTCAAGGACGTAGATGTGGGTGATCCAGGGAGTCCAGACCGTCCTCGAAATTTCGAGTTTTATTAACAAAATGATAATATTGAACTTTTTTGTAAAAATTCCATCGTTCCGAAAATGTTTTTCTGAGTGAGACCTTTATAATAGTAGCTGTTAATGCAAAAAACTTGAATATATTACAGGCAATTCAAGATAAAAAGTTTTTGTCTATGTGCCATATTTTCTGTTTTATTAGCACTTGAGAGTGCTATTTCTTTCAATCACGGGTTTTTTGTCTACGCGAGTTTTTCTACGCGCCGTATCAGTTTTCAATTTTTGTTGATTTAAAGGACTTGGGTAGGGTTTTCTTTAGTGTTCAAGCTATGAGGGTGAGTCAAATGAAAGTGAGCCACCCCCCCCCCCTGCACAAGAATGGTTCGGTCCATCATCTGTGACGCACACGCATAGCACAGAGACATCGCTCATTTACGAAAATGGCGCAAAAGTGTGAGGTTAAAGTTCTTTAAGGCGCTCATACATTGGGTTGAAGACGGTAGCATGACATAATGGACGCTCCAAAAGAGGAACAGCGTGGTGTGGTCAGGTTTTTAACAGCTGAAAGTGTTCCCAACAAGAAATTACTCGCCGTATGATTGCCGTGTCCGGTGAACATGGCATCTCATTGGCCACCGTTGGAGCAAAAGGTTCAGAGAAGGACATGAAAGCTGCAAAGACGATCCAAGACTGGGCCAAAGCCACCTCGCAATCACACCCCGACACAATTGCACATTGCACATGCACAGGCTGATGAACTGATTCAACAAAGCCATACATCCCAGTTTTGTCGCCATGTGACTTTCACATTTTCGGGAAACTGAAAAAACATCTCAAAGGTACCAGATTCGTGTCGGACGCTGCCGTGAAAGAGTCAGTTACAGACTTTTTGAATCAGCAGCCTACGGAGTTTTATGAGACAGGAATCATACGGCTCGTTTGTCAATGGGACAAATGTCTCAATGTTCATGGAGACTCTTTTAAATGAAGTACTCTGTTTGTCATGTATTCGCATTGGCTCACTTTCATTTGGCTCGCCCTCGTATATTCTTGCATTTTGTGTGGTTTTTTTCCTTGGTACGTTGTTTTGTTTTACCCTACTTTTTTTTTCTTCCTACATAGCGTCGTATCACTTTTCAAGGATTGGCTGCCCTCCGTGGGGTCTTTCTAAGGTGACAGAACCACTGTGCCATGGTGATCTATACTTAATACTTTGAACCGACATATAAAATCTTAAGGTCTTGCGAGAGTTTTCTCGGTGGTTTGAGTTAGGTTGACAGACGCGCGATGAGACCCGCCGCCTGCCTATTATTTCCAAGGACATAAACCACTGTGCCATATTGAAGCATACTTCATAATTGGAACCGACACATTTTTATTTGTGGGTTCCTCAACAACAACGGTCAACATTTTTGTTGATGGTTTCATCTGTGTGAGAGAGATTAAAAGCACACTCAAGTGCGTAAATAAAATCTGGAAGAATTTCATATTTTTTTCTTAATTTATACCATTTTTTGTTATCGGAAGACTTCAAAGACACCCGGTATAAATTTGAGCTCATGTGTCATCGAATAAACTTTTTCAATTGCATTTTTTTTTCCAGGTCAAGTACAATTTTTACCACTGATTCCACTCCAGTGTGCTCCAAAACAACCCATGAAATAATTCCAGAAATTCAGGAAACAAACCACGTGTATTACTTCAGTCCAGAACCCGAGGTGATGTACGCTGAATGCAATTCTGATAATCCCATTATCTCAAGTAAGTGAAACAGAATTGTTGTATGTTAAACCTTTAAGACTTTGAAGCGTAAGCGTTTTCATATCAGTATGGAAGACCAGTGGATAGACTGCCCAATGCTGAAAAAAAAGGCAGCAGTTGACATCGATCCATTTGACTACAAATGGATCGATGGCAACGGCACAAAACTAACAAACGATCAAATCGCCCATCTGAAGTTTTCTGACAGCTGCGTCAAAATATTCCTATAGCTCTGTGGCGCCAGATAGGCCATTCTGATCGACTGTGATGTTGTTGGTAGTTAAATGGATCGGTGGCAACGGTTGCACTTTTCCAGCTTTGAGACCATTTAACCATTTTTTTTTCAACTAAAAGAGAAAGCGCTGAAATAAGGTGGTTGTCCACACTCCAAAGTGTTGAAGGTCGTATTATTTTCAAGAAAACAGTCTAGAAGTGCCTAGTTTTTTATTCAAGAAAGCTGTATCCACCCTCCTCTGAAGCTCCTGCATAGCCCCTCACTGATTTTTTTTTCTGGCTATGGCTGTGACCAATACTAAAAGTATTTGAAAGCTATTATTTTTTAACTATTTTTCGAATTTTAAATATAAATACATGATTATTGTTCCTCCATTGATAAAGCAAACGATGCTTTATCTTATTGGGGAAAAATAGCAACTCGCCAAGCAAGTTTTTGCTCTTCGATCCGGTTTGCTGAAGAGGGCTTTCTGAAAGCTTAGAATGTAAGAAGGGAAGACAAATTCTATGTCCGCTAACATGAGACACTCCCCCATTCCCTCAATCTTTGAATTCGGTGATTTGGAAGTGATTGGAAGCATTAGATAGATTGTCACAGTGCTTGAAGAACTACACATATTTGCAAATCAATGTTTTTAAAAAATTCGTATTTACGCATTTCTAGTTGTTTGAAAATAATCCTCACTTGATGTGAAGACTGTGTAGACTAGCTGATTAGCTCTCTAGACTACCGGACAATTGTTTAAGTTATGCCCAAACAATAAAAGAACCAGCTTGTCCAACAAGGCCCCATTATGAAACATTTTCGGGGGAGTCCTGATCCCCAAGTCACACTATCCGTCTCCACCACTGTAATTCACCCATGCAGTGCTAGGCTACGCATATGATTATTAACAATTGCTGTTGTTTTCAATGACAGAGATAAATAGATAAACAAAATTCATGTTTTAATTACAGGAAATAAAGAACTTTTTCTTAATCAAGCCGTATTAACGGCTACAATTTTCTTCCTTTTTTTTTACAGAATTGAGTTTGTGCTTTGTGGATGGTGCAATTACAGCAAGTACCACCGAGTGTCGTCGATTCCAAGACAACGAAACCGTCATAAATGAGCTTAATTACCACATTGATGAGGAGGAGTCTGATATTTCAGAGTTGAAATGTTCAGAAGATTCGTTTTTACAGACGTTCTGGACGCGTAAAGAGCCTCCTAATTTTGACGACTACATCACCTATGGATATTGTGCTGTCATGAGGAATAAATGAAAACATCCTATTGTAAGATACTAATAAAACTAATTTATCACTGTGTCAGACTGTAGTCGATGCTAACAAATGTTGATTTTGCAATGTTGAATGATATAAACTTAATTTCAAATATGAAAACAAAACCTCAAAAACAAAGATCTATAGAAGAATGCAGCAAAAGGTATACTTATTACGTAAGTTGTAAGAATTTCGCACAGAAGTTTCAAAACAGTTGTTACAAAAGCTGCTAACAGATGGCGCTGTAATCTCAGATCTCCATATTATCCAGATCTAACCATTGTGACTACTTTCTGTGGAGGAAACAGTAAGAAACTGTCTATCGGAAAATTTCCAGCACGATAGACCATCTTGAATCTATTTGTGCAGCATGTGAATCCTTTTCCGTTCAGACATCACGACTGTGATGAAAAATTTGATTATTAGTTTGCTTGCGTAGTCTCTATATGTGGAATAGCGGACATTTTAAAAAGATTGTGTAGTGAATGTTTGCAGAGAACGAATTTACTTATACATGGTGATATGTGGGTTTTTCAATGTGCAGCGCCACCTGTTAGCAGCTATTGAAACTAACTTCTGTAGGGTCATATGGGGAATAACCGGTCACTCTTCCCGAGCTAAATAATGGTCACTTACTTTATAGCATTGATTTTTTTTTTTTTTACAAACAACTGAATTATGCCGAGTTATCCTTATACATTTTATTGTTTTATATCAAGATCAAAACCAATGTAACTATGAAGCAAGAGGAAAAAAAAAAGACTTTTTACACTACTATAAAAATATCTTCGAACTGATTGTCTCTGAAAATCATGATTTTTTTTAAAGATTCATGTAAGTGAAACATTTTTAAAAAAAAAATATTTTGATGGTCTAAACTTTTCATATGTACATATACTTTTTCTTCCTTATTTTTAAAATTACTTTTTTAAGTATGCTGATTTATCGCTCAGTTTACTGGGGTAATTCTTATTCATTGATATTTTTTATATTTTAGGTGTATTATTTATTTATTTTTTGTTTAAATTATATTAGTACTAACCATAACTGTTATACTTTACTGTAATATTATATTATACTTTAACTATAACTTTCACACCATTCTGGCTCGCAAATCAATTCCAGTTTTGAAAAAATACAAAGTCAGCAATCAACTAGAGTACGAGCCAAACTTCTAACGTCGATTTCACACATAAAATATAGTTTTTAATAATAAATGATTCACATCATGAATAATAAAAGTTTCACCTACTTCTTTCAAACTGCGTGTTTTTTGGAAAAATCAATGAGTTATTCGCAAAACTGACACAGGAAATTTAGCTTATACTCGTGGCCATCGAGCGAACGTCTTTAAAATTCGTGCATTTAAGGAGCACATCTCAAGTACTGAATTCCTAAATAAGAAGATAAATTAATACAAACTAGGCAGTTGTAACAAATCAAACTTTCTTGTACCCTATAACTGCAAGAGAGAAATGAATAGGAGAGAAATTAAACGAAAAGAAGAAAAATCAAATTCCAAAACATAAAAATATGGACTTGCAAAAAAGTAAAATCACCCCCAAGAAGATACAGACAGTCCCCAAATGCAAAACTAGCAAATTTGGTACTGTTTAGTGATAGCCCAGACAGCACATAAGCTTAAATCAAGCTTGACATTTCTTTGAATTTGACGTATTAATACAAGCTTGACAGTTCAATCCATTTTAAGCTTGCAGCAAGCTTGCAGAAGTCATTTTGAACTGTCAAACTTGAATACAGCTTGATTATTGCTATTGCGCTTATGGCGCCATGTGTCGCTGTAGGCGAGAAGGAGAATGGACATTGAAAAGTCTAGCGTTTTCTCAAATTGGTCACATATTAAATAAAGAAAAGTTCGTAAAAGTTGTGTTTTATTATCGCACAAAATCTGGACTTTAGTTTTATTTTCATATAATTAACATTAATAATTCCATTAACTAATTAATTAGCCCTAAAAATAAATTTTAATATAATTAACACAATTTAGTTAGTTAATATACTTCACTTTATGGGTGGTAGAATGAGGCGCAATCCGGCCGCTACAAAATAATTTATAAACAGTCATAAATGTACTTGACCATAGAATTAAAAAAAAAGATTCTATATTTCCAAATATGGAAATTCTTCAAAATAAAATACAATTATACTACGAAATGGATTTCAAAATCAGTCGTTTGTCTCGATTTTGGCCAGTATTGCCCAACATGAGTGTCGCGATATTGAAAGTTTTAAAACGTGTGCTGCTGTTAAGTTTATATTATGTTTATTTCCCTATTAGTAGAGTCTCTAAATCACACATAACATTATTTTAATTTTGATGCATCCCACGGAAAAATAAAAGAAACAGATAACACATCAGCCACTTATCGATTTGGCCAGAAAACGGCGTGATTTATAGTGTTACCCAGAGAGCACAGCAAATTTGCATCAAACTTCCAGCAAGCTTGATTTATCAAATCAACAAATTTGAATTAAACATGAAAATTTCAAGCGTGTAAGCTTAATGTAAGCTTGAATCAAGTATTCAAGTTTACACTTTCCCAACTTGCATTAATCTTGACATAGCAAGCTTGAATGAAGCTTGACATAGCAAACTAAAAAATGATCCTAAAATTTTTTTTCCTAAATACATCGGGCGCAGGTCGGCGAACTCGCCCCATAAATTTTATTTTGCCACGCATTTTCCCTTCTACGCTGAAACCTCAAGTTATTTTAATCTGTTTCCGTCTAGCTTCCGCTACTGGGATCGATTTCGGGACCTAAGGTGTGGGAAGCCAGCGTCCTAACCACCATGCCATTCTCAGTCGAGGTAACGGGACTAAGTTCCTGTTACGGTTGTCACGCCGTTTTTTGGCGAGATTGATCAGTATTGGCCGATCTGTTTCTTTTATTTTTTCATGGGATGAATCAAAATTAAAATAATGTTATGTGTGATCTATAGACTCTACTAGGGAAATAATCGTAATATAAACTTAAAAGCAGCACACGTTTTAAAACTTTCAATATCGCGACACTCATGTTGGGCAATATTGCCCAAAATCGAGACAAACGACTGATTTTGAAATCAATTTTGTAGTATATTTGTATTTTATTTTGAACAATTTCAATATTTGGAAATGTAGAATCTTTTTTTTTTAATTCTATGGTCAAGTACATTTATGACTGATGATAAATTATGTGTTATGTGGATGTGGCTTTCCAAATCAAGCAGTCATCAAGTTGTATTCAAGCTTGACAGTTCAAATGACTTAAATTCGGAGAGAAAATATTGGCTGACTCATTTGTTTGTAATCTCCAAGCTTGCTGCAAGCTTAAAATGAATTGAACTGTCAAGCTTGTATTAATACGTCAAATTCAAAGAAATGTCAAGCTTGATTTAAGCTGCTGTCTGGGTAACAATGTTGAATAAATAGAAGCTATTTTGAGAAGAGCATTGAATTTATAAAATATACACAATTTTTGTTTCAGAATTGGGGACGAGACGCTGATTCGTGTCCGCAGAAATTTTGGATAAGGAAAAAGCAGAAATCATATTTCTGAAACAAGGTGGGGAAATTTTCACTGTCCCAAAGAAGATGGTTTGGAATTAATTCAAAACAAGTGCATATACTACGGGTTAGTTAATTTAAATGGAAATATTTCCAATGTTGCTGATAGTAACAGGATAAACATCCTAACTAATATTATAAATGTGAAAGTGAGTTTGTTTGTTTGTTTGTTTGTTTGTTTATGACGCTTTCACGCCTAAACCGCTGAATAAATTATGATGAATTTTGGTTTTAGATATAGATGGGACCCTGGAGAAGGTTATAGGCTACTTAGAATTTTAGATTTTTAATTACTTCTTTAATTATTCATTAAAAACCGTTTTTACGTTGCCATGCTTGGCGAGTTTCGCCCGTATCAAGTGATTCATGTTTTGAGCTAACAAGAATGCTATTACTTCAATAAAGAAGCACGTGCATCTGAAAAACATTAAATAATACGGAAATTATGCCAGTTTTATGCCAACTCTGTCTATCTCTAAAAATAAAAATGAATGTTCTCCAGACAAATCTACAGAAAGCAGACCTTTGAAAATTGGAGCATGACTGGGCCCATGACTTCGGTAAAGTGTACCTGAGGCTCAGAATTTTAAAATTTAAGTAATTTTCTAACTATTAATTAAAAACCGTTTTATCACCCGCACAAAATGATTTATGTTTTTGAAATAAAGCAGAAATTCTATTTGCAAAAATCACATGCATTTGGAAAACATAAATTGGTATGGAAATTATGTTGATTTTACGCCAAAATAAAAAGCATATGTAAAGAAAAGTGTACTTACGTATTATGCCGGCGATCCGCCAAGACGAGCGATTTTTTGCCGAGATAAATGGCGGGCACATGAAATTATTAATGGTTTTGAATACGTTTGGCAACTCATTTGACGAAAGTACAGTTTGGCGGGAATGACCGCCGGGATAATATGTAAGTACCAAGAAAAGTCCAGATGTGTTTTTTAAAGTTCATAAATTTCCAAATCCTACCAATAATATAAATGTGTACGTTTGTGTGTTTGGATGTTTTTGACTGAATCACACAAAAATGGTTGAACGGATTTGGAAAAATTTGTAATGAATATAGCTTATGCCCTGGATTAACATACAAACAGCCTTCCAAGCATATAGCATAAATAATTCTGTTACAAAGACACTCAAAATAATTCTAATGCATTGCGCTCTATAGAAATTTTGTAGCTACTAAACCGATTTTAAAGTTTTTTTCACTGATTGAAAGTTTTAATATTCCTGAGTATTATTGTTTGTTTGTGGATTAAGACCTATCGACTGCACTAGGGTCCTAGGCCTATATGGGGAATTCCTCTGTGTGGAATTTTCTAAGGGATCCTAGCGCGCATTTTTGCGAGGTTTTAGTAAAAAACCCCGGTCGACAGTCGCGACCGGAGTTTGAACCTGGCACCTCCCGCATTCTAGTTTTGAGAGCAGAACCTTTTAGACACTGGAGGGACCTTGAGTGTTATAGGCTACCTTTTATGCATATATCACAAATAGTGCTTTTACAGGGATATTCATAAGAATTACATTACGCTCTATGTGTATCTCTGTAAGTACTGAACCGATTCCAAAACTTTTTTCACTGATAGTAAGCTACAATTTTCCTGAGTATTATAGGGTAAAATTCATGCATGTAGCGCAAATAGTTCCTTTACAGGAACACTTAAAATAATTCTAATACATTACGCTCTCTGGGTATCTCTTTGACTACAGAACCGATTCTAAAACTTTTTCGCTAATAGAATGCTGCACTATTCCTGATTAACATAGGCTAAAATTCATGCATGTAACATAAATATTTCTTTTACAAGAACACTCAAAACAATTCGCAAATACTGTCGCAACTGTCTCTATTCTCCAAATGCCTGAAAAAAATCTAAATTTATTAATTCTGCATACTCTCTTATTTTAAATGAAGTATACTACCATGCATTATACTTCATTTAAAATAAGTAAAAAGGCAAATAATATTTAAATGCAGTTTCTTTAGTCGCAAACATATTTGTTATTCACACATGCTTCGTTTCTCTCGGGACCTAATTCTAAAGTCGACGCGGACGAAGTCGCGAGTAGCCGCTAGAAATATATAAATGTTACAAGAAATTCTGTCAGGAATTGTGAGCTTAGAGCAAAAACAAATTGTAAAAGGCTCGTAAGAATAATCTTATTATCTAATTATTTAAATTATTTTTTAAAATACAACACATTAGATAAATAAAAAATTTGTTGGTGTGTTAATTTAACATATATTTATTTACTTCTGATATGCATTACTATAAAAAAGGAAAGACCCATATTTATCCCATATGTGACAATTATTTGCCCAAATCCGTGGTAATTTTTGGTCACTCACAAATTTAAAGGAAATAAATAATATTTCAATTTCAAGTAAAAGGATTATTTTAATAAATTCTAAACTATTTAAACTTACTTCATGCCAAATTAAATTATTTTGTCTTTCATACTTTAAAAAATGTTGAGATGCTGTCGTTTTTTGACTCATAAATTCCCCAAATGACCATATAAAGTTTTACAGATTGTATAGTAAATGTATCAGATCTTTTTTTTCTATAACGGTCAATTAAAGCTGAAAAATTTGTTTGCTTAACTTTAAACAATTGAATCAATAAAGCAATAAGAAAAAAAAAATAATGCTTTCATTTTCTTGTAAGCAATGATTTCATATGTAACCTAAATACATGTTGTGCCTCAACAAGGCACAGTGGTTATGCCACTGAAAATGGTAGACGGCCGAAATGTGAAGGTCCTGGGTTCGGGTGTCGGTCTAACCTTTAGGAGGTCTCCGTTGTTTTCTCCAAAACTAGCGTAAATACTGGTTAGCACCCCTTGGAAAGACCTCCACGGAGAGAACGCCCTTTGTGTTGTCCTTCTGACGTGGATTTATAAGCGAGTTTCGGGCCAAGCAACAAATCTGAAATATATGTTACACAAACAAACAATACATGTTGTTGTTGTGAACATGTATATCGGATGTGTGTGCCCGTCTACCATTTCCAGTGACATAACCACTGTGAAATGGTGAGGCCCACCTTTACATAGATCTGAGATAGAAAAAAAAAACGCCCAATTAATAAAAAAAAACACTAAATTAATAAAGTTTGAACACACTCGCAGCTAAACTTGTCCCGAGAACTGTTAATCCTTGCAGCTATCTGGGTTAGTCTCCCGGCATTTGCCGTGATTGCCGACACTTAATTTCGAGGTCTGAAACATACCGTTTGCTGTATTGTTCTATTGACTTTTGTTTTAGGATTTTAATTTTAAAATCAAGTTGTTATTTGCTGGACACCGTATAAGTGGTATACCAAAATTATGTAAAAAATTACTGCATATAAATACATTTATATAGTACATGTTGGAAAGTAAATTAAAAAAATTAATCGATTTATTCATTCTAATTCAAAATCTCATAAATTTTTACTTTCCTTATAATAAGGAAAGTATTGTAATCATGGTCTTCTGAATTCATCAAAGTTATTTTCTGGTGTGTGCGTGTGGGTGAATACAATAGCTCCTAAACGGTGCATTCGATCCTTCTCGGGATGCCTATATGTCCGAGCGAGGCCGACAGTAGCACGACTACGTCAAGACGCGAGGAGGTGCGAGACTCAGCCCTCCGAGCCAGCAACAGGTGCTAGGCCAAATTAATACTGGAAGTAAGTATCGTCGTTTTTACATCTCCTTCTTGACCACTCCCGAATTTACCCGAACGCGCACTCGCGTCGGTCCGTCCCTTTTAGTGTCTCTCTATTCTAAAAAAGAGTAAGGGCCGCTGTCATAAGCTTGTTCGCCTATCTTCTCCCAAACCGTGGGGATTTGAATTTCGACTAAGGTGCCCACAGATTCGAAAAATTCCGAGGAATCTGCTAAGCTGACTTAAATTTCGAAAATCGAATTATTTTAGAAGATATTAATAAAAAAATTAAAAAATAAACCGAATGGTTGACAGATTTGGCATAAAATCATTCATTCCTTTGCAACAAAGCGTTTCCAAGTATCTAGAATCGCGTGCAATTTACAAACATGAGTTAGAATTACGCCTATTTTACGCCAAAATAAAAACTATATGAAATAAGTAACTCAAAATGTGTTAAACAAAGTTGACAGTTTTCAAATAGTAAGTTCGCATAGACAACAGGAGTGTAGAATGAGCGATTATTCGTTTTTCCAAAACAGAATAACTAATATCTTGAAAATGAAATATAATTAAAATGCAGATTATTTTAAAGCCGGTTCGGTCCAGCTGGATTATTTGCTAGCAGTAGAAATATTTGGCGGCGTTAACTATGCCATTATAGAAGTTATAGCACACTTTGGATATGTGCTAGCGCGACGTGATGTTATAATTCGTGGTGCTAAGTACGCCAATCTGCAAACGATTATGTAAATAAAAATATGGATAACGCTTTTCCGGTAACCTTACATGAACAGTAATTATAGGTTGTGAGCATGTGTCAATCGCCAAATAATGAAAAGTCGCCATGGGTGGCAAGCTATCCTATCTGTTCCGTAGCTTTTATTAACTTTACATGTACGCAAGTCGCCAAATAATGAAAAATCGCCATGGGTGGCCAATTCGCAAGGTGTCCAATAGGTTTTACATTATTAAAAATACAGCTGAAATAGATGTTCAGATTTTATTACGGTTTAGCTCCTAATTAATATAACTTTTGAATGACAACATTTAATATCATTGTGTTTCTGAGGCGTGCAACTAATTTTTCCAGCAATTATAAGCGGAGTCCGCACTCCAGGTGGAGAATAGCTCAGGACCCGTACAACACGGATTCCCATAACAAAATATCTTCCGTGTTATGAGGGGGAGGGGGTCTACTGTAGTGTGAAGTTTAAATTTTTATGTACCAATGAACCTGCAAGAACCAAGCAATGTGTAGCTCAGTAACATTCTATCTGATCCAATCTTCGGGTTTTGTCTGTTGAAATTACGTCTTTTTTACGAATAATCCTTATTAGGGGCCGAATGCCTCATACGAAAAACGAGTGTAGCGAGTCTGGGGGCCTTGGCCCCTAGTGTTTTTAAAAAAAGCTTTTGAGCTGTCGCTAAATGACACGATCTTAAAAAAATATGTGTCACGAAGCGAAATCAGTCCATGGAATAATATTTTATCGTATACATAAAGTATGATGAAAAAAAGTTAACTTTTGATTCAAATCCTAATTCCATACTCCAAATAATAAGTTATTCAGATCCCGCCTGTACTCTTACCCCACCTCACCCTATTTGAATTAGAAAGACTTAGGGAAAAAGTATTAAAGTAGGGAAAAGTAAGCTGTACTCAGCTGTCTCAGAGAATACTGTGCGATGAACTAGAATAAATATTGCGTGTTGATAATCTAAAAGAAAAAAAAAATCGTTTAAATATTACTTCCCGGTAATAGTAAAAGCTAAGGGCGAGGTTCAAGTGAAACACATCGAACGTTTTCCGCATCGAACAGGGGGGAACTTCGAAAGATATCAATGTTTCCTATTCAACTGAAACAAGCAATCGTGTTTTGATCACGCAACAGCGCGATAGGTTTGTTCATTGGAAGGTTTCTGCTAAAACGTTCGAACTGTGGACTGTAAAACGTTCGATTCGAACTCGATCGCGAGCGTTTCACTTGAATATCGCCCTGAATTTCAGATTCAGATTAATTCAAATTCTGTATATATATTACTCTATTCGCATACGAAAGTACTGCATTTTGGTATAGACTATTTTCTAATTGGTGCAGTTAATATTCCAGGTATGATTGAAGAATGCATTTATTTATTTAATCAAACTTTAAAAAAATGTTTTGCATTCTATTGGAGCAATTTTTTATCCCTTTACTCTCTGACCTACACTATCGTGTAGTTGATCTATATTCCCTCAAAAAAGTACTGGGGTGTAAGTCGAATTTCCTAGTTTGATTATTAAATAAAGCGAATTTTTCGTAAGAAGTGAATCATGTATAAAATAATAGCATAATTGCTTACATATCTTTCGACATTTATCTTATTCGAAAAACATAATTAATTATAAACTGAAATTGGAAATTTATCTAACACTCAAATATTTTTGGAGTGGGGATACTCCAAAAAATTTTAACGGAGGGCTTTTGATGATAAACATAAGATCTGTCTGATTCAAAATGTTGTCCGTAGGTCTTAAGTAAGATATAATACAAAAGAAAGGAAGAAAAATGAATTCTCAGGCAATTTAAGCTTCATATGACCAAGTACTAGAGTGATAAGTAGTAAAAGATTAACTTTTTTTATGAGCTTCTTCACTAAGAAAATCAGTTCAGTGATAATTGGATCATGCAAGGAAGAATTATTTCGTTCGTAAAAATGTTTTTATAGAGCTTTTGGAGTACGTAGGGTGAACAGTACACAGAGGAATAGGCTAGAAAACGCATTTATTACGAGTAAAACACAGATGTAATAAACTGAAATGATGTAGCTATCGTCACATAGAAAAATTTCAAAATGAAGAGAAATGCTCTCAACGGAATCAATCGACTTATATCTTCATGTCAACCTGATCACGGCCTGAGATTTAATATTTTAGATGTGTACACTGTATGCTTTAAAGTAAAAGAAAGATACTTTCTAAAGCAAAAGGAAATGGGTTTCATTTGCAAATAAAAACTTCTTATCAAGAACACAATAAATTTAGCTGCCGAAAGCTCAAAAATCAACTCTAAATCTAAAGTGTTTCATGCAGTTAATTCTGGTTGGTGCTGCCATTGATATAAGCTAAAAAGTACGTAGATTTTATTTGAAGAAATGTCGGTACTTTTATAGCTCAAAGAGTTAAAAGTTCTGCCCCTGAGTATCTCTCAATATTGGATTGGTGCAAGGAATTGCAGAGGAATCAATTATCTCATTTCTTAGAACCTTACATCATCACGATGTTCAAATATTAATAAGAATGGATACGAGACGACATTTTGCGAAACGAGACTCATATTTTTTTTGCGATAAGAGACAAGGTTTTTAACATTGCGACATAGGGATTTTGCAAGACGAAACAAAGCTTCTCGGCTGTTTTGAGAGACGCGAGACGCCTATTTTTCGTCTCGCGTCCATCCCTAAATATTAAATTACTCTTTGTCTCTTTTCTTTTTCAGTTTCTCATCACTCTAATTGGTTTTAAAATGATCTTAAACATTCTAATACTCATACTTTGTGCTTCTGTTTCTAGTGGCTCGGGTAGGTAAAACAATTTGGAATTGTTATATTATAATTTTTATTTTTGGTCTGCGTGTTCAATATTCAAATTACTGAGCAACTTTAGTTCCGTATGAAATCATTCTAATCGCAATAATAAATTGCTCCATTAAGGATTTTACTTTCAAACGTTCCTAGTTTGAATTTCCTAGTTTTATTTTATAAATAAAACGAATTTTTCGTAAGAAGTGAACCATGCATAAAAATAATAGCATAATTGCCTATATATCTTTCGAGTTTTGTCTTATCAAAAATCATAATTAATCATAAACTGAAATTGGAAATTTATCTTACACTCAAATACTTTTGAGTGGTGATACTCCAAAAAATTTTAACGTAGAGCTTTTGATGATAAACATAGGATCTCTCTGATTCAAAATATTTTTCGCACGTCTTAAGTAAGACACAATAAAAAAGAAAGAAAAAAAATGAATTCTGAGGCAGTTTAAATTTCATATTACCAAGTACTGGAGTTACAAGTAGTTAAAGATTAACTTTTCTTATGAGCTTCTTCATTAAGAAAATCATTTGGCAAATAATTAGATCATGTAAGGAAGAATTATTTCGTTCGTAAAACTGTCTGTATAATGCTTTTCGAGTACGTATGGTGGACAGTACACAGAAGAATAGGCTAGAAAACGCATTATTAAAACACAGATGTAATAAACTGAAAGAATTTAGCTTTCCTGACATAGAAAAATTTCAAAATTAAGAGAAATGCTCTCAACGGAATCAATCGACTAATATCTTCATGTAAACCTGCTCACGATCTGAGATTTAATATTTTCGATATGTGCAGTGTGTGCTTTAAAGTAAAAGAAACATACGTTCAAAAGTAAAAGGAAATAGGCTTCATTTGTAAATAAAAACTATTTACCAGGAACAGAGTAAATTTAGCTGCCGAAAGCTCAAAAAGAAAGTCTTAAACTAAAGTGTTTCATGCAGTTAATTCTGTTTGGTGCTGCCATTTATATAAGCTAAAAAGTTCGTAGATTGTATTTGAAGAAATGGAAGATATGTCGGTACTTTTATAGCTAAGAGAGTTAAAATTTCTGCCCCTGAGTAACGCTCAGGCTTGGATTGCTGCAAGGAACTGGAGAGGAATTACCTCTTTTCTCAACCTTACATCAGCAAGATGTTCAAATATTAATAGGGATGGATGCGAGACGACCTTTTTGTCAGATGAGACAGATTTACAAATTTTTTGCAACACGGTACAAACATTTTTAACATTGCGACATAGGTATTTTGCAAGATGCGACAAAGCTTTTCGACTGTTTTGCTAATGGCGAGAAGCCATAATAATTTAGTGTTTGTCTTTTTTCTTTTTCAGTTTCTCATCACTCTAATTGGTTTGAAAATGATCTTAAGCATTCTGATACTCATATTTTGTGCTTCGACTTCTTCCGTTTCTAGTGGTTGGGGTAGGTAAAATAATTTGAAATTATTATATTATAACTTATCTTTTTGGTCTGCGTGTTCAATATTCACGTTACTGATCAACTTTAGTTTCGTGTAATATTATTGTAATCGCAGTAATGAATTGCTCCATTAACGATTTTACTTTCAAACGTTCAAATTTTTACACATTTCAGATTTCTGTGTAAACGGTGTGGCACATGAATTAAAATGCCCTGAGGGTTTGGTAACTGGTCACAGTACATCTTGTAGAGGGGCTTCCTAAATTTTTCTAAGTCTCAAGCGCATTTAAAACCTTGACCAAGCTGTTCGAAAGTTGCATAATTTCCGCAATATGTTGAATACACCGTTTCTCAATGGTTAAAGTGCCTTTTAGATCGAGAATATTCCAGTTTTTTTTTTAAATTAAGTCGAGGACAGTCGTATAAACCATTTCCCTTCATGCACCCTAGTATAAAAAATCTGGAGTGACTCCATTCGACTTTCCGAACACTTACGACTAAGATCATTACCAAGCATTTAAATAAACGCTAGTGCAATTTCAAGAATTTCTTCCCATATGCCATAATGTAAAAAAAAATGTCATAGCCCTGTAGAAAAACTATAAGTCCTATCCACATCAAAATCAATACCGGCCTTACGACAGTGGTTTATAATATATATACCCAATTTGAGCACAATCGAATGCCTCGTTTAGGATCTGTCGTGTTCACTCACATACATACACACACACACACACACATACATACATACATACATCTTGTAAAAATAGCATAAATGAATTCAGAAGACCTTAAAACGTGTCAATACACCAAAATCTCGAAGTCGAATTTTTTCATGATCACAATACTTTCCTTACATAGTACTTGTTCGGAAAGTAATTAGCCCGAGTAAAATAGATATATAAGGTATGATGTACAGGGTGGTTATTAATTAACATGAGGTGTTCAGAGCCCTCTAGCGAGTAAAGTATTGGACGAAACCTAACCAAATTTGATGAGCATGCGTAGTAGACGATGGGATTTTGATTTCAAAAGAAGAAAGAAAAAATAGTTCCAAAATTTGCCACTGGGCAATTTTGTCGCTGCAAAAGTGTATTAGCGTAATTATTGAATGGTTAATTGACAAACAATACAGCAAGCACCAATTTTACTTGCAAATTTCGTTCAATATGCGCACCGTTGGTAAATTCTAAAAACTGCATACCATGCACGCCATTTTCTACTGCTGCTCGCAGCATATCAGAGTTTATTTGCCTCACGTGTAACGTTATTCGATCCTTTATCGTTGCGATATCGCACACATGTCCTTGATAAACAACACCTTTAAAATATCCCCACAACCAAAAATCGCAAGGATTGAGATCGGGGGACCTCTGGGCCATTTTTGCAGCGCCAAAATTGCCCCAGTGGTAAATTTTGGAACTATTTTTTTTTTTGGAAATCCAAATCCCATGGTCTACTATGCAAGCTCACCAAATTTGGTTAGGTTTCGTCCAATACTTTTTACTCGCTAGAGGGCTCTGCACACCTCACGTTAATTAATAACCACCCTGTATATAAATCGTGCAAACATACTTTTTTTCCGCTTGTGTACAGCGGAAAATTAATCGACTTTAGAGAAATGAAAAGAGGGAGGACGATCAATTATATGCTATGCTCAGTCGTCACATTCTCAATTTAACTCTTTCCAGACCAGGCGTCCACAATAGAAGACACAAATTTTGAAATAAATATTAATACTTTTAAGTGGAAAAAGGTTTTATACATCTTACGGAAATTCAGTAATCAGGATTTTAAATTATTACATTACTAATTTAATCTCTGTAAAAATATTCACAGATATATACAGGGTATCAAATAAAGGTAGTGGAACGCTTTAATTCTTTATCTGTAAGAAAAAAGTGATCAGTGTAAATTGAAATAAAAGTTCAAAATCAGCCCTGAAATGAGATTTTGTTAAGAAAACGTTCCTCCTGTTTATTTTCAAAAAGTTATACTTTTAAAATTTGTTTAAGACTCCCTTAAAAAAATCATTCCCATTTAGTAAAATACGCCGCATACACTAATGAGGTAATATACAAAAGATAATTATATTTTAATAAGTGTTAGAGATATGAAGATAAATGTATTTTGAATTAAACCCTTTTTCAATAGCTCTCGAAGAAAAAAAATCAGGTCGGATGCTCGCGTTTCAGACGTCGAACAGAATTTATGAAAGAAAATAATTTTTTGCACTCTAGCCATAAGCGTTTACATTCAAATCCGTGTTCAGTCCCTGACCATTTTGTTTAAAGATATCTCTCAGTCGTTTCATGATGAAAGAATAAAATTTTGTGATCGTCTCAGTAGCGAATTGGGACACATTTTTCAAACTGGCAATTTTTTTGCATGGGGGCCGTATACAAATTTACAAAGTGTAACTTTTCAAAAATTAATGATAAAATATTTTTTTTCTGACGTATTCCTCTTCTATACCTTATTTTGAACTTTTTTTTTCAATTTACGTAACCCACATATATAATAGATAAAAAATTGATTTTTGGGACAATCTGTATATACAGAAATTATGTAATCAGGTTTGAAAGAGCTACAAAAATGTTCTAACATAAATGTGAAATACTGATTTTAAAGAAAATGTCTCATTTAAACAGTTTTAACTAAAATCACGTCATCTATATTTTTAGAAAACTGTACAGATGGAGAATTATTTGAAGTAGCTTGTCCAGATGGTCATCTCCTTCTCGGATTTGAGACGTAAGTATGTGGTCAAGACAAAAGTTCCTTTACAGTTCGTCTTCAACACATCCAATGTTTTTGGTTGCTTCGTCACCATAGAGAAGAAGTAAGTGGAGTGAGCACGGCTCCTTTATCTCGAAATGAAATTTGAAGCTAATACCCCATAGCAATATGGTGGGGGAAAAGTGCCGTATTTGGGGGGTTATCCCCTTGTACTACATTTTGCGATGGAAATATCAAATACCCGCGTTTTCCATTGTGGTAATTCTACAATTTTGATTATCTCGTTAAATTGTCATTGGGATAATAGCGCAGTTTTGTGATCAAATATGAAGTTATCGAAATCCCATAGAAATTGGATGCAGTAAATGAATCAATAACTTATAACTGCGAATTGATTTATTATGTATCATTCCGAAATTTAAAAAGAATGAGTTTTGTATTACGCCATATTATTTATGCAATTTTTACAATGCCAGAAAGAGACGAAGCTATTATGTAGAACACAGTAACGTAGTCGCCGAACCTCCTTACGTTGTAAAGTGAGAAAAATGCATGATAACTTCCCTTTTATTAAAAACTATTGTGGATCTCTTCGAAACCCAATCCCTACCGTCAACATGACAGGTGTGAATGTTTCACTTAACCCTTTGAGGTGAAACCCTTTCAGAATGCTGAAAAAAGGGTCCCCTTTTTGACGACAGCCAACTGTCGTCAAAAAAAAGGTCTCTTGATCTGTGGCACGCGATGAACGTTTCGATCGTCCGCCATCTTGCTGGTAGTTAAGTCGAGCGATGGCAAAGGCTGCCCTTTTTTCAGCATTGGGCAATCTATCCAGCTGTTGCATTTTTCAGCAGATGTCAGTGCTGTTAAAAATAATCGTGACCATTTTTTAAGGGAAATGACGTGCTGAAAAGTAAAGGATTCTCGTGGAGCTATGTCACCCGCAATGCTTCTTTTTCCAGTGAAGTCACCTTTGTTGTTGTATTGCTAATATATTGTTTTTTATAAGCCTTCCAAACCCCGGGAGGGAATTGTGACACACCCTTCTTATTTCATCTACTTTTCTTTATTTAATGGGGCTAAAAAGAAACTAGTATTAGCTCCTCTGAAAACTGCTTGGTGATACAAATTTCCAAAATTCAATATGATTGGGAATTCTTGCAGTTGAAATAAGTTTCTTATATTTGTAAAGTTTTTTATGGCTTTCAACAAAGTCCAAGAAGACAACATTATTACTTTTTGATTTTTTCGAATTTTTAAAGGCCAAGTGAAAGGCCAGTGAATGTTGAAGTTTTCACGTTCAACTTTTAAAACTGCTTTTAAAACGCGTTAAGCAAGTTGGCCGTCTTATGATACAAAAGGCCTAAAAAAACTGCACAGGGACCCAGGGACAATATCGTGCCAACATCAGATCAGGCTTGGCGTAACAATATAATAATAGTATCAGGTGTCCCAGGAAATATTTCCCTGATTACAAACGTGTATTAGACAGAACATGTGTGCACACAGACAAGTACTTTTCATTTTGAACTGAGCTCAACAGATAATTCATTCATGTTTTTGTGTACACCATTAGTACATTTCTCGAGGTGTACACATGTGTTAGTTGTTCGAGGGATGTACACGCGATGTTCCAATTCTAGCCATGTGTTGGTCAACATTTCGTTTAGGGATGGAAACCAGAACGTTCTTCGATTGCTCTGATTTGTGTCTGTTTGTAATGAGGAATAGACTTAAAAGAAAACAAATCTCTGCTCAACTGTCGCCGAATAAAGTTTATTACATTTATTTTTTGCAGGCCAAGTGAAAGTTTTACTACTGATTTACTACTGGCACCACTCCGATGTGCTCCAAAACAAACCATGAATTAACTCCCGAAATTCAGGCAACAAACAAAGCATATTTCTTCAGTTCCGATACTGTGATCTACGCAGAATGCAATCCCGATAATCCCATTATCTCAAGTAAGTGAAACAGAATTGTTATAGATTGTATCATTTTCAAAAAAGTGTCTATTTTTAGCACTAAAGTGCTATTTCGCGCAATCCCACATTATTGTCTACCCATTTTTGTCTACCTATTTTTGTCTACGCGAGCTTGTCGACAGGTTTTTTAGATATGAAATTTTGAAATGTGCTTGCCAGATAATGTAGAAGAGGGGGGGGGGGATAATAAAATGTTGAAAGTCGCACAAGGTTTGCAATTTTTGATAATGGATCGCTAAGTTTAGCTGCAAAACGCGACAATATATAATAAAGAGGGTGTATATTAGAAATTGCCTTGCGAAAATTGTAAAATAGTTTTAGTAGGCAATTTTAATATAGATTTCAATTCCGAAGAAGTGTTTCATGGAACTGAAAAGATAAATGCGGTGCACTCATATAGATTATGATCCACTTTCCAAATGGTATTAATAAAAGAGAAGTATATAGTTTGACTATCTATATGTCTGGTGAAAATTGTTAAACCGTTTTGGTAGGCGATTTAGTATTTATTTCAATTCCAAAGAAGTATTTTGTAGAACAAGGGAAGAAAACACGGCAAACTCGTGGATTAGGATGCCCATTCCAAACAGTATTTAAATGGTAGAGGATATTTGGAATATGCTTGGCGAAGGCTGTAAAACAGTTTTAGTTGGTTATTTTAAAATAGATTTCAGTTCCAAAGATGAGTTTTATTCAAAAAGAAAGGCGAACACGGCGCACTCATGGATTATGAGACCTATTCCAAACATTATCTAAAATGGTGAAATATAGTTAATATGCTTGACGAAGATTGTAAAAAAGTTTTAGTAGCCGATTTTAATACAGATTTCAATTCGAAAGATGTGTTTTATGGAACAAGAAAGAGTTGATTCCTGTTATAACGCACCCCACTCTCGTCAACCTAAAAAAATCGCCTCACTTTGGCGAGCTTTGCAGTCACGGGATCTCTAGGAGTTATCCACAAGTTTGAACGCTCCGAAAAGAACTAGATGAAAACTAAAGTGAACAAATTAGCGATAAACGCACCAGTTAAGGAACTTGAAGATACTTAATTATTAAAACTACATTAATTGGCAACCCAAAATAAATAAATAAATAAGTAATTGAATGCTGTACTTACATGTTGCTCCAAATCGCCCTTTTAAATCTAAATTACAGTTGCCACATAAATACAAATATCGTCTGCATATGTTTAATTATCGCCACCTTGATAACTGCATATGTTTAATTATAGACACCTCGGCGAGAGTTCGGGCGTTAAAGTAGAAATCAACCCAAGAAAGACAAACACGGCACACTCATGGATTATGGTGGACATTCGAAACAATGTTTAAAACGGTGAAGTATAGTTGGAATACACTTGGCGAAGATTGTAAAATAATTGATAACTTTCCGACTCAATGGAATAAGAAGGACAAATAGGAACGACGCATAAATTATGATACGCTTTTAATATATACAGCACTTTAGTGCGTATTTGAAATCTGAAAGTGTTTCAGATTTTCTTATATTTTTTTTATACCAGAAAATTTTATAAAAATAAGCGTATCTACACACTAAAGTTAAGGTTTCGGACTTTTTTTTAACCATAAAATAAAAGAATTAAACTTTTAGAGAAATCCAACATTTAGGGTTGTTGTGATTCCCTGTGTGTTCTTCAGCAAACGAGAAAAATTAAAACTATATGTTATAAACATTAAAAGGAAATTTTATTAAACGTACTTCGGTTTCTGGAGTGGTTCGACACCTGATCAACCATCATTGCGCATTCAGAGAAAGGTAGTTCTTCATCAGCAATCACAGAATTTTTTTATACAGACTTTTCCTCCATTCGCACTCCTAAATTGTGTTTTTGGAGTGCGGATGGAGGTTATATGTTACGATTATTTGAAATGGTAATACAAAAAATGAACATAATGATGATTAATTTTAATGTTTAAAATATCAAGAAAATCGAAATAGTTAATAAAAAATCGGAATAGTAAAATTTTGAACGGGAGTTGTTTTATTATTCAGTTTTTTAAAATTATTTTTTAATAACTCTGAAAGCGAAAAAATACAAGCTTCCTTTATCATCAAAATTTTTAAAAACCCAAAGAAATTCAAAACTGTATCTTGTTTTAATGACTTACATTTCTTACTTTGTGATTCTCTTTCTGAAGCCTAAATTTGTTTTTCATATATATTTATTTGTGTTTAAAGTTTTCAAATATATTTTTAAAAAAATTATCATTTTCAAGTGTGATTTTAAAGCGGCCATTTTAAAACGTGCTTTTATTTTAGTGTAAAAGAACGTGAATGTTTAGACCACATATGGGCAACCCTCGGCCTGCGGTCCAGATGTGGTCCGTAACAGCTTTTGATCCGAGCCGCGGAACATTTAAAACTTCCATAGGAAGTTTGGATCAATATAAACCAAATGAAGATCTCATATGAATCCCACTTATACGGCCCGCAACTTCGCTAACATCCTAAATTTTGACCCATACCTTGTTTAGACGATTATTCATGGTGACATATCTGATGTTTGCAGGCACCGATACATAACCATATACTGATGGAAACTAACCAAAAACCAGCCGAAATAGTGCCAACAGTGATAGTAAGCATTCTTTAAGGGGTCAATATTTTTCATGATTGGCTGATAGTTATTTATATGCAAATTGGTTTAAAAGCCTGATTATCCGATGGAGTGAATATTTACCCCATACTAAAAGTATTTGAAAAACAGTGATATTTAACTTTTTATTTTAAATTTTTAATATAAAGACACAATTATTTTTTCTCCATCTGCGTTGATCTTGGTTCTTAAGCTGGGACTTCCTACGGACAGAAGACATGATTTTCTCGGAAAGCAGAACTGTTTTTTTTTTATTCCCTTTCTGTCCGCAATCCGCTTTCAGCTGTGATGTACCCTCGCAGCACTAGGCTAAGCGATTATTATTAGTTGCAGTTGTTTTCAATGAAAGAGATAAATCGATAAACAGAATTTATGTCTTAATAACAGGAAATAAAGAACATTTTTAAATTACGCTGTATTAATAATGATGATTTTTTTCTTTTTTTACAGAATTCAGTTTGTGCTTTGTGGATGGTGCAGTTACAGCAAGCACCACCGAGTGTCGTCGATTCGCAGACAACGAATCTGCCATATTTGAGTATGGTTACATAATTGATGGGCAGGAGTCAGCAGTGAAATGTTCAGAAGGATCGCTTTTACAGATGTTCTGGGCTCATAAAGAGTCTCCTAATAATGACACCTACGTAACTTACGGATATTGTGCTTCCATTAAGGAAAAACAGCATTTTTATGGATAATAATAAATCTAATTTGTCACTGCATCAGACTGCAATCTATACTGACAAACGTTGATTTTGCAATATTGGAACATCCAGGGTGTCCGGCAAATAAGACCCTGATATTAAACTTAAAAACCTCAAAAACAAAGCAGTGAAAGATTTGAGCTGTAAGAACTTCTTACCTAAGTTTCGAAACAGTAGTTACAAAAGCTGCTAAAAGGTGGCGTTACTAACAGATAGCAGATCTCCCTATTATCCAGATCGGACTGTTTGGGACTCCTTTCTGTGAAGGAAAGAGTAAGAAATTGTCTACCGGAAAAATCCGTGCATTATGCACGCTCTTGAATCGATTTGTGTAGCATGTGAATCAATTTCTGTTCAGACATTATGGCTGTGGTGAAAAATTTCATTACTTGTTTGCTTACGCCGCCTCTGAATCTCGAATGTTGGACATTTTAAAAGAGAGTGTATTATCAGAGTGTGAAAAGAGAGTGTATTACAGATATTACGTGTACAAATACACGTAATATTTGTTAGCATATATGTATTTGTTGTACACCACGTGATTTCTTGAACATTTGAATAATAAACATATAGTTTGCTGCATTATTCTAGTGACCTCTTCTTAAAAGAAAGATTTTTAATTTTCAAATCAGGATGTTATTTCCTGGACACCCTGTAAGATGTATACCAACATTATATTAAATCTTCTGTATGTAAAAATTTTAAGGCGAGTAAAAATCTTTGAACCCTTGATTCTTGCTTGATCTCCTAACGGTCTCTGTGAGCCGCTTTTACACTCATTCTAATGTGAACAAATGTTTTGCGCATGCTTACGTCGACGGAAATGTTTTACGTATGCCAGCGACGCAGACCGGGAATAGGCATGGGAACCCGGGAATCACCCCCCCCCCAAAATCTGATACCATCGCCAAATTTGGCAAAAAAACAGTTGTGTTAGAAAGTGTTTTATAATCGATGCGATTGGCATGACTTTCATTTCTTTCCCATACAGCACTCATAGGTTCTCTGAAAGCTCTATTAACGTTTACAGAACGTTTCTGGAACATTTAAAGACGTTCAGAGAACCTGCCAGCGATGTAGTATGAGTTCTTATAGAGTCCGGTATGTCCCGTGTGACATGCATAGGTCCTCTGAACGCCTACTAACGCTCAGAGAACGTTTCCTGAACGTTTAAAGAAGTTCAGGGAACCTGTGCGTGCTGTATGAGTTCTTATGGAGTCCAGTATGCTCAGTACAGCATACATAGGTTCTCTGAACGTCTATTAACGTTTAGAGAACTTTTCCTGAACGTTTAAAAACGTTCGGAGAACCTTTGTGTGCTGTATGGGGTGCTTCGTGAAGGGGGACATTATGGCAAATGGCGTCGAGTGTTATCGTTTCCAAGAGGACGTCTCGTAACCTTAAACAGCCAGTTGACTATTCTGAACTGAGATGTTCGGAAGGATTGCTTTTAGGCTAGGTTTGCATACTTGGCGCGATTATAACTGAAAAAAGTGACAGAAAAGTCTTTTCACTATGTAACCATTGATGAATAACCTTATTCACTGTATTCTTTGTAACTCACAATGCAGGACTTAGTTTCCGTGGGAGCACAACGTCTGTAATTTTTTTTCAATATATTTTTATATGATCGGTAAAACTCAGCGGAACTCATGACTATCACGTTCCGGAGCCCACCAGTACATTAATTCTTCATTCTTGCCCTTGGCATTCAAGTTTACTATATTTCTTTTGGGAGAAATCAATCAATCAAAATCAATATCACATTACTAGAAGTTCAGCCCGCTGTATGGTAGCAATTGCAGCAGGCGTTGGAAAATACTTTAATAAAATATGTCTACATTCAATGTATATAAGCATTATCCTCGTAAGATAAATAATTTCATATTAAGTTTTTAATATATACCAAAATCGGAATTGCATTTTCTTCTGAAAACGTGCGAAAACTTTTCACATTCGAAAGAGCTTCGCTGGAAACATCCCCTTTTATATCAATGTTTCACTCAAACGAAATCATTTTATTTGTAAAAAAAAAAAAGAGCTGAATGATCTGGGAAACTATTTTCAACGAACTGCAATCGCAATTTTCCCTTCAGTGCCTGATAACCCTGATTTCAGTATGACGTAATTATCACGTGCGACAGCTAATTTTGTCCCGTAAGTGAATTTTTTTTTCTTTATTCTCAGAAATAAAATAAAGCTGAAAATAGCGAAAAATCGCTTAAAAAGTTGGGGAACGGGTAGATTTTTCAAATTTTTATAATAGCGCAGATTGTTTTCTATATATTTTACGCAATTATGAAAAATTTGAAGCGGATCGTAGTAACGATGTAGATGTTATTGCGCTTAACTTTTTAATCTTTTTGGAGTAACGAGGGTAAGAGTTTTATCTTGGAGTGATTACCCGGAATTGTTCCAGAATCAGTCACTCAGGGATCAGCGTAACTATATAGTAGGATGACTCAAAATCTGCCAAATTCTAAAATCTGCACAAGGTTTTCTCCCAGGCTGTGCAGTGGGACTTCTGCTACATATAGTTTGTGCGTGAGGAAGTTAACTGTTTAATCCGATCATGCTAACTGAGCATGCTCGGTTAATCTGAATTTAGCTCTGCAGCAAGGGTGAGATTCTTTACTTGGATGGACTGCTCGTTATTTCCAGCTCGGTCTTTGCTGAACACCATTTGGGCACTCGACCGAGAGTTTGCTGTTGACCGGAACTCACGGTTGAATACGGCCGTTAGATTGTCTACCCATCCCGATGCACGCGAAAAATGATATTGATTAAAAATTTGAAAACAATTTTGTCTTATTGGGTTTAGAATTATTTTATTTATTTGAGTAACTAGGGTCCAAGGCCCCTAGATTAAATACGCTCTTAATTATTTCTCTTGCTTTTAATTTGACGTGAAACTGACGTAACATCTTATGAAATGTCATACTTGGCCTTGGGTCTACGGTTCGATACCAGACGTGGAAGAAAGGAGCAAGAAATCTCAGCAGGCAGGACACGACGTAGTTATGACGTCACCATCCACTTTTTTCCGCATATGTAGCTTAGCGTGAGGTTCACGGTAATTCATTGATTTTTCTCCATCCCAAAAGTGCTCAACGCGCCTAAAGAAGTTTTCACTTCAAAAACACCAGGTTGCTGACTTTGGCGGTACTTGCGTATCAACCCGGCGGTCCGCCAAGATAAATGCGGGACAGATGAAATTATTCATGGTTCGGAATACGATTGGCGACAGTTTGCCGCAGCAAATTTGATGAAAAAATAATTTGGCATTTATAACGGCCGGAATGATACGTAAGTACCATTTTAACCCATTAACGCTGGTGTTATCACATATATTAATACGCTAAGGTGAAGATGTTTGCCTCCCTTTTTAGAAAAAAAACCTCACAATTACTCCACATAAATTTTATATCATTTTATAGAGAATTGCTTGCTCTACCGGCATCAACAACTAAAAAATTTGTTATTGCTTTTGTTTTTGTAAATTAATGGGTGGTATGCAGAAGTGGTGCCCATGCCAAATGACGGCGATAACGCACCATTTCTAGCAACCGTTATCCTTTTTCTTCGTAATGAAGAGAAACGTCATAGCTGTTGAGTATTGCGATTTGCGAAAAAACTTTCGTGAAGAGGTGATATTCTAGGAGTTACGATGCAGTGCTTTTTGTACATCTAGCATTAGTTTACCAGTGAAATTCACAGTTAGTGCAAGGCCAATGCGCATATGAAATAGGACGTCATTTCGGGATTCGTGTGTTACTCTTTGCTAGTGAAATCGCTCTTGGATGTAGAACCGCTAGATGGGTGCAAGAATTTTGTTTGTTGCGATTTGCGATTGATTTCGTTACACAAGAACTCGGCCGGCTTGTAAAGAATAAATAAAATAAATAATTTTTGTAATTTTGCAAAGTGATATCACACTTATTTAGTGCGAATTATTCGCACTGGTACCGCTACTTAAATTAGTAATAGGAAAGTACCCACTAAACACTAATTTGAGAAAGCCTGCAGCTTCTGCAATTAAGAAATATTTCTCTAGGGATTTGCGCAACACGTTATCACCAGTATCTTTATAATAATTTTATGAATGGAACTGTTTCCAATTATGTCATTTCAAACATTTTTCAATATTACTACTTTACATCGAAACCACCGGCTTTTATGATGACACCCAAAATTTGTAGCCACCCTAACCTAAATAAATTGAGTGACAAATGCTGTTAAAACAAAAAAACATGATTTTCCTTAACCCTTTGAGGTGCAACCCTTTCCCAATGCTGAAAAAAGGGCAGCCGTTGCCATCGCTCGACTTAACTACCAGCAAGATGGCGGACGATCGAAACGTTCATCGCGTGCCACAGATCTAGAGACCCTTTTTTTGACGACAGCTGGCTGTGCCCGGCACAGCCAGCTGCGTCAAAGAAGGGTCTCTGAAGTCAAAGAAGGGTCTGTGGCAAGCGATGAACTTTTCGGGTTAAAATCAAAACTCCAAAGCATGAAGTTAGCTGCTCCATTGCTTCACGGCTCTTCTTGCTTGGACACACCTTATCAGTATTAACATTTTGAGGAGCAAGAATTTTCACATAAATATACAAGGTGGTCAGAATTAAAACACTCCTACTCTGAGCTCTCTGTACATCGAACTACTCTGTGTTCTTCCATTTTTCAGCAGATGTCAGTGCCGTTTAAAAATAATCCTGACCATTTTTTTACGGGAAATGACGTGCAAAAATTTGAAGGATTCTCGTGGAGCTCTGTCTCCCGCAACAATTTTTATGGAAATCCAATCGATTCTTCGTGACTGGCAACAGTCAACACGTCAGTTTGGTGTTCCCAGAACAGGATCACTGCGCCTCAAAGGGTTAAAATAAGTACAATAATTAGGGCCAACACTTCACTGAGAATAAAGAACGGTAAGACATGGGGCCGCGAACCTAGCCGCCTTGGCGTCTGGAACTCTTTATTTGTCTACTCTTCAATGACAGTACACTTCGCTATAATCCTTACATCGCTCTCGTCGAAAGCCTTATGCGGATCCGTAATATTCCGTTGCATCCTCAGACCGTGAAAATACGATCCCTCTCGACATTTCAGCATTGTTACGTCAGCCGGGAGTTCTATGTCGTAATGAGCCGTGATTGTTACGTTGTCATGGAAACCACGGCACTCTGTGGTAGTCCTTGTGACTGCACCATCTCTGATGCACATGGTGAAATCTAAAAAAGAGAATTATGTGCATGCACGGCTTCGTCTAATAAGCTTTGTTATTTCGTTTCGAGGAAAATTGATTTAAAAGAAACTGTCCATTACGCAAATAATTAAACATACAAAAGAATATATATACATATATATATATACGCGGTGTCCTATAACTATTAATAAAAAATTTAAGGGGAGATCAATAAGGAATCAGAATCACATAGCAGTTAGGGGTCAAAAACGCCCTTTTCACTTACTTAATAATCACTTTGGGAAAAGTGTTAAAGTGTGTTCGTCTGATGTCTTAACCAAATTTCATAAGCATTGGGTTTTTCTCCAAAAATTTCATCCTTCAAATGAAATAGAATTTTTAAACTATCAATTTTAGTCACGCGTTTTCTGTGAAAGATATATTAATTTTCGACACCACATTGCAATGTGATTCTAATTCCTTATATGACCTACCTCCCATAAATTTTTCACGAAAAGTTATGGAACACCCGGTATATTATACATGCAACGAGTGTATAGTGGAAGAAATGACGAGAGAGTTGCATTGCATTAGGAAAAGATAGAATTATTTGGTTAGAGCAAAAAATTTGCATAGTTGACCAGGCGGGACCCCGAGGAGAATAGTAGGAGAACCAGCAAGGGTTTACACTCTGAATAAATAAATAAAAGAAAATTTCCATTCCATTTTCAGCAAATATTCATATTGCGAGTCACGTAGTTCAGGTGACTCTTTCGTTGGACCAGAGGCGTAAACAAAGGACATAAACGGACAGGACGAAGGACATCAATGGGGAATGATGGATATGCCGGTCCGCGATAAAGCTACTAGATTGCTATGTAATCTACAATTCTTGTGCCGCATGTACCCAGCGCTGAATTCATTTAGCACGGGTCAGAAGTATCAATATTTAAATCACTGTTAAAATTTAATTTTCTTTAATTATTTGTTTGTAGGATTATGACTGATTATCTACACTAGGGATCTAGGGCGAGGGGGTAATTATGTTTTTTAACTTAATATATAAAGTGAGTATAAATCAGTACAAATTATCCCGGAAAGGTAAACATTTATTGGAATTTCCTGCACCTATTGCTAAAATAATATAATAGGTTGTGATCTGTGGGGGGGGTCATCTATATATTCTTCAACTTCAGTGGTTTTGTTTTGTCTTAGGACAGAAGTCGAATGCTTGACAATTTTAACAACAAACTATTGTGATTTTTTGCTGTTATTTTCAGGTTAGAATTTTGAAAATCTAAAAAAAAAAAACTGGAAACTCTCTAATTGAAAGGATGATTTAATTTAGATTCTTTTGAAAAGTTTAAGATAAGCTTTAACCCTTTGAGGCGAAAATGCCGGGCACAGCCATTTGTCGTCAAAAAAGGGTCTCTAGATCTGTGGCACGCGATGAACGTTTCGATCGTCCGCCATCTTGCTGGTAGTTAAGTCGAGCGGTGGCAACGGCTGCCCTTTTTTCAGCATTGGGCAATATATCAAACTGTTCTCGCATTCTTCCATTTTTCAGCCGATGTCAGTGCTGTTAAAAATAATCGTGACAATTTGTTTACGGGAAATGATGTGCTAAAGAGTAGAGGATTCTCGTGGAGCTATGTCACCCGCCACTATTTTTATAGAAATCAAATCTATTCTTCGTGACGGGCAACTGTCAAAACGTCAGAGTATGGTGTTAACAGAGCGGGAACACTGCGCGTTAAAGGTTAACCCTTTAAAGTGCAAGCAGTTTCACATCAAAATAGATGACCAACTGGATAGACTGAGCAGCGCTGAAAAAGTGCAGCCGTAGCCATTGATCCATTTAACTACCTACAACAGGCCGATCTATCGAATAGCCCATCTCGCGTGACAGAGCTAAAGAAGTTCTCTGACACAGCTGTCTGCGCCGCCGCACAGGCAGCTGTGTCATTGGTAGTTGTTTGATTTTTTTTCTCAGCAATGCAAGCAATTACGTAATTAAAAATAAATATATTATTATTATTGAGATGTTGTACTACTTAGTTGGGGCGATTTATATTGCTATCGAAGGTTTACTTTTAGAAGCGATAAAGTACATTGGGAGAGCGTTGTGAAGTAGAATAAATAATTCGGGTAAACGTCACTTTGCGAAACAAATATAAGAGAGACAATTGTTGAAGAGCAAAACTTTTATTTAATTTTTTGAAACGATTACATGATTGTGGTGGCTATTAGACCATCAGCAATTATGATCAATAAGGGCCTGATTAATCGGAAGTCATATTCAATCGAAGAATGATTAAGAGGTTGGCGAGAAAGTTAAACTTGGCATATTAAAAGAACAAGACATATTAAAAGAACTTGGCATATTAAAAGAACAGACAAGAGCCAATAAAGCATTCATTATTAAAGACGCTGAAAAACCGCAGAATATTACCAGTCAACTGAGAGAATGGCAAGACATAACAATGAGCTGGGCTCCAAATTATTGAGGATAAAGACAGTCAAATTACAGTAGCACCGTGTGATAGAAAATTAGTTCAGCTGTATTTTAACTGATGTGAGGGCCTGTCCAGATCTGGTAGTGAAAGGAATAAAGTGATGTACGTGTATAGAAAAACGTTAAGCATAGATGCATATTAATTAAGCGTAAATATTCTACATGAGAAAAATATTCAACAGCTCTCAACAGCTAAGAAAGCTAAAGGAATGTAACAGACTTATTACTGACATAGAGCGAAGGGCGATAGAATAATTTAAGCATTAAATCCAGATAAATAAGCAGTTAATTGAAATTAAGCATGTGGGGAAAAAAAGCGTAAAACACAATTTTGAAAGACGGTGTACTTAAAAATGATAATAGAATTTAAAGTTAAAAAGCTTGATTTAACATATACTAAATTTAAGAAAGTAAACAAACACAAATGAAAATTAATATTAAATATGTGATATCCATCACAACTATTATTATTGTATTTTTATTATTATTGCGTTTTATTATTTAATTGTGCTAAAATATTACGGTACGAAGAATGGGTAAATCAACTAGTATAGTATATATATATATACCGGATGTCTCATGCATAACAACAAACTTGTGGGAAAGTAGGACACAATAAATGTCGGATCAAAAGCATTATTTCTATATACCGGTTAATAATCACTACGCAAATGCGTTGAAGTAGAAATCAAATTTCTAAACATTCTTTGTTAAAATTTAATTATCTTTTTCGTAAAATAAATACTGATCGGTATAAGTAGTATTTTATTTAAAATACTTTGTCGGTGAATAAACCGTTAGTCATAAAACTTCATAAGGTACATTAACAAACACTTCACTGCATCTTTTGGAGAGATTATTAACCGACTAGCCACAATCGGCAACCAGTTTTTCGTTTAAAATCGACGCTTTAATAAATAAAATTGTTAGTAGCAAAATCTCTTTGAGGTGGCGGATGGAGAGATTACCGTTGAAGAGAAAAATAACTAATTCCTATCGAGATATTTATCACTATATTCATGCTGCAATGTATGGTTTCTTTAAAAATATTTCGCTTGGTAGTAATAAAACGTTCGCTCGAACGCGCATTTGTACTTAAATAAATAAAATTAGTGAAAAATTAGTAAAATATAAATTATAATGAATAGTTTTGCATAGTTTTTTTTATGGTAAATTAATAAATTTGTTTAGTTAAAATATGACCTCGAAATCATTTTCCGCAATTGTAAAATTATTTAATCCTCTTGATACGGATAATTTTAATGATTCAGTTAAGCATATAATTCATAGATGTCGCCACAGAACAATATGTTGCGCTTTTTCTCTACTTTTTCAAGACTTGATATCTGGCTAGATATTTAGAATTGAAAGTAGCTGCAAGTTAAGAAAGGTTACTTTTTTAAAAGATCTTTCGAACTGTACAAAAAGTTTTTGCTTTTAGTTAGAGATAAAAATGTCGTTTTTGTCGTGTTGCAGAGATAAAAATGTCGTTGCTGTTCCCAGCGTAGAAATATCGTGGATTTTTGTACCGCATACGTTAGCGTATTATGTAAGTAGATGCTGTAATAATAGTAAGTTCATGCTAAATTTGTAATTCATTAAAAAAACATGCTGTGGTGGTGAGCATTTGAACTAATTTTTCTTTTTTTTTCACTCAAGTATATTATCACACCTTATGTCTTACACAAAATTTAATAACTTTCTTATAGATAGTTTCGTCTATCGACAGCTTTAAAATAGGATCGTTACTTTTATTCTCCATTGCTATACGATTCCGAATCTTCATTGTGTTCCCCACTTTCCCTAAAAGTTTGTCGCCTGTGTGCCATACCTGTATACCCTGTATACCATACACTACCCTGTTTCACTTACTCAAGAGATACGGTAGACCTCCACCGCACTCAGCTCGCACAGCATAAGGGTGAGGCTCTAAGTAAAAGCGTTCACTTCCTCCCCGAAGATATGAAATAAATCTGTCGGCCATTCTGGTGCACACCGGAGTAGCATCTTCACTAAATATCTTACTTGTCCTAGAGGGAAAAAATAAAGATAAATAATGCGCTAGTATTTTTCAGTGATTAGGGGATCGCTCAAAAGTCGCATTTTTTCTAAAATTTTTACAGAAATCTTAGGTAAACGCCACGTGACTTCCGCGTGTGCGTTTATTAAATTTACGTAGATAAAATGCAATGTTATAATGCGTACTATTTGGCCACGGATTAGATAGAAACGTAAACATCCGGTTTAGAGGAGGAAATGGGCATATCCATTACTTGATGGGGATCTTAGTCAGAGGTGTGCATGTCGCTGGACTATTATGACGTAGTTTTGAAGAAGTAAAGCTGCATTCATACACGCCATTCCGTGCCGTTAAGACAACGCGCTTCCCCACCGTTCTTTTTAATTTGGATTCGCCCTTACTGGTAGCCTGCCAATATTCTACGTGATCCGTGGTCCTATAATATGCCCTCAAAACCGAAGAACTACATGACCAATTTACGAGCGGCTTCGATCTTTACTTCCCACTACATTATCTTACGAAATATGCCGGCGAGAAGAAGAAAACCCACTATAATGTGTTGACCTTGCTTTTAACACTTTGGAAAAACTGATTCCCACATCCGTTTGGTACTGCCATATTTTTTCAACCGATTCAAACAAAATGAACCAATTTCTTTTGAAAATTTAAAGCGTTTACTTGACATGAGGTTCCGAACTTTGCGTTGCAGCTTGATGTTATGTTTGTACGGCTCAACAACTTAGCATATCATCGTAACATCAGAAGAATTGAAAGTGTGGAGAGGTATACATAGACCCATAAATATACATCAATTGCCTGAACCAAAAAACTACTGGATATACACGCTTAAACCAAACGAGCGAAATTCGATCAGTCAGAGCGATTTTATGTGCAGTTTCCATAAGTTGCGCTTCTCCTTTAGGAGTGTTTTTCGATCACAAGAGCGGAGCGAAATATGCGTAAATCGAACGTTATTAGTATTTTGTAGAACAGGAAGCGAAGAGGAGAGTTCTCAGAAAAAAGACTACTTAAAGAGCACTTTTGCAAAAATACCGGTAGGTTTCGATGCAAACGGATCGAATCCGTAAATTTTCTTTTTCGCTCTCCAATCCTTCGTTTTTTTCGTTATTTGGGTTTAAGCGTGTACTTCCCACACTCCAAAATTACATGTAAACATAAAATTTGGCAAAAAGGTATATTTTCTTAAATTCTATTGTTTAATTGATAATAACCCCTACCCCCCAAAAAAGTGAGAAATTCAAAAGATAAATAAATTTTGCATGAAAGGCTTAGAGCTATTGAAATCCAAAATCTAACATATAGAAAGAATGTTAGGGCCCAACACGTGCTTTTCACAATTCCCGCCAATCCTGTACTTTACAGAGTGCCAATGCTTCCCCTTGCAATGATAAAATGACATCAATAAAATAAAATGCATTACCTATCTTATACAATAACATACGAAAGTATACAAAATTTATAGGTTTGTAGCCTCAAAAAATCTGGAGTGACTCCACTCGACTTTCCGAACACTTACGAATAAGATAATTACCAAGCATTTAAATAAATTTTAATCGATGGGTAATTCAAACATGCATACCAAACTGAAGCTCAATCGAATGCGTCGTTTAAACGCTAGCGCGCACTTTCAAGAATTTCCCCCCCCCCCCCTCATAGGCCATAATGTAAAAGAAATCTTTGTCGTGGCCTTGTAGAAAAACTATAAGTCCTATACACACCAAAATCAATACCGGTCTTGCGACGGTTGTTTATAACATATATACCCAATTTGAGCTCAATCGAATGCCTCGTTTAGGAGCTATCGTGTTCACTCGCATACACACACACACATACACACACGCACACACACATACATACATGTCGTAAAAATAACAAAAATGAATTCAGAAGACCTCAAAACGTGTCAATACACCAAACTCTTGAAGTCAAATTTTTTCATGATTACAATACTTTCCTCACATGGTACATGTTCGGAAAGTAATAAGATTTTTCATTACTTACTGCAGAACAAAGCCGCCTGATAAAACATGACCTGTCTCAAAAAACTTCAGAAATTCGGGGATGCCTTTGCAGAACTTCAATCATGAAGTAAATTGTTGGCATATAGGGACGCACGAGACAAAACAAGAGTATTTTTTCTCTCATGTTCATCCCTGGAAAAAATTTTAAGCATTGGAAGAGTAGATTAAGGGCGAGATTCCAGTGAAAGGCGATCGAGTTCGAATCGAACGTTTTTCAGTCCACAGTTCGAACGTTTTGTCAGAATGCGTCCAATGAACAAACCGATCGCGCTGTCACGTGATCAAAACACGATTGGTTTGTTTCAGTTGAACAAGAAACATTGATATATTTCGAAGTTTACCCTGTTCAACGCGGAAAACGTTCGAATTGTGCTTCATTTGAATCTCGCCCTTAGACTTTCTGAGTTCTGACCAATGCAACTTACATTTCCACTCCGGTAACAAGATAACCCTCTGGACAAGCAATTTTGACTAGATCTTCATCTTCACAGAAACCTAAAGGGTACATTGAATATGCTTTTATGTCAGGTGATTTTTCGATGATAAAATTTTTCAAAATTACAGAACATAAAATTACGATTGGAGATAATTTGGCGAAAGAAAAAAAAACAAAAAGAAGAACAGGAAAATTCAGCACGTGGTAGCATGGACAGAACCAAAAAGCTGTGGAACTAAAGACTAAACCTTTAGAAGACCTAAAAGCCTTAGAAGGAAGTAAAGACTTCACCTTCTTTTTTTTTGTGTGTTAATTAAAGGAACATAGGCGAGGGGCTGCAATTGACGTCACCACATCGACCTCTGTCCCTTTTTACTTTCCGAACATGTACCATGTAAGGAAAGTATTGTAATCATGAAAAAATTCGACTTCGAGATTTTGGTGTTTTTACACGTTTCGAGTGCTTCTGAATCCATTTATGCTATTTTTACGAGATGTATGTATGTATGTGTGTATGTGTGTCTGTGTGTATGTGTGTTTGTGTGTATGTGAGTGAACACGATAGCTCCTGAACGGAGCATTCGATTGAGCTCAAATTGGATATATATGTCATAAACCACCGTCGCAAGACCGGTATTGATTTTGGTGTGTATAGGACTTATAGTTTTTCTACAGGGCTACGACAAAGATTTCTTTTACATTATGGCCTATGGGGGGAATTTTTTGAAAGTGCGCTAGCGTTTAAACGATACATTCGATTGAGCTCAAATTCGGTATACATGTTATAAACCACCATCCTAAGACCGGTATTGATTTTGGTGTGTATAGGACTTATAGTTCTCCTAAAGGGCTACGACAAAACTTTCTTTTATGTTATGGCATAATGGCATATGGGGAGAAATTCTTGAAAGTGCGCAAGCGTTTAAACGGTGCATTCGATTGAGTTTCAATTTGGTATATGTGTTTGAATTATTCATCGATTAAAATTTATTTAAGTGCTTGGTAATGATCTTAATCGTAAGTGTTCGGAAAGTCGAGTGGAGTCACTCCAGATTTTTTTTTTTTTCTAATTAAAAATAAAAGGGCGAGAGCTGTGATTGACGTTCCTACCCTGCCAAAAGGTAAAACAGCACCTCACCGTCTGGCGAGGGGCTGCGATTGACGTACTGCTTGAACGTTCCATTAAGAAAATTCGGACCCATGACCAGTAAAAGATTATTCTCGGTTGCCCGGATCGGGGTTATTTTGCATTTCGTACCGCTGTGGTGTCTTGCGTATAAATCTCCTACTACAGTGGGAATATTTTGATCAATGTGCAAGCTGTAAAAAAGAGGAGCAAAAATTTAAAAATTCGTTATAACACGGGTGTGACACAGCACAGTCGCTGAATCCTACCTACCTACGTGTCACAAACTATCACATTTGGTATCGAAAGGACGTAACATCTTCGAATGTTACGTCGTTTCTGGAAGACCCCTACATCGTTTTGCTACTAAGATTCGGTTCATGTGCAAGTCGATAACTTTGGTTAAGTTAACCCTTTGAAGCGCAACCCTTTCCCAATGCTGAAAAAAGGGCAGCCGTTGCCATCGCTAGACTTAACTAGTAATTCTTAAATTAAACTTAACGTCCAGCAAGATGGCGGACGATCGAAACGTTCATCGCGTGCCACAGATCTAGAGACCCTTTCTGACGACAGCTGGATGTGCCGGCACAGCCATCTGTCGTCAAAAATGGGTCTCTAGATCTCTGGCACGCGATGAACGTTTCGATCGTCCGCCATCTTGCTGGTAGTTAAGTCGAGCGATGGCAACGGCTGCCCTTTTTTCAGCATTGGGCAATCTATCCCGCTGTTCCATTTTTCAGCAGATGTCAGTGCTCTTAAAAATAATCGTGACCATTTTTTTACGGGAAATGACGTGCTGGAAAGTAAAGGATTCTCGTGGAGCTATGTCACCCGCCACTATTTTTATAGAAATCAAATCTGTTCTTCGTGACTGGCAACAGTCAAAACGTCAGAGTTGGTTGTTCCCAGAGCGGGAACACTGCGCGTTAAAGGGTTAAAATGATTATTAACAGGTATGCGGTTTATTATCTAGATGTGATTTTCACAGGTATATCTGTAAGAATTTCTGCTCTTTCTTTATTGTTGTGTTTTGTTTTTTTAGATTGCCTCTCAGTTTTTCTTGTGAGTTAGGAAAAGGCTTTTACCATCTTTGGTGTCATTTTTTAGATAATTTTCTTGAGAAGCTGAAGATTCTGTAGCTGACGTGGATGACTTAAAATTTAGATCATTTAAACATTAAAAAGTAAAAAGCTTATAGAAAGACAATAAATATATAAATGGGGACAGAATGGTTCCCCGACCTACTGTACCCCGTTTCAGGTGACCACATTTTCCCCATATGAAACCAATGTATTATTTTTCACATCCATATTCCAAGTCGATAAAATATGCATTTAAATATAACATGATAGAAAGGAAGATAACTTAGACTGTAGTACAGAGGTTCCCAAACTGGGTGCCGCGACACCCTAGGGTGCCACGAGCGTATGTCAGGGGTGCCGTGGAGATAATTAAGAAAAGTGTTTTGGTGGAGTATAATCAAATAATTTCCTCTGAACCGGTATCCCCAAGAAAGTGAGCCAAGCCGATCACTAAGTGGGCTCAAACAAAAATATTTCAGTCAAGTTCAAGACTGTCCTGTAGCCTCTCTTTTATAGGAACTCCCTGAAATGGGGGTATTGTCAAAATTCTATATCCCTTTCCCAAGAGAGTACTTTCTTGATAGTTAGCCCTATAAACAAACAAACAAAAAATAACGTAAAATGCATCCAAACTGCTTCATTCTAACCTTCATATTCATATTGCTTTAAAGGAAATCTGCCGCGAAAGTTTTTAGCCTGAAAAGGGTGCCGCGAAATGCTTTTAGCCTGACAAGGGTGCCGCGGAGAAAAAAGTTTGGGAACCCCTGCAGTGCAGTAACATAATACCACATAGCTCATACTTGACAAATTTCAAGTGTAAAGTCTTCCTTTCTTCAAAGTTCATGGAGATGATCAGAAAACTGATTGGGTCTTTCTTTCTGCCACAATTAAAGTGAGATGCTTAACTTTTTCCGCAGAATTAAGTTGTTTGATGCCTACTTTAAATAATTTTCTCGTTTGAAAACTATTTGCTGAACCTCAAATTTCTTCAATGGCCCACTGTACCCCGCTCTCCCCTCATCATCATCAACATTGGCAAGACAGCCCCTTGTGGGATCTGGCCTCCTTCAGAAGTCTTTCCCATTCCACCCTCTTCCCTGCAATGTGGACCTCCAGTATCTTATTTTCAGTTTGGCAAAGTCCTCATCCAGGCTGTCCCTCCATCTTTTCTTAGGTCTTCCTGTAGGTCTTTTACAAAAAGGAGTGGCATTGAAGACCTTAAGAGCAGTTCTCTCAGCACTCATTCTCAGAAGGTGACCTGCCCATCTCATTCTATTCCGTTTTATGTATTTAATAATGTCGTCATCTTTATAGATTTTATGCATTTCGAAGTTATATCTTTTCCTCCAAGTATTATTTTCCCAGAACAGCACCAAAAATTGTTCTTAGAACCTTTCTTTCGAAGATTGCCAGTGCTTTTTCCTCCGTCGTCGTTAAATTCCATGTTTCTGAGGCATGGGTTAAAACTGATCTCATTAACACCTTGTGCAACAGAATTTTTGTTCTTCTCTTTATTAGATGGGATTTTAAAAAAGGTCTTGAACCAAAGAAACAGCGTTCTCCCCTACTGCATCGAAATTTCATTTGACTGTTAACCCTTTAACGGGCAGTGTTACCGCTCTGGGAACACCAAACTCTGACGTTTTGACTGTTGCCAGTCACGAAGAATAGATTTGATTTCTGTAAAAATAGTTGCGGGTGACATAGCTCCACGAGAATCCTTTACTTTTTAGCACATCATTTCCCGTAAAAAAAATGGTCACGATTATTTTTAACAGCACTGACATCTGCTGAAAAATGGAAGAATGCGAGATAGATTGCCCAATGCTGAAAAAAGGGCAGCCGTTGCCATCGCTCGACTTAACTACCAGCAAGATGGCGGACGATCGAAACGTTCATCGCGTGCCACAGATCTAGAGATCCTTTTTTTGACGACAGCTGGCTGGGTGGCACAGCCAGCTGTCGTCAAACATTCTTTTTAGCCTAATCCAAAATACTTGCCGTGAGATTTTGTCCAATTAGAAAAAGTTAATCAAAAAAAAAAAACTTATTTTCGGACACCACGTGACTTCTTTGCACGTCTAATAAATCATAAATATTTTCCGTGCGCTACATCTGACCATAGTTTACTTCAAAGAGATACAATTTTTGCAATAATTAGAGTGATTTCTAGCCAAATATTTTAAATATCGCCAAGCTGGGTTCAGTTTGAAAGATTTGTTTTCGGCACTTAATTGAGCGATATTTCGCCAAAAGCCGACAAGTTTGAGATTGTTTGTGAGATTTTGGAAAGAACCAAAATAGTGACTGACCACAGGCGCTTTTAATGAATTGAAGTTATCCGTAGACATCAATGTATCGGAAGTGTTTTGGGTGACCCTGTAAATAAATTACCCAGTCGGCTATGAATACAAAAAAAAATGATGCACAATTAGATGTTACAATAGTTCTAAATACAAAATCTCATCATTCTACCGTTAAAAGTTTTAGAGTTACGCGAAATACTCAATTATTTTTTGCTCCAAATTTGGCGAAATTTCGGCAAAACTCGCCAATGTTCACGATAGTTGGCAAGTTTTGGGCATGTCCCAAACAATGATTGAATGCAGACATAATACAACGAAGCTGTCTACAGACCTTAATGTATTGAAATTCTTTTGGGTGGTCCTATAAATAAACTATCCAGTAGATTGGAACCAAACAGAAAGGTACACAACTACATGTTATGAAAATCCTAAATATAAAATTTCAACATTCTACGATTTATAGTTCTTGAGATATGCGAGTACATACGTACGTAAATATATATGCCAGGAAAAAATTAGTCAAAATGGTCTTGCTGTCGTTCAAAATGGATTGTACATGGATATGCACGAACATACACATGTGCGTACGCTAAGATGTCTCGCTAAAACTCTTCGAAGTAAATTTAGAGATAGTCAAAATCGATTTTTTCATCAAAATCTGCGTACCCGAAATTTATCGCAATCGCTTAACTTCCGTTTACTTTGTACAAGGAAGTAAAAAAAGTTGACTGTTTGATGCGTATTAAACGTTATTCTACAATGCAAAATGCGAAGGGGCACTAAAATTTTTTCAGCTTCTTATATTTGATAAAATTATCAAATTAATTATTTTATATTTTGATGAAATAAATTTGAATGAGATTTCATGAGATGTATTGTAAGTGCTTTTGATATGATTCCAAGCATTAACACAGTTAACCCGCTACAAGAAATTCTCAGGTAAAAAATTATTTTATTTTTGTTGTTGAAATGGTGTTATTTCAAGTCAAATAACGTAAATATAATACAAAATTGTGAAAAATGTTATTTTTTTTATACAGAAGTCCCAAAAAGGTGGTAACGGACTTTACTTCTTTATCTATTGGAGATAAGTGGGTGATGTAAATTGAAAAAATGTTCAAAATGAGGTCGGAAAAAAGATTGAGCTACGACAAAACTCCTCTTGTTAATTTTCAAAAAGTTACACTTTTTTAATTTGTATACGTTCTCCGTACAAAAAAAATCTCAGTTACTAAAATGTGCCCATACATTCATGAAGTGACACACAAAATTTGATAATTATATCCTCAAAAGTGTCAGAGATATGAAGACACTTTGAACGCTGACTTAAACCACTCTTCCATGGCTCTCGAAGGGAAAAAAATCACCTCGAATGCTCGCATTTCAGGGATCGTACAGAAATTACGAAAGAAAATCTTTTATTCTACTCTGGCAATAAATGTTTGCATTCAAATGTAAATGTCTGGTGTTAAGGCCAATTATCTGCTCAAGGGATCTAGGCCTAGTGGGGGGGGGTTGCTCTTCGAGGTGGACTTTCAAAGGGATCCTAACACGTATTTACGTGAAGTTTCGGAGAAAACCACGGAAAACTCCGATCGGTTAGGTCGGCGGGCGCGACCTGGTTGCGAACCAGGCACCTTCCGTCTCCCAGTTCAAAGCGCTAGCGCTATGCCACTGGTGGGGCCGTTTACATTCAACATCATGTGTAATCCCCGATCAGTTTTCTTTAAAGATATCTCTGAGATGTTACATGATGAACGGCTGAAATTTGGTACACCACCTTATTAGTGTACGTGGCCCATTTTGCTAACTGGGAATATTTTTGTACCTTTGTACATTTCCATTTTACGTTGCCCACTTATCTCTAATAGATAAAGAGTTAAAGCCCGTTACCACCTTTTTGAGACACTCTTTATATTTTTTCAAAGGTTATCATATATTCTGCCATGATTTTAAAACTTTCTCAACATTATAAATGAAACTTTTTAAAATTAATTTGTATTTAGTGAAAAAGACATATATTTTCTTACATATAAATGTCATTTATTCATTTTCCTTCAGATTAAATACTATTAAAAGAGTGGAAAAACTCATCATTGTGGAAACACATGTTTTCTTTGTTGACTTCATCCATGTGGATTCTAAAATATTTTTCGTCCATTAATGCTGGCATCTGTGGACCCAAACTACTTTTACTATTAATTAAACTTCATACTTTTAACTACAGGTAAAATTAATGGTTTTATCACTTCAAAATTACATTTCGAAACGTTTTCCTTAAAAGAATAGCGTTTAAAGGATGGTAGCATATATTGTTCCATGGGCACATTATAGGGTTCAATATTTTTAAATTAATAGTTACAATAACCCTATAGGCGCCCATAAGGGGGGGGAGGTAGGGAACTTTCCCGCCCCCTTGAGTTTTATGTTAATGAGTTTAGAGAGCCCTCCCCCCCCCTACAGTTTAGGTTTGTCTCATGATGTGAACACAAATGGTGAAAACAGAACTAAATTTGTTAAAAGTTTGAAATTTTCCCCCCTCTAGAAAATTTTTTTGAAGTTTGCCCACCCCTAGAAAAATTCCTATGGGTGCCCATGACTAACCCTAGTCCTTTTTTTTAAGTCAAATAATCATTACCACATGTAAAAACATAGTAAAAAAAATCATTATGGCATGATCTGGCTCACATCAGTGGTTCCCAACCTTATCTGCGCGCGAATCTTCTAAAATCCCTTAAAAAAAAAAAAAAAAAAAAACCATAGGAAAACCCATGCTGTAGTCCTTGTGTTCTGGTATATTATTTTAACTAGGGATGGACGCGAGACGACTTTTTTGAGAGACGAGACAGAGATTTACAGCTTTTTTGCGAGACGAGACACACATTTTTAACATTACGATATAGGGATTTTTGCGAGACGAGACAAAGTTTTTAGGCTATTTTGCGAGACGCGAGACTCCTATTTTTCGTCTCGCGTCCATCCCTAATTTTAACGAAACACTGGTCGGGGACGGATGTCATACATGAAAAATATTAGGAAAATAATTAAAATCATTTGATCTACAGGAAATATTTTGCGTAGTTCACCACCAAAACTTACAACAAATACAATAGGCAAATCGATTCATCGATATCCAAGATTACAGTTTATTCGTTTATTCTTCTATGACAGTACACTTTCCACGGATTGTAACATTGCCATTGTTGTCATCATCATCTTCACCACCGTCTTGCCGGCCGTTGCCGCCCGATTCCATTCTAAGGCCTTGCAAGAACGATCCTTCTGGGCATTCGAGAATAGGACTGTCTATTCGGCCTTCAATGCTGTAGTAAGCCGTGACTGTTACGTTTTCTTGAAAAGGAACGCACTGGGTTTTAGTTTTTGTGATTTCGCCGTTCACGTAGCACAAACTGAACTCTGTAAAAACAGAACCATAAGAATTAGCTGTACCTCCACTAAACTGCGTTTCATTTTTAACAACAAAATTATAATAATAAAATTACATTTCGCTAGAAATTAATTACTGGAGGAGAAGAAGGTATTATGGAATAGTCGGGAAATATATATGAAATACAGATTCGGCTCTGTTAATTGCTGTTGTTACTTGAAAATACCATGAACTACTCAAGGAGGACTTACATGCTACAATGCACTGAGAATTGAACAGTTTCTGATTAGGGAATGCAATCCCGATCCCGCGGGTACGGGATCCCGTAAAATGTTAGCGGGACTAGTCCGGCGGGATTAAGACCCTAATCCCGCCGGATTGGAACTGTGAAATAAATTATTTTTATTACAATTTCACACCACCTTCCTAATCATCCATTGGCCAAAAAAGATTGCATGAGATGAAGAATAAGATCCAGTGATCATGGGCACTCATACCTATTGGCAAGGAGGAGCCATAGTCCCCAGCTTCCATATTGTTATGATTTACGTACTGGTTTAACGCAGAAGTGCTTCAACACCAAATATTGTATCTTTCTGGGACAGGATCCTTGACTTGTTGTTCCCCCCTCCTCCCCCCCAAGAAAAAAACATCGTACGGCCGCCCATGCCTGTGATGGGTTTAAAAGGTGAACTTCAGACAAAAATGCATGGCTCCTTCAAGATTTCCTACCGCCCAACCAAAAAAAAAAAAAAAAAAACCCTTCTGTCAAGTGCTTTTGCATTCTCTAATTAGATCCAGACTAGAAAGACGAATATGTCTTATGCGTTGTATTTTTTACATTCTTCTTTTTTAGCAACTAAGAAATTATTAGGTAGTAACGAAAGTTTCCCGCCACCGCAAACATCGTCAGCACACAGTTCGCGTTGGCGTATTTGCTCATATTTTGTCAAACGATTTTTGGCATTTGAAAGAAAGAGGCTTACTTTATAACACTGTGTTGTGAAATCTGTAAAAAATATAATTATCATTAAGTATAAGGTGTCCCAAATGGAACTATCACTCTAGAGGATTAGAACCATCATTTACTTCCACTTGTGTTGCAAAAAGTCAGCTACATAATATCAACAAATTATGAGTACAGCTTTAAGTACTATTGTTGTATCATGTGACACTGTGCAGGTTTGGTACCGAAAGTTCCAAAACAGTTATCTAATGAGTTAGAAGTTAGTTTTTCAGGCAGATATGGCGGAAAACTTTCGTTACAACCTGATACTTAGTGTATATTATGAATAGCATGACTATAATTTTTATATTTATGTACGGTGTATTAATTATCAAATAACGTGAATTCTTATTAAAGTTGAACTTGATAGTGCTTGAAATCCTAATTTTTCCTACTTTTCTCTATTGAAATTAATTTTTAGTTGGAGGAAATGTCAATCCCGCGGGATTGCGGCATCCACAAATCTCAATCAAATCTCGCGAAACGAAAAACAGTACGGGATTGCATTTCCTATTTCCTATTTCTGTACCACTCTCTACAGAACAAGTGTGTTTTGTGATTTTCAACAGATTTTGCAGATACGTTTTCAAGCATTTTGACCTACTAGTGCACACGTGACTTGAAAATGGATGCTACGCAAAATGTACACTAGAAGAATTGCAGTTTGTTGTATACCGTGGTTGTTTTTAAGCTGACAGGTTAGTGTTTGACCCATCAGTTTGAAGGTTCAGTTTCCTACATAGCCTGTCGGATGTTATGGAATACTAGGTAATATTGTAACGAATTTCATGCTAAAAACTAAACTAAAAAAAGAAAAAAAACAAAGGCACTGAATGTATCCCTGTAACGGAAAATTCTCAGAAGATCAACGAGAAGAAATTTTGATTCAGTGCTTCAGCTGATTTCTGCCGGCTCACCTTGACAACAGCCATTAAGCAGGTAAACAGGCATGGCACAGTCACGTGGTTATAAATTAAGTGAGTATTTACAGCGGTTACAGCATCGATCTTCTTAAGTAGCAGTAGAAGTCCATAAAGAGACTGAGACTGCTGACTGAAAGAAGGTAAACATAAAACAAAAGTCCTTGACGCGTACAGTTTCATAAGTACATATTGTATATACTATTTTACAAAATTATAATTATTTTCTTAAACATCGGTTTCTCATGAATGGTTATTATTTTTTTTGTCGTTGTTAATTCAAATCCGCACTTGGAAAGTGAGCAACTGCTTGCATATTGCCCTCTTTCGGTCCTAGCTAGTGGTGGCTCAGATTAGAGATTTGCTTGTATGTCGTCGACGAATACGTGTTGCTACCTGATCTTTATTCCAATCAATGCACCGGAGTCGGTGCGATCTACCTGTCTTTGTTAACTTACTCATTAGTACGGGTTCACTTCCACCACAGTCAGTTTGAATAAGAGGGCTGGGTTCGAAGTAATATCGAAGTCTTCGTTTCCTTGAACTGGTCGCTGTTTTATCGGCTATTTCGGAGCATATAGGGGTTGCATCCTGACTAAAAATTTTACTTGTCCTGAAAAAAAAAATAATAAGTTATAGACTATTTTTACTTAATATATTTCATTTATTGAATCTCTTATTTCAGATATCCCCACTGAACGCCTTTTGAACCCTAGTCGCGCGACTAGGGTTCATGGCCGAGTGGATAAGTCACTGAACATGGTAAAGTATGATGGTCCTACAGTACGGCTGTCGATCTAACGGTCTTTAGTTTAGGTCCGTTTTCTCCAGATGTAACGTGAATGCCCCTTGAAACCCCTTAAAATGTCTTTTCTCATCAAGGCTCCCAACCGCGGGCAAAATCCCCTAGTATAGGCTTGCCATGACACAAAATATCAAACATCTTCAGATATCATCATTACATTTAAACTAAAATTTCCTAGTAAGGGAAAAGGGGTTTTTACTTTTTTTTTAACGAAACATTGAACAACTTTGAAATGCTAAGACATTTCAAACAACTTTCCTTAAAGATAGACTAAGAAAAGTTTAATGTCGGCCTTAGATTTTATGGCGAAGTGGCGTAAAATATGTGCAGTGCCCCTAAAATTACAATCTTTGTTTTTGAAAGCAAAAATAATTTGCAAACAGTCCACTTAGGAGAATTTAGTGCTCATTTTGAGCTCCAGTGAAAAACAAAAAACATGAAGCGAAGTTTTAATACAGTAAGGCATTTTTCATTTTAGGTAAATTCTATAATAAACGAGAATGCCTATAAAACATATTTTTACTAATTAATAATGTGTTTTGATAATTTCAACCTTTTGTTTGAAGGTTGTTATAGAACGGAAAACTTCAAGTTTTCCTGAAAGCCATGTTTGACGACTAAGTCGAGAATTTTAGGGTTTCAAATGGCTGTATTATCGTGAAAATTATTTTTCATTGCTTTGAAAAACAGCTCACAGAAAATCCATTAAAAAATAGTTTTTACTTTTTTAAAATTCATTCTGCATGTAAAATACGTAAAATGCATAGAGCGTAATGAATTGAAATTCTTTTGAGTGCTCTTGCATTGAACTATAAATGATACATATACCATTTTAAATGGGGCGCATGGCACGGTGTAAATAACATATAGCATTTTCCTTAGAAAGTAGCCCGTTTTATACTATATGGAAATATTTACAAATTTTGGGAAACCCACTGGTGTAACGGTTAGCACATTGTGCTTCCGTGACATTGCTCCAGAGTTCGATTCAGTGGCTGGCAAAGTTTTACTTAGCCTTTCATCATTTGAGTGGGTCAGATAAAATGAGGACCAAGCTTGCTTGAGGCATCAATACTGAGGCTTCGCGTCAGGCCGGGGCCATCGCTAAGCAACGGGCCTGCTTATGCGTTGCCATCGCTAAAAATGAGTTTATCATTGAGGCCTGTTTTCCCGAGTCACAGTATTCTATTTTATTATTCTAAGTATTATAAATGTTACATTATTTTATTATTTTAAAACAATTTTTTTATACTTTTGTCGTACTAAAGAACTTTAGATGTAGGTAATCGTTTTGTGAATCTTGCGCCATTTTCTTTCATGAAAATTTATCCTAAAATTCGAACATTTTGCTCTGAATGTAAAGGTAAGTGAACGCTTATAATGTATTTAGAAATTCTAAAAATATGTATGTAAATCATGTTTAGTGAATAATTACTCATGTGTTATTTATAAATAAATTATTTTAATCAGAAATCGTATTACTTGAGTAGTTTTTATTCTTGTAAATAAGCATAACGTTGTGATACTATTTAGACAATTTAATTTTGCCAGTTGTAAATATTTATTTATCAGTTATATACGCCTTGATTATGTGATTAAGACTTACATCTGGTACAGTGCAGAAATACAGTAAATTATAAATTATTGATTTTTTGCCTGTTTATACAGAAACTTCAAATGTAGTTAATATTTTGTACAAGCGTTCATTATGCTTGCTCAATTCCTAAGTTCGATTGAGAAAGCGACAAAAGAATAATATATACTACATGAAATGTCTTTATTAAAGAATAATTAATTTAGGGATCGCGCTATAGAGCGTATTTTATCAATTTTCTCCAACATACAGGATATCCCGAAAACACTGAAATGCGCGTTAATACATCATTTGTTAAAGATTAATCTTGAATTGTTTAAAATAACGTAGGAAATACGACTACGTTCATGAAATATTCATTATAAAAATGTCTTTCTCATTTGTGTATTTAGTTATCTTAAAGTATATTAAATATCCACTTGTGAAACTAAAATAAGCAATCGTGAATCATGAGAGTAAGCGATACTTTGTTTTGCCTTCAAATTATATGCATCTATTTTCTTAATGCCAATGTGTATCATAGCAAATAAATTAATAATGAGTTCGTACTTGAATTGGTAACACAATTAATACTTAAAACTACATTAAATATCGTTTGAAAGCACTGGGAAGCTTAAGAAATGCCTGATGTATACGTGAAGACTCGAACATCCGTAGGCCTCGTTGGATGGCTCATCAAAATACACGCGCAGGCCCGTTACTAATTGGGAAGGCCCCAGCCAGGCTGACCACAGCTTACGCTTCCGCACCCCAGAGCTCATGGCCGCGAAGTCTTGGTTGGGCAGCGTAAGTCTTAGCCTCGCGTGGGTTGTTTCGCCAATGGTTACATTAGTTTATAAAAGTTTGTAATTTCACTAACTACGCGAATTTATATCGGCAATATGATGAACATTTTGAAGGATGAGTCAGAAAATTTTGAAGGTGAGTGTCAGAAACGTCACAGAGAAGCTCACTGGCGCCAGATGGTGATTCGATCGACCGCCCCTTTTGTTGGTAGTTAAATGCACCGATGGCAACAGCTGTACTCTTTCAGCCCTGGGACCATTTAGTCATATTTTGCTGCGTATAGCCGTGACGGCGCTGAAATAATCCGGTTTCACGGCTCAACCACAGCGCGTAAAGGGTTAAAGCGTGTAGCTGGCCCAACGACACTCACATCTCTTAACGAGAACTCTCAATACATTTACAATCGCGTAAGTTCAGTGTGGTAACAGTTGGAAGCATTAGGTGTATGGGAAAGTAATGTCCTCTTCTTGCACAAAATTCAGGCAAATAAACTTGCAACAAGAGTTGAATTACAAGCAAACTGTGACTAAGACTCATGATTGTTACTTTTTAAAGAGAGAATTCTATAGATTTTTTTTTCTTCTTTCGAGAAAAATGGCCACCCTTCGCCTTCTCTTTAACGTCTACCTTCCTCGGAGGATTCCATTCGAAATGTTCTGAAATCGATTTGTAGGTATTCGCGAGTGTTGTGTTTTACAGCAAGAATTTTACAGCTTTCACTATTCTTCTTTGAGATGACGCAGGATAAGCGAAAAGGACATTTTGGCCTCCCATCCCACATAAGTTATTAGTTTTGTAAAATGCTCTTCAATCCAGCACCTACGCTAAAAAACTCACGCACGTGCCGGATTTCGTATTATTAGCTAATATTGACATAAAGGGAACGGACAGAGCTTTGCTCTAGGCCTAATATTTCAGTTCTTGCAGACCAATCTCAAAGAAACATCACCTTCTAATACTCACGTCCTAACTCCAGTCACCAGATATCCTTCTGGACAGGCTATTTTGACTGCTTCTCCTTCTTTGCAGAACCCTAAAATGTATAATATATGTTTTTACTTATTAAACGTAGATTTTTCTCACATTGCTGTAATAACTTTAAATACGTGCACATGAGATTAAGCCCAGTGGATATTGGACAACCTTATTGTCATACCCATGGATTTTTTCTTTTTAAGTTGGCAGCACGTTGAAAGATTTACAGTTACACTGGATATCATTAAGCAAGGGAAAGTCACAAAAATGACTGTTACTCATAAAGTTTCATGCATAATTTAAAGAAACTGATCATTTTACAACAGATTGTAACCTATGAAACAACATGAAAAGATATTATGAGACACATGTGGTGCTACAAAAATTTGCATAAGTATAAAATCAACAAATTAAGTCTGTCAGCTTGCTATAGGAAAAGTGCCTTCATTATGGAATATCATTACCACCAGAAGCAACACAGCACCTAGAGCGATGTGTGACGCTGTCAGTTGCGCGGTCTATCAGTTCAGTTGGAAGTGACAGCCATTGCTATTTGAAAGCGATTGCAAGTGCAGAGGAGGGGGATTTAGAGTAGCTTTATTTCTTGCTAAAGCATCTCAGATATGCTCGATAGGATTTAGGCTCAATGATCAAGCTGGCCACTCCATGTTCTGAATTATTTTCTTCTGAAGATTATAATCCAAGATGCGAGCCTTGCGCAGCGCAGCATGATCGTCTTGAAGAAGGGATTGACCACCAGCATAAGGGCGCACGTAAGCACCCAGGATGTCATCTCTGTAGACTTGGACATTCACGGTTTCACGTGGAAAGACATGAAGGTCTATGTGTCTACCCAAAGAGTCCCCTCCTCTTTCTGTGCTGTGACGTGAATTACACGCAAAGGGCTAGTCACCACGCTTACAGACCAGCTTTATGAAGCCTTCTACTTGCGATTGACGTTGACACCAACCTTCTGGTGACTTTGCAAGGCAGGATCTGAATTGAGGAGTGAGCATAACGGCAAATATACGTCATCGGCGCTGGTCGTAACAGTTGACAATCCATCGATGAACCTCCTGGATGCAGATCGGTAATTAGAAATTGTTGCCGAAGTTTATGAACCACAGGAGAATTGACATTTAGCCATCTGCCCATTTTTTTCTTCCTTACACTTAGTCCCACTTACTCTTCCAATAGCTCACCATCGCAGTTATTTGGACAAGTGATGCCTGGAGTTCAATAACAATTAGCTATATCCCCGATTTCTTACCTGAAAGCCACAGTAAATAGTGCGGGCTTGATCTAACAGTAAAAAAAAAATAAAAATAAAACAGTGATCTGAGGAGGGTAATGTTAATGCTCCTTTCTGTCAATGAAAACATTTCTGCAAAAATTTCACATTCAGCAAAATCATTAATTAAAGCCATTTTGCAATTATTTGTAACCCGTGTGATACATGGAGACTGACGAGTTTTTATTACTTTTGAGTTGGCCCATAGTTCTGTGGGGTTTAAAGTGAGAATTTTTGCCTCAGATAAAATGTTTTGGTAATGTTTTTTATGAAAATTGTGTGCTCTACAAAAGAGTGATTTTAGTTTCTTTTTCTTTATGCTCATATACTTTTTGTTCTATTCAGTAATTAAAATGAAGTCGAAAAAAAAACCCAGCATTTTCGGCATTTTCTAGGGGGTTTTGCGTTTAATCGAGGTGCCAAAGCCACGGAAACCGCTGGAATGATTTGTGAAGTGTACAGCAAAAATACGAAACCAAAGCAGGAATAGTCGAATTCGCTACTGAAAATCATAAAAGGCATTACCAAAAAAGTTCATTTTTCATGTGAAATTTGCATTAGTAAAAAGAAATTCCAAAACACTTTCATATTTTAAATCTACGCACTAAAGTGCTATATAATGTAAAGATATCATAATCCGTGCGTCGGCCCTATTTATCTTCCTTGCTCCACTACGCTGGAAAGTGTATCGTAATCCATGAGTGTGCCTTTTTTCTCTTTCTTGTTCCATGAAACACTTCTTTGGGAATGAAATCTATATTACAATCGAATACCATAATAGTTTTACTATGTTCGCCAGGCATACTTTAACTATAATTCACCTTTGTTCACACTAATATAAACGTCTTTACAGACATTCATACTGCCGAGCGGGCTTGGCAATCGTTCCTCAAATATAGGAGAAATTACCAAGCTGAATGCAGTTTGGGGGAGTTTTTTTCGTCACCAAACTTCGTGATAAATCGTCAAAAATGGCCAATCTTGGCGATTTCCGACATTTTACTCCCTTTCCTCTAACTGGCAACCCTATCTGAAAAGTGATTCCCCGTTTCGCCACGTGGACAAAAATCCTTGCCTAAATTTAATAACACTAATGAGCTAATAACAGAAATTATGGGCCGACCCCTATAGTATAGCAACTGAAAGAACTGCACCTTTTAACTTACCTTTAGCATGTAGCAATATTGCTCACACTTTTATGTACAACCTCAGACACAGGATGATTATCGCCGTATTCCGAAAGAGGTAAAAGATATTTGCCTGTAAGATGGCGCTGTGAGACGTAATCATTAAGTTTATGTTGGGCGCAGCGTGCGTTAGCGATTGATTAAATCATGATTCGTCGCAGAGGATGCTTAAGTAACTACAGTGCACACCGGTTATAACGGACCTGGGATATAACGTACTATCGGGTATAACGTACCTAAAAGCTCGGTCCCGATTGAAGTCCTATATTTATAATGTTATTTAACTTCGGTTATAACGTATTTTTTATACCATAGCCGAAAATAAAATTTTGCTTTTCTTAAGCATTTTATTTCCTTTTCCTCGGAAATTTCAGTTCTTTCAAGAACACTCGTTGTCAGTTTTCAGATTTTCTAGCGAGATGAAATGTGTATGAAGGAAGGGAGCGATCCTTTATCTTTTCCCCCTGCTCGGTAGGGCTAAGAACAAGACCATGGTTTTTCTTAGTCATTCATCAATGCAAATGCTTTCTGAAAAGACCTATCTATAATGATTATGATGAATGTGAAGAAGGAACAGAGGAGCCTATACCAAGCATACCCGATGCATTAAATGATGAAAAAAGCATTATGACGATATTCTGAATGCCGCAATGATGATACAGAGACTGTACAAAAGTCTATTATGAATATCCTAAACGGTATTTTTAAAGTAGCATCTGCTCATTTAAAACAAATGTCATTCCTTTTACATGTTGTGTCCTTTTACATGTTGTTACTGTGATTATTACAGAAAGAAAATTACAGATTATTTATCTCAATAAAATTGTAATAAAGATTTTCTCTGTCTTTTATTTAACTTAAGTTTTAAAAAATCAGACTTTTTAAAAATGCATGTAACAGTGAAATTATGAGCCCATTTTCCTTTCTTGTGTAATATTGAATCTTAGCGGCGGTATTGCTTATAACGTACTGCGGCTATCGCGTACTACATTTTTAGGTCCCGTGAGAGTACTTTATAACCGGTGTCTACTGTACTGAAAGGGGTATCGAGGGCTTTTCAGAGGCTGGCGCTATTTCACCCGTTCTGCCGCTAGCAGATGATCGTCCAATATCCATGTCAGTGCGTAAGACGCATTACACGTTTTTACTTCAACTGAAATTCCTTCATATACCCTACCTCTTCTTTCAGGTTTGGTGGACGCCTGAATTGTCAGAGGTGGACTGCTGCCTGCGTCATTGAATGCGTACATCGTGAGGTAGTACTCCGTCGCCGGCCAGAGAGCGAACACAAAGAAGTCGGTCGTGTTGTAGGTGATGTTGTAGAGGAGAGCCCTATCCGGCCAGTAAACTTCCACCCGGAAACGCTGCTCGAGCCCGCCGTCCAGTCCTTCCTGGCACGTGACTTGGAAAGTGTACTCCGTCTCTTCTCCAACAGTGCAGTTGGACAGTGCCGAAGGAGGCTCTGGAAAATAGTTGGGATGAAAATGTCTTTTATTAAATTAGTTTTTTTTATGACATATTCTCTTAAGGCCTTACGACACGAACAAAATTTCGAGCAATTTGGTTGCCGCAACCACTTGCGGGAAAACTCGTTCCGGCAAGTCGATGAGCATGCAGGGTTGCTATAATGAACAAACTCGGCTGTGCACATAAATGCCAGAGATTCGCCGAATTGGCGATTGTCAGAGCATGTAATTATAGATAGCATATCGCCTCAACAACATTTTTAACCCATTTGTGCCCAGATATTTTTGATACTTTCTTCGATTTTTGCTAATACCAGCTATAATAGATAAATTTCTGATACCAACTTCTTGAAGAAGGGATGATTTCTTTTAAAATCTTTATGTATAAAAATTGAAATGTCAACATCCTACGTGATCATCCTAACTAATATTATAAATGCGAAAGTGAGTTTAATTGTTTGTTTGTTTGTTTATAACGCTTTCACGCCTAAACCGCTGAATCGATTGGGATGCATTTTGGTTTAGATATAGATGGGACCCTGGAGATGGTTATAGGCTACTTAGAATTTTAGATTTTTAATTACTTTTTTAATTATTAATTAAAAACCGTTTTTACGCTGCCATGCTTTGCGAGTTTCGCCCGTATCATATGATTGATGTTTTAAGCTAACAAGAATGCTATTTCTTCAATAAAGAAGCACGTGCATCTGAAAAACATTAAATAATACGGAAATTATGCCAGTTTTATGCCAAATATATCTATCTATAATAATAAAAATAAATGTTCTCCAGACAAATCTACAGAAAGCAGAGCTTTGAAAATTTGAGCATGCCTGGACCCATGTCTTCGGTAAAGTGCACCTGAGGCTCGGAAATTTTAATTACTTTTCTAACTATTAATTAAAAACCATTTTATCGCCCGCACAAAATGATTTATGCTTTTGAAATAAAGTAGAAATTATATTTGCAAAATCACATGCATTTGGAAAACATAAATAAGTATGGAAATTATGTTGATTTTACGCCAAATAAAAAAGCGTAAATAAAGAAAAGTGTACTTACGTATTATCCCGATGGTCCGCCAAGACGAGCGATTTTTTTGCCGAGATAAATGCCGGGCACATGAAATTATTAATGGTTTTGAATACGATTGGCAACACTTTGGCAACACATTTGACGAAAAAACAGTTTCGCAGGAATGAGTGCCGGGATAATAGGTAAGTACCAAGAAAAGTCCAGATGTGTTTCTTAAAGTTCGTAAATTTCCAAATCCTACAAATAATATAAATGTGTACGTTTATGCGTTTGGATGATTTTGACTTAATCACACAAAAATGGTTGGACAAATTTGTAATGAAGATAGCTTATGCCCTGGATTAACATACAGGTAACCTTTCAAGCATGTAGCATAAATAATTCTTTTACAAAGACACTCAAAATAATGCTAATGCATTGCGCTCTATAGAAATTTTGTAGCTACTAAACCGATTTTAAAACTTTCTTCACTGATTGAAAGTCCTAGGCCTATATGGTCCTAGGCCTATAGGGTCCTAGGCGTATATGGAGAATTCCTCTGTGTGGAATTTTCTAAGGGATCCTAGCCCGTATTTTTGCGAGGTTTTTGAAAAAAACACGGAAAACTGGGAGCGGCTAGGTCGACAGGCGCGACCGGGGTTTGAACCTGGCACCTCCAGCCTTCCAGTTTTGAGAGCAGACCCTCTTAGACACTGGGGGGACCCTGAGTGTTATAGGCTACCTTTTATGCATATATCACAAATAGTTCTTTTACAGGGATACTCATAACAATTACATAACCCTCTATGTGTATCTCTGTAAGTACTGAACCGATTCCAAAACTTTTTTCACTGATAGTAAGCTACACTATTCTTGAATATTATAGCCTAAAATTAATGCATGTAGCGCAAATAGTTTCTTTACAGGAACACTCAAAATAATTCCAATACATAACCCTCTATGGGTATCTCTGTAACTATAGAACCGATTCTAAAACTTTTCCGCTAATAGCATTCCTGCACTATTCCTGATTAACATAGGCTAAAATTCATGCATATAGCATGAATATTTCTTTTACAAGAACACTCAAAACAGTTCGCAAATACTGTCGTAACTGTCTCTATTCGCCAAATGCCTGAAAAAAATCTAAATTTAGTAATTTTGCATACTCTGTTATTTTAAATGAAGTATACTACCATGCATTATACTTCATTTAAAATAAGTAAAAAGCAAATAATATTTAAATGCAGTTTCCTTAGTTGCAAACATATTTGTTATTCACACATGCTTCGTTTCTCTCGGGACCTAATTCTAAAGCGGACGCGGACGAAGTCGCGGGTAGCCGCTAGTGTTAAAATATTTTGTGGAATTGAGGTTCAATAATCGTGAATAAAGGCTAGGAAAAATAAATAACAACGGTTTCAACTGATAGCGAAAATGCCGTCCTAAAAAAAGGGACACTGGGCATAAATGGGCTAAATTGGATTTCGAGGGTTCCATAAATGTGAAATTTTACTAATGCTTTGAATCAGATCTAATTCTATATCGCTATTCCGTTTTGGAGACATTTTTTTCTTCGTTCGTCAACAATATCGGCCTCGCTGAGTGTTCCGCCATCTTGTGAGCTGGAAATAGGAAGCACTACGATTGGCTGGCATTCCAGCAACCAGCAATATTTTCGGACCTAACCTATGGAATTCCCAGAACATTCTCCAGACCGTACGCCAATCGATTTTTAACTATAGATTGCGTAGAGCAAAAGATGAGGCGGCCTCAAACCACGTAACCTGTACACACTTTGGGATGAGATTCAAGTGGTATGCGTAGATATCCTATAGCTCCGTACAAAATCAGTCGTGGCTCGTATTCAAGAATATTCCGATGCCAAAAGCCACCATTTTGAACTTTTTGTCTAACCAAATACGCTTATCTTTAAAATTGGACTACAACCTTATTTGCCTCAGGAATTTACCCTTATAAATTTTCTATGACAACTCGAAGTGTGTTTACATTTTTCTGACACACCCTGTATAAATTACTTCGCGTTTGCTTCTGATTAAGGATATTTCATTTTCAGTCGTTTAATTATGACCATATAAGGTTACAAATGTAATTAAGAAATAGCACTGTCTTTCATTTTGGGCTACAATAGTTATTACATTATTTGTTTCATCCTTTTGTCGCGTCTGCCTTTTAAAATTATTTCTATTTGACATCGCCACTGTACTATGGCACCAATTATAAACGGATATGTTATTGGCGTTTTATGTGGCGTCCATTTAGTGTTCCAACCTCGGTTCTCGCCTATTTGGCCTCCTGGACAACTCGCGTTTTCTTAAGGATTCGATTTTGGTTACGAATCTAGAAGGCCGTTAATTACTACCTCTTACCGCCACCATTACGTATCAATAGTTAATTGACCTGAGCGAAGCTCTTACACTACACTCAAGCATTTCAATGTAGCGCCTCTCCTCCTAAACCGCTTCACCGATTTAGTTCAAATTTGGCATGGTTATACGTACCAATGGTGGCAAGGTATAAATATGAAATCAAACCTATCGGGTTGAGCACGGAGGAATAATAACCGAAAAACCTGCTGCTCTTAACTTTCAATGGACTTTCATTGAACCTATGACATTGTTCAAGGTCACGATGCTGATCACTTAAAAGGAAAAAAACTGAAATCGGAGATAGCATCGAGGAATAATCACCGAAAAATATTCAACTTGAGGTAGAGATAACTGCACGAAATTCGCTCAGCTCAACATTGCATGCGTGCGGACCTAGTTAATAATTCTTTAGGGTTTTTTTTAATGCAAGGAGCCAATATGCTCGCTTTTCGTATGAGGCATTCCGCCCTAATAAGGCTTATTCGTAAAAAAGGCATAATTTCAACAAGCAAAACACAGAGGTTGGATCAGATAGAATGTGGCCGAGCTACACATTGCTTGGTTCTTGCATGTTGCTTCGAACATAAACATTTAAACTTCGCACTATTTTTAATTATGTGAAACCCATGGAACACCTTGCGTATTAGCCAATTATTGGCGAAATTTCATTATTTGGCGACTTGCGTATATGTATAGTTAATAATTAGCTGTAAGAGAACAGTACTTCATATGTTTTCTTTGATAAAAACTACGGAACAGCTAGGATAGCTTACCAATGGCGACTTTTCATTATCTGGCGATTTACACATGCTCGCAACCTATAATTACTGCTCATTTAAGATTCCCGGAAAACCATTATCATATTTTTTTATATACACAATCCTTCGCAGATTGGCGTATTATATCTTGCCACGCAGGCAAATATCCAAAGAGAACTATAACTGCTATAATGGCATAGTTAACGCTACCAAACATTTCTACTGGTAGCAAATACTCCAGCTGGACCGAACCGGCTTTAAAATAATCTGCACTTTAATTATTTTTTCTTTTCAAGATATTGGGTTCTAACATTTTGGAACTCGCGGTTTAGATTCACCCTGCTTGGAAAGATACCATTTAGCCAGATCGTACCTAATGCCAAGATGGCGCTTTTAAAATCAGTTACAATTAGTTATTCTGTTTTGGAAAAACGAATAATCGCTAATTCTAAATTCGTTTTGTGTAAGCGAACTTACTATTTAAAAATTGTCAACTTTGTGTAACACAATTTGAGCTATTTATTTCATATACTTTTTAATTTGGCGTAAAAAAATAATGGGTGTCATTCTACTTCATGTTTGCCAAGTTCACGCGATTCTACATACAGTCAACTCCGGTTATAGTGAACCCGGATATAGTGAACGCAAATTGTTAGTTCCGATTCTCTTACATTAGAAATGTGCATAGCATTTTTCGGTTTTAGTGAACATGACTTCGGTTATAGTGAACCCAAAAACTGAACTTCGAAAATTCTGGAAATGGCGGAGATGAAGTTTTTCGATGTCTACATTCTCAGAGGTTGTCTGTATTGCATTCGATAAATACAGAAAGCGATCGATAGATACCAAAGAGATTATCAGTGGCTGGGCTAACATGGCGAAAAGGGGAGGGGAACGCTGTGATACAAGGAATTTATTAATTGCAATGATCATACTTATCTTTAGCTCTCCAATTCCCTTGCAAAATAACCCAAGTCTTGTGGTGTACGCCTCCTCGTACTACTTTTGTCCGATACCCACAGAGCTTAAAAGAGAAGCTATCTTTTCCACCCTGCATGAAAGGCCGTGACACCCACGCTTCCACAATGTGAAAGGTAGCAATGACAATTTTTAAAAGAAACATGCAATTTTTTTTCATTCTCATGCTTGGCCAGAAAGAAAAGACCACAAGCGCTTCAATCCAATTCATCAAACTGTGCCCCTCCTAAGTGTTATCCACGTTTGCTATCCGGGGACATCTGTAAAAGGGGATTACATTCTTAGTCTTTTAGAATCAATAGCATTTTTCGGCTACTAAGCACTTAACAAAAAGTAGGGTACATGGTACATTTCATGTTGAACAAAACAGACATGTCTCTCTTGTGCTCGAACGATTCCATCTTCCACTCCCTGTGCAATTGCACAGGTTAAGGATTACCACTATACCCTATTGCTTGATTGGTTATAACACTTTCCGGGCAATTGAATGGAATCTCCCAAATTATTGTAGCACTTAGGAGTAATACGACATAAATACGATTACTTATGTTTGATTTACACAAATATTCAGTGCGGGTGTAAAACACTACTTTTTACTTATGTATATAATGTATTCCTTGTTCATATGTGGGCACTTCGCTTATAGTGAACGAAATTTGCCGGTCCCCAGAGGTTCTCTATAACCGGAGTCGAGTGTACTTGGAATTGCTTTGTTGCAAAGGAATGAATGATTTTAATCCAAATTTGGCAACCATTATATTTTACTTTTTCAATTTTTTATTAATATCTTCTAAAATAATTCGATTTTCGAAATTTAAGTCTGCTTATCAGGTTCCTCGTACTTTTCCAAATCCGTGGACATGTTTCTCGAACTTCAAATCCCCACGGTTTAGGAGAAGATAAGCCCAACAAGCTCTTGACAGGGGCCGTTACTTTTTTTTAAGAATAGGGAGAAATGTCCTTAAAGTCATATTTTGTCTCAGGTATTGCACCGTGCCTGCTCCTTGCGACGCTTTGTAACTTCAACTACTAATTACGAACATACCGAAGTATTAGGTTGTAACGAAAGTTTCCCGCCACCGCAAACATCGTCAGCACACAGTTCTCGTTGGCGTATTTGCTCATATTTTGTCAAACAATTTTTGGCATTTGAAAGAAAGAGGCTTACTTTATAACACTGTGTTGTGAAATCTATAAAAAATATAGTTATCATTAAGTATAAGGTGTCCCAAATGGAACTATCACTCTAGAGGATTAGAACCATCATTTACTTCCAGTTGTGTTGCAAAAAGTCAGCTACATAATATCAACGAATTATGAGTACAGCTTTAAGTACTATTGTTGTATCATGTGACACTGTGCAGGTTTGGTACCGAAAGTTCAAAAACAGTTATCTAAGGAGTTAGAAGTTAGTTTTTCAGGCAGATATGGCGGAAAACTTTCGTTACAACCTGATAATTTAATGTACTAAACTCTACTGCAACCTGCACCATCTTGCCGTAACACAAAACACCCCTAGACAATTGATGTATATTCATTCCAATTACTTTTTTCGAAGACGGAGGCTCTCTCAGTCCCATCATAAATGGCGATGCAGGTGGCAATGGCTCTCGTTTCCCCATCACCCACCGGCAGGAACATGAGCCAGTTCAAAACGGAGCCTTCGTTGCACCGCAGCACCGTGCTGTTGGGTCCTGCCGAAGCGTGGTAGACGGGCATGTCCTCGGGTAGCACGTGCCGCGTCTCTCCTCTGCCGTACATCAAGTCCACGTCCTCGGAGCGCGTGATGTACCTGAGGCGGCGGCAGTCTCCTTCGAGTTCCGTCATGGCGCCGTCCTCGAAGCATAGCCGGATGCCTGAAATGTAAATTAGAGGAATAGCCCCGCTAGCAATTTTGCTCGGGTTACCACCGGCCACGTAACCAGCCGATAATGGCCCGAGGAAAATTGCTAGTAGGGAAGGGAATAACAGAAGTGTGGAAGTACGTGAAAGGTGTGGAAGCACATGAAAGGTGTGGAAGTATGTTAAAAACATTGTTCAACCCTTTGAGGCGCAACCCTTTCCCAATGCTGGAAAAAGGACAGCCGTTGCCATCGCTCGACTTAACTACCAGCAAGATGGCGGACGATCGAAACGTTCATCGCGTGCCACACATCTAGAGACCCCTTTTTTGACGCAGTTGGCTGTACCGGCACAGCCAGCTAGTTAACAACTAGTTAACCGATTTTAATGCAACAAAATACAACATTTAACTATTTGTATTCTGTAGAAGACTATTTGTATTCTGTAGTCCTACAGAATACAAATAGTTAAATGTTGTATTTGTTGCATTAAAATCGGTTAACTAGTTGTTAACTAGCTGACTGTGCCGGCACAGCCAACTGCGTCAAAAAAGGGGTCTCTAGATGTGTGGCACGCGATGAACGTTTAGATCGTCCGCCATCTTGCTGGTAGTTAAGTCGAGCGATGGCAACGGCTGCCCTTTTTTCAGCATTGGGCAATCTATCTCGCATTCTTCCATTTTTCAGCAGATGTCAGTGCTGTCAAAAATAAGCGTGACCATTTTTTTACGGGAAACGACATGGTAAAATGTAAAGGATTCTCGTGGAGCCATGTAACCCGCAACTATTTTTATGGAAATCAAATCTATTCTTCGTGACAGGCAACAGTCAAAACGTCAGCGTTGGGTATTCCCAGAGCGGCACCACTGCGCGTTAAAGGGTTAAAAAATGATTTTAAAAAACTATTGTTTACGTTATGTTTCATTGTATTCGTGAAATTTCATCTGCGACTTAAATTTCAAACGAAATACATGTTGTTAAGTTTTTTTTTTTCGAAAAGTGCCTCTTTCTATTCGTCGAGATGATCTATGTCTCTTTAACACGTTAACTTGTGATGTCCTAGCCGTGAGGACTCAAAACTGTGACGTTTTGACTGTTGTCAGTCACGAAGAATCAGTCTGATTTCCACAAAAATATAGGAGGGTGAAGTATTTACACGAGAATCCATGCACATCATTTCACGTAAAAATTGTCAGGATTATTTTTAACAGCACTGACACTTCTGAAAAATGGAGAATGCTGTTGCAGAAAACTCTGCTACTCCTGGGTTTGTCGTTCTAAAGTTCAGTTGGTGTAGAAAGTTCTAGTAAAGCGTTCACTTGTCAGGATGGAAAAGGCACTAACGGCCAGTAGCTCGTTTATAACAGTCCACTCAGTACCGAAGCTCTCAAACATGCAGTATTTCTCACACAACATAAAACACTTCCACAGGCAAAATTCAGTGGAAATATACGAGGGATATCGTACACAATCCCTTAAGACACAGCAATGAAGAATTTACACACAGCACTTAAAAATCACCTTCGTAAACAAGCGCGAAAGCATCGCTTCTATCACAGAGCAAAGCGCCGTCAACATCGGCATATCGATCCAAACTACGGGAGCTCCACTCACACTGAACTGGGTCTTCTGACAGCTTACATTTATAGGCGAAGCAGAAGCTACAAGAAGCTTCCAGAGGAGACTATTTCTCGAAGACACAACAAAAAGCGGGAATTTTGATTACGTCGTAGAACAGAAATATTAGGCTGTGATGTGATTTTAATGCTGAAAAACGCAACTTGACAAGCCCCAAAGGGAAAATCGCGCCAAATGACCAAAATGTCGCTAAGCTTGGGGACTTTTGGAAGAAATATCGCCAAATTTGGCTCCAAAAAATAAGTCCCCAAAAGTGGAGTTACCGAAGCCTACGACCAATATTTCTCGCGATTTCTAGAAATCCCTCACTAAAGAGTACGGAAAACGAAACCCCCGTATCTCCGGTTCTAGTTGATCGATTTTGATGCAACAAAAAGCAAAATTTAACTATTTGAAGCGTACAATACGAATTTTGAACTATTTTAAACCCCAGAACTGCAGGTTACCCCGAAAATTCGTAACAATACGATCCAAATGCATTGATATAGAAAAAGAACTGGATAGACTGCGCACTGCTGAAAAAAAAAATGGGCAGCCGTTGTCATTGCTCGATTTACTATACAAACAATATGGGGGACGATCGAATAGTTCATTGAGTGCACACAGATCTTTTTTGACACAGCTGTCTGCTCAAGCGCACAGCCACCTATGTCATAAATGTTCTTTAGCTCTTTGGCACTCAATGGGCAATTCGATCGACCGCCATCTTGCTGTTAGTTAAATCTTGCGAAGGCAACGGCTGCACTTTTCCGACATTGGGCAATCTGTATAGATGTCCTCTTCAAGTATTTAATCGAAATATGATTTATTCTTCGTGAATGGGCAGTCATTATAGATATCCTACATTGGGCAGTCATTACGACATTGGGCATTGGCAATTCGACATTGGGCAGTCATTATAGATATCCTACTTAAGTATTTAATCGAAATCGATTTTATTCACGTGAATCAAAACAGCAAAAATATCAGAGTTGTGTTCTAACAACGAGCACAACGCGCGTTAAAGTATTAACCCTTTGAGGCGCAACCCTTTCCAAATGCTGAAAAAAGGGCAGCCGTTGCCATCGCTCGACATAACGACCAGCAAGATGGCGGACGATCGAAACGTTCATCGCGTGCCACAGACCTAGAGACCCTTTTTTGACGACAGCCGGCTGTGCGTGACCTTCCCTTTTATTCAGCATTGGGCAATCGATCCAGCTGTTCCATTTTTCAGCAGATGTCAGTGCTGTTAAAAATAATCGTGAAAAATTTTTACGGGAAATGACGTGCTAAGAAGGAAAGGATTCTCGTGGAGCTATGTCACCCGAAACCAATTTTATAGAAATCAAATCTATTCTTCGTGACTGGCAACAGTGAAAACGTCAGAGTTCGGTTTTCCCAGAGCGGGAACACTGCACGTTAAAGGGTTAAGGGGTTCTAACGCTTATACGCATTACACCTGGTAAAAAAACGACCCAAACTCCAGACCGTTAGATCAACGGGCCCGAACCGGGGATCCTCACACTTCAACCATCTACCATATTTGTTTTTATCCGCTCGGCCATGGTGGAGGTTCCACAGGTGAGTTTGTCGATCCATGGCTACAACAATGCTCAATACTCATTTTACAAGAATGATATCAACTCTCGAGCAATCTGGCATTGTTGGTGCGTAGCTGCAACAATACTGAGTTTAAATACTGCACACGACAGTTGCACAGTGCCGAGCTATGGCGAGTTCACTGAGGACGGCCATTGCTCGGAGGAGACAAGAAGGGTTGGGAGCGCGATCAGGCGTTCTATACCCTCCACCAGCTACCACTGAGGATGCCACTCAGGATTTCGCGATTACTGATCATCTAACTGGGCTGCGTCGGGTTTGATTGGGTTTTTGGTAGTCTGTTGTGACGCCTTCGAAATTCGATCGCAGTAAAACATTTGGATTATTAAAAAAAAAAAAAGTGCCAGTATATGACGCGCGTAACGACGCGTGTGTGTGTAGTGGCATTTCATTAAAAAATATATACTGGGCCATTAAAAAAAGAACAAAAATTCGGGTGTATAACCTGGCACCAAGACAAAAAATTCAGGTTAAAATTCGGCGCCAGCCAGTTTAGTATGGGGAAAGGGAATCATGGATGGAGGGAATCAGTGTGGTGGAGGGGAAAATACACCAGATCGCCGGGTGCATTTTTTTAAAAATTTTATTTATAAAGTAAATCGACCAGTAAATGAACACTATCCCATTAGCACCCAGCTGTTTTCCTCACAGTGCCCTATTGATACTGATGGATGCAGTGATCCATAAATTTCCGGCATTAGTGACGTGCAGAAGAAATTTCTTTTTTTCTAAACAATATTTTCTAAATTTTTCTAAGGATGTTCGCAGTTTTACGAGATGCTTGATGGGAACATAATTAAGTAATAGGTTATTTACATTTTTCATGTTTAATTATAGACTGGCCATTTCGGCAAACTGCGTTCTGTGACTAATGTAAGGTAGTTAAAATGCTGTGGTAGTTAAGAGTAACACTAAAAATAACTATATGAATGACATTGAAAATGAAACTATTATGTCCATGTTAACGTTCCCGTAACACGCACTAATTCTGAAGCTGAAACAGTTATCTAAAATTTGTTCCTATAATCAGTTATTTAAAATATTTGCATTTCTAGCTGAAAACATTACTTCAGTCCCCGTGGAAATACCCCCAACGTATTGTTCAATATTTGAAATTTGTGGTTGCATTTCTTTTCAATTTATGAGTCGTTATACATGAATGCAGGGCACTAAATTAACGGTGGTCTGCTAGTCCAAGATCTCTAAAATATTGTTACAAATTTTCGGGCTAACCCGCTGTCCTGGGTCTTAAAATAGTTTAAAATTCGTGTTAGTTATATTGATATAGAAGATACAAACAAAATACAAATAGTTAAATTTTTTATTCTATTATAGTTAAATTTTGTATTCTAATCTTCTATAATAGTTAAATTTTGTATGTATTCTAATAGTTAAATTTTGTATTCTACAGAATACAAATGGTTAAATGTTTTAGTTTGTTGCATCAAAATCGGTTAACTAGTTGGCTGTGCCGGCACAGCCAGCTCCGTCAAAAAAGGGTGTCTAGATCTGGGGCACGCAATGAACGTTTCGATCGTCCGCCATCTTGCTGGTAGTTATGTCGAGCGATGGCAACGGCTGCCCCTTTTTCAGCATGGGGCAATCGATCCAGCTGTTTTCGACTTCTTCCATTTTTCTGCAGATGTCAGTGCTTTTAAAAATAATCGTGACCATTATTTACGTGAAATGACGCGCTAAAATGTAAAGATTCTCGTGGAGCTATGTCACCCGCAACTATTTTGATAGAAATCAAATCTATTCTTCGTGAGTGGCAACAGTCAAAACGTCAGATTTGGTGTTCCCAGAGTGGGAACACTGCGCTTTAATGGGTTAAAAAAAATGATTTAAAACTATTGTTTACGTTATGATTCATTGTACTCATACAATTTCATCTGCAACTTAATTTTCAAATAAAAACTTTTTAACAAAAAAATTAAACCGCCGAAAAACTCAAAAGCAGAAAATAATAAACCTTTTCTTAATTAACCTTAATAACTAAGCTCTTAATCTAATGTAAGTATACCTAAGTAATTTTTAGTCGGTGCCAAACAACCAATGAACAAAGATCACTAAACTGTCTAAATCTCTAATATTAATAGGAGTAAATTATTGTTCACTCACAGATTTTGAGTTGTGTATTACAAAGTAGACCTCTCTACATTTCTGCGAAAGCTCGTTGATCGTGAGAGACGTGAGGAGAGCGGATATTTTGGAATGTTATTGTTTATCGCCGGAGATTTCACGTTGCACTGTCAATTTGATTTGGTTATTTCTTTAAATTTAAGGTAATTTAGTGATCTTTGTTCATTGGTTGTTTGGCACCGACTCAAAATTACTCAGGTATACTTACATTAGATTAAGAACTTAGTTATTAAGCTTAATTAAGAAAAGGTTTATTATTTTCTGCTTTTGAGTTTTTCGGCGGTTTAATTTTTTTATTAAAAAGTTTTTATTTTATAATTTTTTGTGGCTATAAACGCAAATTAACAGATTAGTGACGTCAAATTGAGCAAGCGAATTCTATACATTCATCTGTGTACGTTACACAGTACCTAGAATTAAAAAATAACTATTACGCATGCTCGAAAATTCAAGAAATTTCGGATCTTTCAACAGTTCCGAAATTTCAAATTTGCAATATTTGATGCATTATCATACCTTCAAAAAAAAAAAAAAAAAAAAAAAAAAAAAAAAAAAAACGTCGCCAAGCGGTACACATTTCTTTATGGTTGCCAGTCAAAACTACCACCGGCAGGGTATTTAACTCCCGCTGAACATCGCCCACGATGGCGTCAGAACCAACACTAAATGAACATCAAAATGTAAACAGCACCGGATACGGAACATAGACCAGTTCTTTTTAGCTGTATGAATTTCGAAAAAAAATTAACAAATTGAACTTCGGAAATTTTAATAACATTCAAATACTCTTTTGCGAAACGGCAAACAAAAACAAAATGTGTGCGTGGGATTTACACATTCGCATGCGTTAACATGATTTATTCAAAATTAAAGCATGGACGCATATGTACGTAAATTCAGAACTACAAAAAAATCTTTAAAGAATCGTTTTAAGAAGCGAAAACAAAATGTACACATATGTGCTCTGTATTGTGAACGAAGATCTATAGGTGGTTTGATGTGCAGTTTTAAACGGTGACGTAATAACGTCGCCAATATCCCTTGCAATGGACGATATCGATATGATGCTATTTCAATCACGTGTCGGTGGAAAATACAAATTTGAACTAATCAGATTGAAACATCGAGTGTCAACTGAAACTACATTTTAAGTTGATTGGTTGGAGGTTACGTGTTGGCTGAAAAATAACGTCACACGGACACCGTTCATTTAAAAAAAATCAACTCTTCTGGTAATAGCATCTAACAAATATCGATTCAAGAGCTTATATGCCTCGTTAGAGCTTCTATTTTGTTTTATGAAAACTATAAAATGTAAGGAATATTGAATTTTCCCGAGGGAAAGGAAAAAGATCACTAAACGAGCTGGCATTTAAAAAAAAAAATAGCTATTTAAAAGTCATATTTTATGCGTGTTCTTACATTACAATCAGTAAGTGAAAAATCAATCATCCCCTGTTTTCCTACCCTTAGGGTTGGAATTTTTTTTCCAAATCTATATGGGACCAACTTCGGGGTATATCCTTTCCAATAAAAAAAAGAATTAGCAAAATCGGATTACTCTGTAAAAAGTTACGCGTGGTCATACATAAAAAAAATATATATATATACGCGTCGACTTGAGAACCTCCTCCATTTTTGTCGGTTAAAAAAAAAAAAAAAATACATGATGTTAATTTTTTTTCAAGAACTGCCTCTTTTCACTCGTCGAGAGGTTCCATGTGTCTTTAACCCGTTAACTTGTGATGACCCCGTGAGGACACAAAACTGTGACGTTTTGAATGTTGTCAGTCACGAAGAATCAAATTGATTTCTATGAAAATACTGGAAGGTGACGTAGTTACGCGAGAATCCATTACTTTTTAGCACATCATTTCTCCTAAAAATTTACAGGATTATTTTTTACAGAACTGACACTTCTGAAAAATGGAGAATGCTGTTGCAGAAACCTCTGCTACTCCTGGGTTTGTCGTTCTAAAGTTCAGTTGGTGTAGAAAGTTCTAGTAAAGAATTCACTTGTCAGGATGGAACAGGCACTAACGGCCAGTAGCTCGTTTATAACAGTCCACTGAGTACCGAAGCTCTCAAAAATGCTGTATTTCTCACACAAAATAAAACACTTCAACAGCAAAATTCAGTGGAAATATACGAGGGAAATCGTACACAATCCCTTAAGACACAGCAATGAAGAATTTACACACAGCACTTAAAAATCACCTTCGTAAACAAGCGCGAAAACATCGCTTTTGTCACAGAGCAAATCGCGGTCCACAGCGGCATCTCGATCCAAACTCAGCTCACACTGAACTGGGGCTTCTGACAGCTTATATTTAAAGGCGACGCAGAAACTACAAGAAGCTTCCAGAAGAGACTATTTCTCGAAGATTCCACATAAAGCGGGAATTTTAATTACGTCATAGAAGAGAAATATTAGGCTGTGATGAGATTTTAATGCTGGAATAGCAACTTTACAAGCCCCATAGGGAAAATCGCCCCAAATGACCAAAATGTCGCCAAACTTGGCGACTTCCGGAAGAAATATCACGAAATTTGGCTCCAGAAAATAAATCCCCAAAAATGAAGTTACCGAAGGCCTACGACCAATATTTCTCGAGATTTCTAGAAATCCCACACTAATAAATACGGAAACCGAAACCTCCGTACCTCCGGTTCTAGTTGATCGATTTTGATGCAACAAAAAGCAAAATTTAACTATTTGAAGCGTAAAATTAGTACAAATTTTGAACTATTTTAAACCCCAGAACAGCAGGTTACCCCGAAAATTCGTAACAATACGATCGAAATGCATTGATATAGAAAAAGAACTGGATAGACTGCGCACTGCTGAAAAAAAATGGGCATCCGTTGTCATTGCTCGATTTACTATACCAACAATAAGGGGATCGATCGAATAGTTCATCCCGTGCCACAGATCTTTTTAGACACAGCTGTCTGTTTAAGCGCACAGCCATATGTCATAAATATTTTTCAGCTCTTTGGCACTCAATGATCGATTCGATCGACCGCTAGCTTGCTGTTAGTTAAATCTTGCGAGGGCAACGACTGCACTTTTTCGACAATGGGCAATCATCATAGATAGCCTACTTAAGTATTTATCGAAATCGATTTTATTCTTCGTAAATCAAAACAGCCAAAATATCAGAGTTGTGTCCTAACAACGAGGACACCGCGTGTTAAAGTATCAGGTTGTAACGAAAGTTTTCCGCCAACAAAAAGTTAATGGGGGTAGTAATCACCAACAACATCTATGATTTTCTGCCAACGTTTTTGTAGTTTTTCAAAGCCTTCGGCCCAGAAACATGGGGGCGCGAGACCAAAAACGTAACTTTCAAATGCCAAAAATCGTTTGACAAATTATGAAGAAGCAGGCCATCGCGAACTGCTTGCTGAGATCATATCTGAAGTGGCGGGAAACTTTCGTTACGACCTAATATTAAGGGGTTCTAACGCGTATACACATTACACCTGGTAAAAAAACGACCCAAACTCCAGACCGTTAGATCGACGAACCCGAACCCGGGATCCTCACACTTCAACCATCTACCATTTTTGTTTTTATCCGCTCGGCCATGGTGGAGGTTCCACAGGTGTGCTTGTCGATCCATGGCTACAACAATGCTCTAGCAATACGCATTTTACAAGAATGATATCAACTCTCGAGCAATCTGGCATTGTTGGTGCGTAGCTGCAACAATACTGAGTTTAAATACTGCACACGACATTTGCACAGTGCCGAGCGATGGCGCATTCACTGAGGACGGCCGTTGCTCGGAGGAGACAAGAAGGGTAGGGAGCGCGATCAGGCGTTCTATTCCCTCCACCAGCTACCACTGAGGATGCCACTCAGGATTTCGCGATTACTGATCATCTAACTGGGCTGCGTCGGGTTTGATTGGGTTTTTGGTAGTCTGGGGTGACGCCTTCGAAATTCGATCGCAGTAAAACATTTCGATTATTAAAAAAAAAAAAAAGGGCCAGTATACGACGCGCGTAACGACGCGTGTGTGTGTAGTGGCATTTCATTAAAAAATATATACTGGGCCATTAAAAAATGAACAAAAATTCGGGTGTATAACCTGGCACCAAGACAAAAAATTCAGGTTAAAATCCGGCACCAGCCAGTTTAGTATGGGGAAAGGGAATCATGGATGGAGGGAATCAGTGTGGTGGAGGGGGAAAAACGCCAGATCGCCGGGTTCATTTTTTTTAAAAATTCATTTATAAAGTAAATCGACCAGTAAATGAACACTATCCCATTAGCACCCAGCTGTTTTCCTCACAGTGCTCTATTTATACTGATGGATGCAGTGATCCATAAATTTCCGGCATGAGTGACGTGTAGAAGAAATTTCTTTTTTTCTAAAGAATATTGTCTAAATTTTTCTAAGGATGTTCACAGTTTTACGAGATGCTTGATGTGAACATAATTAAGTAATATGTTAGTTACATTTTTCATGTTTAATTATAGACTGGCCATTTCGGCAAACTGCGTTCTGTGACTAATGTAAGGTAGTTAAAATGCTGTGGTAGTTAAGAGTAACACTAGAAATAACTATATGAATGACATTGAAAATGAAACTATTATGTCCATGTTAACGTTCCCGTAACACGCACTAATTCTGAAGCTGAAACAGTTATCTAAAATTTGTTCCTATAATCAGTTATTTAAAATATTTGCATTTCTAGCTGAAAACGTTACTTCAGTCCCCGTGGAAATACCCCCAAAGTATTGTTCAATATTTGTAATTTGTGGTTGCATTTCTTTTCAATTTATGAGTTGCTATACATGAATGCAGGGTACTAAATTAACGGTGGTCTGCTAGTCCAAGATCTCTAAAATATTGTTACAAATTTTCGGGCTAACCCGCTGTCCTGGGGCTTAAAATAGTTTAAAATTCGTGTTAGTTATATTGATATAGAAGATACAAAGAGAATACAAATAGTTAAATTTTGTATTCTATTATAGTTAAATTTTGTATTCTAATAATATTTGAACTATTATAGTCTAATTGAACTATTATAGTCTAATCTTCTATAATAGTTCAATTTTGTATGTATTCTAATAGTTAAATTTTGTATTCTACAGAATACATATAGTTAAATGTTGTATTTTATTGCATCCAAATCGGTTAACTAGTTTTTAACTAGCTGGCTGTGCCGGCACAGCCAGCTGCGTCAAAAAAGGGTCTCTAGACCTGCGGCACGCGACGAACGTTTCGATCGCCTGCCATCTTGCTGGTAGATAAGTCGAGCGATGGGAACGGCTGCGCTTTTTTCAGCATTGGGCAATCTATCCAGCTGTTCCATTTTTCAGCAGATGTCAGTGCTGTTAAAAAGAATCGTGACCATTTTTTGACGGGAAATGACGTGCTAAAAAGTAACGGATTCTCGTAGACCTATGTCAACCGCAACAATTTTTATGGAAATCAAATCTATTCTTCGTCACTGGCAACAGTCAAAATGTTAGAGTTTGGTGTTCCCATAGGGGGAACACCAAAGGGTTAAAGGGTTTAAAAAAATGATTTTAAAAAACTATTGTTTACGTTATGATTCATAGTATTCATGAAATTTCATCTGCAACTTAATTTTCAAACAAAATACATGATGTTAAGCTTCTTTTTTTTTTTTTTTTTTTTTTTTTTTTTTTTTTTTTTTTTTTTTTACAAAAAGTGCCTCTTTCTACTCGTCGAGATGTTCCATGTGTCTTTAACCCTTCAACTTGTGATGTCCTCGCCGTGAAGACACAAAACTGTCTGTGACGTTTTGACTGTTGTCAGTCAGAAGAATCAGTTTGATTTCTATAAAAATACTGGAGGACGTAGTATTTTCACGGGTATCCATTACTTTTTAGCACATCATTTCACGGAAAAATTGTCAGAATTATTTGTAAAATTGTCAGGATTATTTTTAACAGCATTGAAACTTCTGAAAAATGGAGACTACGATCGAAATGCATTGATATAGAACAACTAGATGGACTGCGCACTGCTAAAAAAAAAAAAAAAAAAAATGGGCAGCCGTTGTCATTGCTCGATTTAACTATACCAACAATATAGGGGTGGATCGAATAGTTCATTGCGTGCCACAGATCTTTTTTGACACAGCTGTCTGTTCAAGCGCACAGCCACCTATGTCATAAATGTTTTTTAGTTCTCTGGCACTCAATGGGCGATTCGATCGACCGCTATCTTGCTGTCCGCTTGACCGCTATCTTGCGAGGACAACGGCTGCACTTTTTCGACATTGGACTGTCTGCATAGATGTCCTCCTTAAGTATTTAATCGAAATCAAATTTATTCTTCGTGAATAAAAACAGCCAAAATATTAGGGTCGTGTCCTCACTGGGAGGACACCACGTGCTAAAGGGTGAACCCTTTAACGCGCAGTGTTCGCGCTCTGGGAACACCAAACTCTGACGTTTTGACTGCTGCCAGTCACGAAGAATAGATTGGATTTCTATAAAAATTGTTGCGTGTGACATAGCTCCACGAGAATCCTTTACTTTTTAGCACGTCATTTCCCGTCAAAAAATGGTCACGATTATTTTTAACAGCACTGACATCTGCTGAAAAACGAAAGAATGCGAGAACAGCTGGATAGTTTTCCCAATGCTCGGCAAAGGGCAGCCGTTGCCATCGCTCGACTTAACTACCAGCAAGATGGCGGACGATCGAAACGTTCATCGCGTGCCACAGATCTAGAGACCCTTTTTAGACGACAGCTGGCTGTGCAAGGGTCTCTAGATCTGTGGTACGCGATGAACGTTTCGATCGTCCGCCATCTTGCTGGTAGTTAAGTCGAGCGATGACAGCGGTTGCCCTTTTTCCAGCATTGGGAAAGGGTTGCGCCTGGTTCTAACGCATATTCACGTTACACCTGGAAAAAAAACGCCCCAAACTCCAAACCGTAAGATCGAGGGGCCCGAACCCGGGACCTTCACACTTCAGCCATCTACCATATTTGTTTTTATCCACTCGGCCATGGTAGAGGTTCCACAGGTGTGCTTGTCCATCCATGGCTACAACAATGCTCAATTCGCATTTTCCAAGAATGATATCAACTCTCGAGCAATCTGGCATTGTTGGTGCGTAGCTGCAACAATGCTGAGTTTAAATACTGCACAAGACATTTGCACAGTGCCGAGCGATGGCACGTTCACTGAGGACGGCCGTTGCTCGGAGGAGACAAGAAGGGTAGGGAGCGCGATCAGGCGTTCTATACCCTCCACCAGCTACCACTGAGGATGCCACTCAGGATTTCGCGATTACTGATCATCTAACTGGGCTGCGTCGGGTTTGATTGGGTTTTTGGTTGTCTGGAGTGACGCCTTCGAAATTCCATCGCAGTAAAACATTTCGATTATTGAAAAAAAAAAAAAGAGTGCCAGTATACGACGCGCGTAACGACGCGTGTGTGTGTAGTGGCATTTCATTAAAAAAATATATACTGGGCCATTAAAAAAGAACAAAAATTCGGGTGTATAACCTGGCACCAAGACAAAAAATTCAGGTTAAAATTCGGCACCAGCCAGTTTAGTATGGGGAAAGGGAATCATGGATGGAGGGAATCAGTGTGGTGGAGGGGAAAAAACACCAGATCGCCGGGTTCATTTTTTTAAAATTTTATTTATAAAGTAAATCGACCAGTATATGAACACTATCCCATTAGCACCCAGCTGTTTTCCTCACAGTGCCCTATTGATACTGATGGATGCAGGGATCCATAAATTTCCGGCATTAGTGACGTGCAGAAGAAATTTCTTTTTTTCTAAACAATATTTTCTAAATTTTTCTAAGGATGTTCGCAGTTTTACGAGATGCTTGATGGGAACATAATTAAGTAATAGGTTATTTACATTTTTCATGTTTAATTATAGACTGGCCATTTCGGCAAACTGCGTTCTGTGACTAATGTAAGGTAGTTAAAATGCTGTGGTAGTTAAGAGTAACACTAAAAATAACTATATGAATGACATTGAAAATGAAACTATTATGTCCATGTTAACGTTCCCGTAACACACAGTAATTCTGAAGCTGAAACAGTTATCTAAAATATTTGCATTTCTAGCTGAAAACGTTACTTCAGTCCCCGTGGAAATACCCCCAACGTATTGTTCAATACTTGTAATTTGTGGTTGCATTTCTTTTCAATTTATGAGTCGGTATAAATGAATGGAGGGCACTAAATTAACGGTGGTCTGCTAGTCCAAGATCACTAAAATATTGTTACAAATTTTCGGGGCAACCCGCTGTCCTGGGGCTTAAAATAGTTTAAAATTCGTGTCAGTTATATTGATATAAAAGATACAAACAGAATACAAATAGTTAAATTTTGTATTCTACAGAATACAAATAGTTAAATGTTGTATTTTGTTGCATCCAAATCGGTTAACTAGTTTTTAACTAGCTGGCTGTGCCAGCACAGCCAGCTGCGTGAAAAAAAGGGTCTCTAGATCTGGGGCACGCGATGAACGTTTCCATCGTCCGCCATCTTGCTGGTAGTTATGTCGAGCGATGGCGCAACGGCTGCCCTTTTTTCAGCATGAGGCAATCGATCCTGCTGTTTACGATTTCTTCCATTTTTCTGCAGGTGTCAGTGCTTTTAAAAATAATCGTGACCATTTTTTTACGGGAAATGACGTGCTAAAATGTAAAGGATTCTCGTGGAGCTATGTCACACGCAACTATTTTGACAGAAATCAAATCTATTCTTCGTGACTGGCAACAGTATAAACGTCAGATTTGGTGTTCCCAGAGTGGGAACACTGCGCATTAAAGGGTTAAAAAAATGATTTAAAAAACTATTGTTTACGTTATGAATCATTGTACTCATGACATTTCATCTACAACTTAATTTAGAAAAAAAATACATGATGTTAATTTTTTTGATGTTAATTTTTTTGAAACCTCTGCTACTCCTGGGTTTGTCGTTCTAAAGTTCAGTTCGTGTTGAAAGTTCTAGTAAAGAGTTCACTTGTCAGGATGGAACAGGCACTAACGGCCAGTAGCTCGTTTATAACAGTCCACTGAGTACCGAAGCTCTCAAAAATGCTGTATTTCTCACACAAAATAAAACACTTCCACAGGCAAAATTCAGTGGAAATATACGAGGGATATCGTACACAATCCCTTAAGACACAACAATGAAGAATTTACACACAGCACTTAAAAATCACGTTCGTAAACAAGCGCGAAAGCATCGCTTTTATCACTCAGCAAATCGCGGTCCACAGCGGCATCTCGATCCGAACTCAACTCACACTGAACTGGGGCTTCTGACAGCTTATATTTAAAGGCGACGCAGAAACTACAAGAAGCTTCCAGAAGAGACTATTTCTCGAAGATTCTACATAAAGCGGGAGTTTTAATTACGCCATAGAAGATAAATATTAGGCTGTGATGTGTTTTTAATGCTGGAAAAGCAACTTTACAAGCCCCCATAGGGAAAATCGTGCCAAATGGCCAAAATGTCGCCAAACTTGGCGACTTCTGGAAGAAATATCACGAAATTTGGCTCCAGAAAATAAATCCCCAAAAATGAAGTTACCGAATGCCTACGACCAATATTTCTCGAGATTTCTAGAAATCCCAAACTAAAAAATACGGAAACCGAAACCTCTGTATCTCCGGTTCTAGTGGATCGATTTTGATGCACTAAAAAGCAAAATTTAACTATCTGAAGCGTAAAATTAGTACAAATTTTGAACTATTTTAAACCCCAGAACAGCAGGTTACCCCGAAAATTCGTAACAGTACGATCGAAATACATTGATATAGAAAAAGAACTGGATAGACTGCGCACTGCTGAAAAAAAATGGGCAGCCCTTGTCATTGCTCGATTTACTATACCAACAATATGGGGGTCGATCGAATAGTTCATCGCGTGCCACAGATCTTTTTTGACACAGCTGTCTGTTCAAGCGCACAGCCATATGTAATAAAATTGTAAATATATGTAAATAAATTTTTCAGCTCTTTGACACTCAATGATCTATTCGATCGACCGCTATCTTGCTGTTAGTTAAATCTTGCGAGGGCAACGACTGCACTTTTTCGACATTGGGCAGTCATTATAGATATCCTACTTAAGTATTTAATCGAAATCGATTTTATTCTTCGTGAATCAAAACAGCCAAAATATCAGAGTTGTGTCCTAACAACGAGGACACCGCGTGTTAAAGTATTAAGGGGTTCTAACGCGTATACACATTACACCTGATAAAAAACCTGGCCCTCGCACAGCCAGCTGTCGTCGAAAAAGGGTCTCTAGATTTGCGGCACACGACGAACGTTTCGATCGTCCGCCATCTTGCTGGTAGTTAAGTCGAGCGATGGGAACGGCTGCGCTTTTTTCTGCATTGGGCAATCTATCCTCGCATTCTTCCATTCTTCAGCAGATGTCAGTGCTGTTAAAAAGAATCGTGACAATTTTTTGACGGGAAATGACGTGCTAAAAAGTAAAGGATTCTCGTAGAGCTATGTCACCCGCAGCTATTTTTATGGAAATCCAATCTATTCTTCGTGACTGGCGACAGTCAGAATGTTATAGTTTGGTGTTCCCAGAGTGGGAACACCAAAGGGTTAAAGGGTTTAAAAAAATGATTTTAAAAAACTATTGTTTATTCTATACTACTATTTAAAACTATTGTTATTATTCATATTATTCATGAAATTTCATCTGCAACTTAATTTTCAAAGAAAATACATGATGTTAAGTTTCTTTTTTTTTTTTTTTTTACAAAAAATGCCTCTTTCTACTCGTCGAGATGTTCCATGTGTCTTTAACCCTTCAACTTGTGATGTCCTCGCCGTGAAGACACAAAACTGTGACGTTTTGACTGTTGTCAGTCAGAAGAATCAATTTGATTTCTATAAAAATGCTGGAGGACGAAGTATTTTCACGGGTATCCATTACTTTTTAGCACATCATTTCACGGAAAAATTGTCAGGATTATTTTTAACAGCATTGAAACTTCTGAAAAATGGAGACTATGATCGAAATGCATTGATATAGAACAACTGGATAGACTGCGCACTGCTGAAAAAAAAAAAAAAAAAAAAAAAAAAATGGGCAGCCGTTGTCATTGTTCGATTTAACTATACCAACAATATGGGAGTGGATCGAATAGTTCATTGCGTGCCACAGATCTTTTTTGACACAGCTGTCTGTTCAAGCGCACAGCCGCCTATGTCATAAATGCATTTTAGCTCTTTGGCACTCAATGGGCGATTCGATCGACCGCTATCTTGCTGTCCGCTTGACCGCTATCTTGCGAGGACAACGCCTGCACTTTTTCGACATTGGACTGTCTGCATAGATGTCCTCCTTAAGTATTTAATCGAAATCAAATTTATTCTTCGTGAATAAAATCAGCCAAAATATTAGAGTCGTGTCCTCACTGGGAGGACACCACGTGCTAAAGGGTGAACCCTTTAACGCGCAGTGTTCGCGCTCTGGGAACACCAAACTCTGATGTTTTGACTGCTGCCAGTCACGAAGAATAGATTGGATTTCTATAAAAATTGTTGCGTGTGACATAGCTCCACGAGAATACTTTACTTTTTAGCACGTCATTTCAAGTCAAAAAATGGTCACAATTATTTTTAACAGGACTGACATCTGCTGAAAAACGGAAGAATGCGAGAACAGCTGGATAGTTTGCCCAATGCTGGGAAAAGGTCAGCCGTTGCCATCGCTCGACTTAACTCCCAGCAAGATGGCGGACGATCGAAACGTTCATCGCGTGCCACAGATCTAGAGACCCTTTTTTGACGACAGCTGGCTGTGCAAGGGTCTCTAGATCTGTGGCACGCGATGAACGTTTCGATCGTCCGCCATCTTGCTGGTAGTTATGTCGAGCGATGACAACGGTCGCCCTTTTTCCAGCATTGGGAAAGGGTTGCGCCTTAAAAGGTTAAGGTCGTTTTAACGCATATTCACGTTACACCTGGAAAAAAAACGCCCCAAACTCCAGACCGTTAGATCGAGGGGCCCGAACCCGGGACCTTCAGACTTCAGCCATCTACCATATTTGTTTTTATCCGCTCGGCCATGGTAGAGGTTCCACAGGTGTGCTTGTCCATCCATGGCTACAACAATGCTCAATACGCATTTTCCAAGAATGATATCAACTCTCGAGCAATCTGGCATTGTTGGTGCGTAGCTGCAACAATGCTGAGTTTAAAGACTGCACACGACATTTGCACAGTGCCGAGCGATGGCACGTTCACTGAGGACGGCCGTTGCTCGGAGGAGACAAGAAGGGTTGGGAGCGCGATCAGGCGTTCTATACCCTCCACCAGCTACCACTGAGGATGCCACTCAGGATTTCGCGATTACTGATCATCTAACTGGGCTGCGTCGGGTTTGATTGGGTTTTTGGTAGTCTGGGGTGACGCCTTCGAAATTCGATCGCAGTAAAACATTTCGATTATTAAAAAAAAAAAAAAGTGCCAGTATACGACGCGCGTAACGACGCGTGTGTGTGTACCGGCATTTCATTAAAAAATACATACTGGGCCATTAAAAAAAGAACAAAAATTCGGGTGTATAACCTGGCACCAAGACAAAAAATTCAGGTTAAAATCCGGCACCAGCCAGTTTAGTATGGGGAAAGGGAATCATGAATGGAGGGAATCAGTGTGGTGGAGGGGGAAAAACACCAGATCGCCGGGTTCATTTTTTAAAAAAATTATTTATAAAGTAAATCGAGCAGTAAATGAACACTATCCCATTAGCACCCAGCTGTTTTCCTCACAGTGCCCTATTGATACTCATGGATGCAGTGATCCATAAATTTCCGGCATTAGTGACGTGTGGAAGAAATTTCTTTTTTTCTAAAGAATATTTTCTAAATTTTTCTAAGGATGTTCGCAGTTTTACGAGATGCTTGATGGAAACATAATGAAATAATAGGTTATTTACATTTTTGATGTTTAATTATAGACTGGCCATTTCGGCAAACTAAGATCTGTGACTAACGTAAGGTAGTGAAAATGCTACGATAGTCACACTATAAATGAGTGTTTTAGTGAAATTAAAAATGGAACTATTTTATCCTTGTTTACGATTCCGTTACACGTAGTAATTGCCCAGCTGAAACAGTTATCTTAAAATTGTTCCTAAATAATCAGTAATTTGAGATATGTACATTTCCAGCTGCTAATGTTACCAGGGTGCGAATTGACGGGGGGGAGTCCGGCGATTGTCCCCGGCTGAAGAATGTAATATCCCTGGCTAGAGAAGTATTAATGGATCCCTGCCAGTTATACTATTTATCCCCTCCTGCAGAAATGCTAAAATTAGCCTCTGTCCGTACATGTTCAACAGTACCTGACGATTTTAGTATTCAGAATGGAAATTCTTCTTTTGTTTACCAGACAAAGGAGCAAGTTACAAACATCCATTTGAAATAGATATACACATGCCTAATGCTACTTCTCATTCTGTAACTGGGGTCAGGTTTCAAAGGAAGACCTCAAAATGAAGGAACAAGCGCTGCTCTGCCACGAGCCGAATTTGAGAACGTAGAATCGACCTAGTAGTATCGACATTTAGGCGTAGAATCGACATAGGCAGGAATATATTTGCACAGAAAATTGGGGGTCGACTTTTGTTTGAATTTAAGTCACTTCCCAGACATGTTTGCAACTGCATTTGTCAGGTAATACTTATAAGTTATGTATTACATGACAGTGTAATACTTATAAGTATATTAATGAGTGGAGCATTGACACCTCTCCCCCCCTTTTTTTTCTTCTTTTCATATGTCCCCTCCTGGAGAATATTTTCTTTCGAATGTCCCATCCGGGAGAAAATGTTCAATTCGTACCCTGAATGTTACTTCAATCACCCTGTCAATACCCCCAACGTATTGTTCAATATTTTTGATTTTGTGGTTCCATTTCTTTCACTTTATAGCTCGACATACATCAATGCAGGTCTCGAAATTAACGGCGATCCGAGATCACTAATGGGTGGCTATAATTGAACTTCCCCTATAAGCAGCATTCTGCAGCTCTAACCGGTGAGAAGATTGCTACCAAATTTGACATATGGACTCTGCACGAGATGCGATCAAGGGAATTTTTCAGAACGTTCAGTAAAAAAATGTCCACTAGATGGTACTTTGCATGGGGACATCAGCTCAACTATTACCCACATTAGTGAATAAATGCCCGAAAACCATTTAAATAAATGTTAAAATTGTTTGTACATTTCAAATTAGCCATTTCCATCATTAAATTTGCCGTTTTTTATGCAAAACGCCACCTAGTGAACATTGTTTGAACTAAATATTTTTTTTCGAAATTCCTTGAGCGCATATCATGTATAGCCAATATACATATTTTGGTTACAATCCGTTCGCCCGTTTTTGCTATAGAGTATTGTCGGGGCCATCGTGAATCTTCTACCGGGACTGCTTGTGAACTTGAGTCATCCGAAGAGGCTTACAGACGTTTTTCATTGGTTAGATTCAGCCTTTAGATGACGTATCAGATTGCTGGAACCAAGAAGCGAGCTTCCTAGGCCTCTTTGGATGACTCATCGGAGTGCATAGGCAGGCCAGACAGAAGAGTCCCGATGGCTCCGGCACTGTCCATAGGGGAAGTTTAACTGTAACTAGCCTGCATATTACGGGCCAGTAGAATGCACAATTCGTTGGTCTGTCAGACCAGTGACGTTTTATTTATATTTTTCTCTTGCAAACTTTCCTCATTTAGCTCCACAATACATGTCACCCATAACTAATGTGGTACAAAATTTCAGGCGATTTAACACAGGACACATAATAAGGAATGAGAATCACATAGCAATATCGGGTCGGAAATCATGTGTCTTCATGTAGTTTCATGTACTAATCGCTTTGACTTTCCGATCATTCTTCGTCCAAAACAGATGTTTATTTCACAAAAAGCGTGACTGAAACTGATAGTTTAAAAGTTCTATTTCATTTAATAGATGAGATTTTTGGAGACAAGCCCGTAGAGTATTTTCACGTGACATCACCGAAATTTTTTTTCAGTCAACTCGGATATTTAGGGATACAAAGCCACTTTTCGGCCAATGACCATTCTCAAATGAACGAATGTGTGACCATTAAAAGTTGGCTGCAAAGGTGTGACGTAGTGATAATGACGGAGCTGAAACAGCTCTAATGTTTATGGAACTTTGTTAAGAAATTAGAACACTTCAACACATTTCATGGAGAGACTATTAATAGGTAAGTGAAAACGGCGTTTTTCACCCTACATTGCCATATGATTCTGATTTCTTATTACGTTCCCCATTTCCTCTCAAACTTTTTACCGATATTTAAGGGATACCCTGTGTTTAATAATTTTCTAACAGGTATTTACAATTTTTAATTCAGCCCTTAACGAAGATCAATGAATATCCCATAATCAATTTCGTTTGTTTGGCAATTTTTTTTTCATATCATGTACACGACTACTGATAAACGTTACGGACCCTGAAAGTAATGGATTCACTGATCTTTAGGGCCACTGACTAAATATTCTAATTACTACATCTGCTGTAATGTATGGTTTACCTGGAGCACCAAAAGTATAAACATTTCTTCGGTATCTTATGTAGCCAGTACTTTTAGTACCATGTTTCGGTGAAATCATAGGGATATGAATACAAGGAAACAGCATTAGCTGTCTGATAGTGAAGCCGTAATTATAACCGAGCCGCCATATTGCTTAGACCACATTGCCATATGACTGTGTTATTGTATGGTGACAGTTCCAATTTAAAGAAGTAATGTCGCCAAATTTGGCGCCAAGAATAACTACGTATTTTGGAAGCTGTAAAACGTTTAACTGCAGAATGCTGAAATTTTGTATTTAGAACTATTGTAACATATAATTGTCCATCTTCAGCTTTACCATCCGTAAAATCGTACATATTTCACTGTTATTTAAAAAGAAACCAACAAAATGTTCCGCCATATTTATACCAATACAGTTACTTCATTTCGTGCAATGCTGAAGATAGCCATCTCCTTGTATTCATATCTCTATGGTTGAAATAATACGCGAAATTTGTAACAGAACATAGTCGTGGAAATTCTTACCTTTTATTGCGTAGAACTTGTTAAAGCAGGTTGTTCTCATGTGGCTGTAATCAAACAACTTGTCAGCAGCAACAATTTCATCGGCTATTTTTGAGCACACCGGAGTTGCATCTATACTGGAAAGCTTACTTGTTCTAAGAAGAAAAAGTGTGTTAGGAAAAAAACGAAATTGAATACCTCGAAAACAAATGCCAATAGAAGAATGCAGCTAACAGTGTGTTTATTATGTAACCTGAAAAATTTTATACAGAAGCTTCGCAATACTAGTTACAATAGCCGCCAACATATGTTAAAAGCCATAGTATTTATGTTGAAATTTGAAAATTTATGTATTTTTTCCTCTTCGACAAGGGCGGTTAGAACACCCAAACACCCCTTTGCGTACGACATTGCTAACAGATGGAGCTGATGGTTCAAGTCGATCGATGATCCTCATACCTCAGGAAGCAGATACAAAGCAATCTTTACAAAATGTCCGTCGTTCGACATACAGAGGTGTCGCAAACGAATAATGAGATTTCTCATCACCCCCACGTAAGTCTCGACGGAATGGGATTCTCATGCCGCACAAATTGTCAATTAAAGCTCGTTCAGCATGTTGGATGGTTCTGGTAGAGAGTATATGTCAATGTTCCCTACAGAAAGATAATGTCTACCTGACTGAATCTTTCTATGGGGCACATGAATTTGACACCGAGCATAAGGAGTCAGATCGGGAGAATGTGGAGGCCTATGATTACAACGCCATCTGTTAGTGGTTTTTGTAACTACTACATCAAAACTACTGTATAAAATTTTTACATCTTAAGCTTTCACAATAAGTATACCGTTTGTTATACCTTCTTTTTGTTTCGATATTCCTAACTTGGAAATAAATATGTCCTTCGTTGGACCCCTGGAATATCAAATTTCATCTTATGTATACATCCAAAGTACATAAATGAAGATGTTATGAGTGACTGATCGAGGCCCTGCCTAATCTATTGGAGTACTACATGAAATTTTATATGCTAATTACTTTTCTGCCAAGGTGTCATTCCAAAAGTGATTTTTAATAACTCGTACCCAAACGGTAGTGGGAGGGGGGAGTGCGAAACGTCCTTTTCACGTTTCCTTTCATTTCTCGGATGAAAATACAGACAATCATAAAATCCTTGGTTTAGAATGTAGCAAACACAAATACCTAAATTTCAATTTCAGGGCTGCTTAGACTTTGCACCCAAACTGTCAAGAAGCTTCCTTCATTTTTCGAAGGAAAATAGAGATAGACTAAAACTCCTGCTTTAGAGTACAATAAGCACCAATTCATAAAAATAATTATTAGGATAAATTAAAACTTGTTCCCCCTTAAGGATAGTTGATAAGGAAAAAGAGTACTTTTTGTATGCCTTTTTTAATAGTGAAATTAAAAATTATTTGCGGTGGCAGACTTACTTTCTAAAGTAATGCAAATAACAAATACACTGTCAACGCATAGCTATAGATAATTGAAGGATTTACTCCAACTTTTCAAGATAACGGAAAACCGAAAAGAATGTTTGAGGATTACTACACAAACTAATGAGTCCGGCAGCTTCATCTCTTACATAACACAAGAGCTAAAGACTAAAGCTTCATACTTTTGATACCAAACAAAAGAGTTTTTTTTATACAGTATGATATTAAAGGTAACTCCGAGCTCACGTAGGATAGAGCTACCTCCTTTTTCAGCAAATCCTTTATTTGCAAAGAGAAGATTTACCAGATCTATTCAAACAAAACGCTTTTTCCAGTTAAAATGCGTTTCCGATTTTAAATCTGTCGCCAACACCAAATTTGGCGACAGATTTAAATCAGTTGATTTAAAATGAAGTAAAGGCTAGACTGGAGTTTAGAGTTCGTACTCCTGATGCCATTTTCTAAAAACAATAGTACGCTTTTTCTAAAACCCCGTGGTTTCTAAGTAAAAGAGGACCACTACCAACTAAGTTTGGAGGATACCACAGCGTACGGATAGTTCTATTGAGCCAGATCTTTGCTTTAACCCATTTATGCCTAGTGTCCCTTTTTTGGGACGGCATTTTCGCTATTAGTCGAAAACGTTATTTATTTTTCCTAGCCTTTATTCATGAGTATTGAGCCTCAACTCTACAAAAATATTTTAACATGACCAAGTAGGATGTTGATATTTCGATTTTTATGCATAATGATTTTAAAAGAAATCATCCCTTGTTCAAGAAGTTGACATCAGAAATTTATCTATTATTTCTGATATCAGTAAAAATCGAAGAAAGTCGCAAAAATATCCAGGCACAAATGGGTTAATCATGTATGATTCGAAATAACAATGGCGGACCAACTGGTTGCCAAGCTGAGTGTGAACGCTCTGATAACGATCATCGCGGTGCATGGGACGATAACTTCACGAACGACGGCAAATGAGAAAGGGTCCTTAAGGAAGATATGCGAAATCTAGGCATATGCTTTGCACTCCCTCGTACTTGGATTTGGAAGCGTTACCTAACGTTCGTTACCTGGATAGACACAAAACGGAAGCGGTGGAAGCGTTACCTAGCGTTCACACTCAGCTTGGCAACCAGTTCGTCCGCCATTGTTATTTCGAACGCTTCCAAAGCACTGTCCCTAGCACATGAACACGGGTACGTATGAGAAACGTCCTGTGTTCATAGATATACTGACTTTTTATTTTTATTTCTTGTATGTGTGTTTTAAACTGTATTTGAAGTTTATTTCGTAACCTGCCATTAGAAGAAGAGAGTAAATAAATAATAATGATAACAAAAATCTAAAAACATTAAGAAGACAACGAAAGTTTATGCGTCCAGAGCGATGGAAGAATTGTCTTTCGAATATTTTAAACAGAAGTCAAGTTTAAATTTGCAGTCTAGTTGTTACTAGAATTACATTATCTGAGCTTCAGAAAAATAAGAATACTTAAGTTATTTAACGATTGGGAAATACTTACGCCTGTATTCCAGTAACCAGAGAGTCATCTGGGCATTCCAACACATTTATTTCTCCGTTTTCGCAAAATTCTATAATGTTTAAAATTTTTTGAAAACCTTTTCAAGTTATATATGCATATTTACTATTTGCATTTCAATCAAAATAACTTTATAGACTTAAAACTATTAAATAACCAGGAAAAGAATGAAAAAGCATGAAAAAGGCATACCGATGACTAAAAATAGTGATATCTTTGGTGTTAAAGCTCGATAAATGTAAGCGTTACTAACTGACTCATAAAAAGAAACTGGATTTATACTTTTTTACTCTATATGCCAATAAATGCCGATGAATGTGCTAATGAACACGAGTAAGAGATAACTTTATATATTTTTACGTGTAATGATAGCTGTTATTATTATTGTTGCTGTTGTTGTTACTAGAATGCTTTTATTGAAGATGAACAGTCTGTCATCGTTTCGTTTCGTTTCACCGTCGGCGACCACTTAACCAGTTGAGAATTCGCCAAGATTGGCAATATTAGGCGAAATATTGCCATGTTCGTTTTCTTATTTAAGATGCTTACAACAACGAACATTCACTCAAAGGAATTAAATCTCCTTTCATGATTCTCGTTTGGATATGTTTTTTTGTTTGGTTTTGTGAAAACAGTGATGGGGTTGTTGATATTGGTGGTTGGCCGAAATGCAGTAATAATGTGAAAAAATTACCCTCAAGATAGTAGATAGTAAAAAAAAAAAATGCTGTTTTAGTGAAGATATTTTTACTGAAAATTTACTACATAAGAACTTAGGGATATAAAACTAGTCTAAAACTAAATTTTGCTAATTTTTCTAAAGATAAATGTTAATGAACAGGACATTCGTTTTAGGCATCGGGAAAGTGCGGCACGAAGCTAATTATTTATGACATTATTATAGAAAAAAAAGGAATAAAAAGCTAAATAATGATAATGGTAAAACTAATATTTACCTACCTCCTCTAAAAGCGGCGGCCGTAGATGCAGTAAAAATAACGATTCCTACGCATGAGATTATTTTCAAAACATTCATAATCAGATCAATCTGAAATTGACATACATAATCATATTTTGCACTCATTTACTTTATAATGGAGCCTCAAAGTGTATTGTAATAATTTTGTTAATGCGTGTATACGTTATTAAAAAAATGTAAATTTCCCCGATTAGTGTGTGCTAAAGAAATTACTTTTTTTTCAAGTTTTACTTATTATTAGCCAGAACAATAGTTCTTCTTGCAAAATGTATCGAAATTCATACACTATTGCCATTGTAAGTAACAATTTCCTTTACTTTATTTATTTATTTATTTTGCTTGATAGAAAGCTGAAAATTGTCCACTAGCTTTTACGGGAAATTAAATTTAAAAAATGAAGGTAAAATAATTCAAGGGATTACACGCATAATTTGACAAGGTATCAAGTATTATTTCATAAATGTCTGTTATATTAGGTGTACCGGAAAGTAATGTCCTTTTCTTATGTAAAATTCAAACAAATAAATTTTCAACAATCATTGAATTACAACAAGTTGTGTCTAAGCATGATGCTCATGTTTGTTACATTTTAAACCGAGAATGCTATACAGAATTGTTTTTTTCTCCTTCAAAAAATGGCCTTCCTTACCCTTTTTTCATGTCTACATTCCTAGGACGAATATACTATGCGAAATGTTCTGAAATCCATTTTCAGGTATTGAGTGTTGTATTTTACAGAAATAATTTTATGAATAACTCTTTTTTTCTTTGAGATCAAGCAGGATATCTGAAAAGAACGTTTCCCCCCCCCCCCGCCCCATTCGACGATAAGTTACGAATTTTGGAAAATGCTCTCCAATCCAGTGCCTACGCTAAAAAATTCACACACCTGCCAAATTTCTTATTATTAGCGACTTACGAAAAACAGCATTACTGTACGGTATTCCTAATATTTCAATAAATAAATTTCCTTAAATTATTTGCGTATATGGCCATTTTGTTACGAGGAAGCCAGGGAGTACATACTTCTTTGATTAAAAAAAATATATTAATAATTGTTTTGCAAATATTATCCTAGTTAATACATTTCAACAATGTATGTATGCCTTCAGTATCTCAAAAAAAAGGGTTAAAACACAATTTGAGCAAAACACTTGTTAACAGAGTACGCATACTATAACAGAGTGGACAAAAAATACTTCACTTGAGGTGTACCAACACCTCCTAGATATGGACACCTCTCTTGCGTGCACTACTGTATATGGCAGTTCTTTACAAGAGACTGCTTACATATTAAATGTAAAATTTAATTTTTATACGGTCCTTCCTTTCCTATCACTTATATTTGTAAAATCATTACTCTGTGTCTAAAGCGGTAAATAAAAAATATTAGGTTGTAACGAAAGTTTCCCGCCACCGCAAACTTCGTCAGCACACAGTTCTCGTTGGCGTATTTGCTCATATTTTGTCAAACGATTTTTGGCATTTGAAAGAAAGAGGTTTACTTTATAACACTGTGTTGTGAAATCTGTAAAAAATATAGTTATCATTAAGTATAAGGTGTCTCAAATAGAACTATCACTCTAGAGGATTAGAACCATCATTTACTTCCAGTTTTGTTGCAAAAAGTCAGCTACATAATATCAACGAATTATGAGTACAGCTTTAAGTACTATTGTTGTATCATGTGACACTGTGCAGGTTTGGTACCGAAAGTTCAAAAACAGTTATCTAAGGAGTTAGAAGTTAGTTTTTTCAGGCAGATATGGCGGAAAACTTTCGTGACAACCTGATAATTTCTTGTATCAGAGTGGACTATTTACCTGGCTACTAAAAATGAAAAATGATCAGCTACACCACTTTACCTGCTACATTTGGAACTGTTTTGTGGTGAAATGTTATTTTTTTTTAATTTTAGAGGACGAACTCTGTGTTGATAAAAGTTTCCTTTTTCTTTCTAGCGGCCGATATATTGTCGACTATGGGCTTGACCATTACAAGGGCCGAAGATATTGGCTTTTTAATTATGGAGGGGCCTAATAGGCAGGTCAACATGGCTCCCTATTAGAGGTCTCCTAATTTGAAACTAATTCCACATGAGAGACATATCACCTTGTTCGACATCCCAACAGGTATCGTTTGATCATGGAGACACGAAAGGACTTTACGTGCACCACCTCCCATTGGCATACATGGTCCCACAGCAGTCCAGCCGAGAGACTTGTCACCTACCGAAGCTCTGTGCAAGGTCTGCGCTGCTTCGTTTTTGATGAAGTGAGCTTAGCGACTAGGTCAATGGGCGACTCAGTTGATGAAAGTTAAATAATTTTCCTTCTGTTATAAAACGGCAAACTCATGAAATTAATTGGTTTAGTTTCGCCAGAACTTATCGGTACAGCATTATGAAGTCTTTTGGAAGCTATCCACTAATTATGTTATAGCTCTTCTAAAGAAGTGGTTTTAAAGTGTAACAGAGAATGTCAGAGAAAATCCCAGCAAACACACGCCTGCTGGCGGAGTACCTTGCCAGTGCCTTTCTGCCTTTACGTCCAGCACCGGCCCGGCACAGCAAAAAGTAACTGAATGGTACCAAAAGTGGTCGCCCGAGAAGTACCTTGCCAGAAGCCTGGGAAGGCAACGGCACTCTACTGGCATACTGCATGTGCCGGCCGTTACTCACAATAAAGGCACTGCCCCATTAAGTTTATAATGCCCAAAATGAAACGGCCGGGTGCCGGCTATTATTAAAAATAAAGGCACTGGCCTGGTATCTTAATGGTGACTGCAATATAATGGCGCGGTACCGGATTAGTGCCTATTTACAGTAATGCTGTCATAATTAAAATACGAGCCAGTGGCGGATTTGGGGTAGGGGGCTTATTCATCAACCCCCACCCCCCACCCCGCAAAAGAAAAACATTCCTTAAGGGTAACATTTTAAAAGATAAAACATAAATGAAAGATAAAAACAGCAAAATCCGTATGTCAATCGTTTGCAAATTATGTGCGCCTATCATTAGTGATCATAATTGTGTGCAGTTTTCATAAACTGCAATTTTCTTACAAATTTGCAGTCGCTTAGGATTTTTTTTTATAAGAGAGGCGGTAACACATTTCAGAACCCAACATAAAATCATTTATAAACAGTTTAATTTCAATATTTCAAGAGTCAGAGATTTTATAAATGAGCTATAGTACTTTACCGTTAGTATATATATATATATATATATATATATATATATATATATATTAATGACTATGTCATTTTATCTCTCACCCCCCCTCTTTATTGAAAATTGTCCGAAAAATGTGCCCCCCCCAAATAGCGACATAATTTTACATATACTTAAATACTATTACTTCACAAAAGCTTTAATCTATTGTTACAATATTCGGTAAGCTGTGAATAGGCATCCCATGTATTTATCTATAAATAGGTTACATTTAAGGCAGTACCCATGGGGGTGGTCCGGACTCTCCCCGAAATTTCAGTTTTAGCAAACAATGTAATAATGATGAAGTCTTTTCGTGGAAAATCCTACCTTTTTCACCGTTTGGGTCCTCCCCGAAATTTCTTTCTGGGTACGTCCCTGGTTACAATCATAAAAATTTCAACATAGGGTGACCAAGCGAAATACACGAAAGATAAAATAAAATGACATACTCAATTAATATCGTTTTAATATGGCAATAATGAAATTAAAAATTTAGGGGTTCAGGGGTCCCCCCTGACAAGACTCGAATAGCCGAGTTTATATACACTCATGTCCATAAATTAATGATAATGAAGTTCAGGCAAAGAAAGAGAAAGAAGCAAAACAAATTTGACTTATTTGTAAAGTCTATTTATTAAACAAAAAGTAAAGAGCAAAAAAGATGCTATAAATTTGACATAATTAATAAAAATTGCAAGTTTTACTCCCTTGACCAAATTTAAAAAAGGAACCTATTTACAAAAAACAGTATAACATGGTTAGTAGGATGGTTAATACGGAGTATGTCTCCCGGACGATGCAATACAGGCCTGACAACGCCTAGGTATGCTGAGTATCAAATGATCAATCTGATCTTGGGGAATATTACACCACTCATCAAGCAATGCACTCCGAAGTTCCGGTAGACAGGTGGGAGGGGGTTGACGGGCTGCAATTCGTCGGCCAAGCATATCCCACACATGCTCTATTGGATTCAAGTCCGGTGAGTATGCTGGCCAATGCATGCGGGTGATATCCTCCGATTGAAGGCATTCGTCTACAATGTTTGCACGGTGAGGACGGGCGTTGTCATCCATAAACACAAATTCAGCACCCATGGCGCCCCGAAACAAACGTACATGTTGTTCCAGAATGACATCCCGATAGATGTGGCCTGTCATCGTTACACTCTGAACATGCAGGTCAGTTCTGGAACCAAGAATAATTCCTCCCCAAACGAGCCTTCCTGCACCACCGTAACGGTGTCTTTCAAATGGTGTTCTCTTGGTGGTAACGGGTACCTGGCGCTCTCCAGATGAATGTCCGGCGAGAATCAGACTCCAAACTAAACCTGGACTCGTCGGAAAACATCACACAAGACCACTGTTGCGGTGTCCACAATGCATGCTCTCTACTCCAGGTTAATCGCAGGCAACAGTGAGTTGCGGTAAGTGGAACACATCTGACAGGCCTACGAGCATATAGACCAATGTGCCCTAAGCGTCTGTACACGGTCTGCCTTGAAACTGTCGTACCGGTAGCTGAAGAGAGCTGACGAGACAGGTCTGATTCTGTACTCCGTCTGTTTCTTTTGGCAGTAACAGCCAAATAGCGGTCCTCATTCGGCGTTGTAACTCGGGAGCGACCAGGGGCCCTAGCACGATCTTCTCGGAAACCTTTCCGAAGCGGAAAAACAACCCTTTTCTCACTCATGACGTCACATTCCGAAAGGGCGTCAATTTGGTCTACCACGATGCTCTCGGGAACGTTCCGATATCGGAAACCCTGTCGGAAATTCCACTTTTTTTTCCCGGCACGGTAAACGCGAGTGAGAAGCTCTTTCCGCTTCGGATACAAGTCAGCGTGCGTGGTTATTTGTTCTGATGGTAGTTGTTTACATCAAAATAATGGCTCAGTTTTAATTGTAGCAACTGTTGCACAACAATAAGATGCTAGAAGGGTTCATAGGAATGGAAATTCGATTCCTAGGTGTAAATCCTTTGAATTAAGCGACGACGAATTTATCAACAATTTTCGGTTGAATAAATCATTAGCATTCCAACTGATTCAAGAGTTTAAAAAATATTTAGAGCCTAGAACAATTAGAATATAATAATGCTAATTTTAATGATATTTAAAATTTATAAAATAACAGTCTGCTTACCTTTTGCCAAGCTTTCACATTTTTAATAAAACCTCCACTGCTGTTTAATTTTTGTGCTAGAGATTTCAAATCCTCATTTCGTTTGCTGCGCTCTATAAAAACTGGAAAAGTTGTTTTCATTTAAGTAATGATTTTCTTCCATTGCTTGGACGATAATTTCAATCTGATTTGTTTTTACTCGAATATTACCGTTTTTATTTTATAAGGAGGAGGCACGGCTTCAGGAAAATGCGGATTTCAATGAACTTTGGCATAATGGTCATAATGGCCATGTGAATATACTGAGTGTAAAATAAAGTTTCTAGAAGGTATTGAAAAACTGTCAGCACTTCATCAGAGGGTCGTAAAATTGTGAGTTGACTGTATATTTATTTATGTATTTTTAAAATTTTATTTCTGCTATTCAAAGAATATATTTTTACAATTGATGATGCTTAAAAAATTAATACTCTTGCTGTTGCATCACGAACGGGTGACAATTAGGGAAAAAATAGTCTGTCTGACAAAAATTAATGTACCTTAAAGAAATATTGAGTTTTGTGGGTGTTAAAAGTGATTTATTTTGAAAGTGTAAAATTCTGATGAATTAATTACCAAGATTCGCGTATTAAAAAAAAAAAAAATGTGCAGGAAAATATTGCGCAGCACGGGGTTCGATCACATAACGCCCTAGTAATAGTCCCGCGTCTTACCGATTCAGCCACCGAAGCGCAACTGACTTTGCACGCAACTTACAATTAAAGTTTTGGTAAAGCGGTTCGAAAATCGATATTAATTTTTTTTGACTGTATTTGAGTACTGCGCATTAGTATCTTACACGTTGTATATTCACATGGTATAACACAGCCAGAGATCGACTAACAAAATAAGACAAGACGTGGTACCTATTTAAGTACTATGTCATAAACTTAAACTACGTGCTCGAATGCGGCAAAGAGTGCCTTGTTTTGATTGATTGATAGCGTCCCCTTCCGATACTCTCGGAAGAGGCATAAAAATTCTCACTTCCATTAGTCGAAACCATGGTGGTAGAGTCAAAATGAGGGTATCGGATATTTATCCGAAGATTTTCAGTATCCGTGAGTGAGAACTATCCGTGACGGATTCTTTCCGATAAGATCGTGCTAGAGCTCCTGTGCTGTAACGTCTACTCACATTACCATCATCTTGGAATCGTTGCCACAGCCTGGAGATGACACTCTGGGCGATTCCAAGTTCCTCGGATACTTCCAGCTGGGTACGTCCACATTCCAGTCGTCCGATAATTCTGCCACGTAAAACATCATCCAAATGCCTCCTTTGTGCCATAGCTATGCGGTTTTTGCACTGAAAGGCTTTCACAGCGCTTGTGAACAATGTTACTTCTTTGCCACCATTCCTTATATACCCCTCTCTTACACTCTCGTCATTGTGACGTACCATCCACGCCATCTGGTGGTTTCCTGTAATTTGCATATTCTTCTTCAAGATGTGTGTGATCATTCCACAGGTGAAATTTTTATTTTAGAGATCAATTTCTGTGTGATTCTGAATTATCCTTAATTTATGGACATGAGTGTATATACATATATAAATCAAAATCTTACAGGAAGTAATAATAAATAAAGTTGCAGTATTGTTACACATAACATTAGGGTAACATTTTGTTTATTATAAATTTTCTTTAGATCAAAAGATTTTTTTGTTAGCTATTCTGAAAAGAAATTCCTATTTCTACCTGATGTATACTACATGACTTAAATTTTACGGAGGAAAACACTTTTATACACTAAAACATACTATGAGAGTAAATATATTAAAAAAGGTGAAACTTAAAATTTACCTGTTATTTTCCCAACTCTAACATAAAATCCAAGGGATTCGAAATGTATTATGAACCAACAAGATATCATCATTTGAAACAGTGTTGTTTTATATAAATAACTGTTCCAAATGATGACCTCTGATTAGTCGTCTGAAACTCTTTGGACTAGGTCTATAGTCGTCTAAAGCTGTCCGCCACAGAAAAATAAATAACCGGCTGTGATAACACATACGACCGCTGAAGTATCCGCATGTTCAGAGGATTGGCACCTCGCAGAAATAAATCACAGCAAAAGAAGCGCATCGATGTCTTTCGTTAACGGGATGGAAACAGCGAAAACAATCAGCCAGTCAATTTTTAAAAAAGGCAGTAGTGAAGAGTTCCGCCAACACATAGCACTAAAATGTCCAGAACTTATATAGAAGGGCGGTCAGTATAAGTTCAGCAGGAATGAAGGATGCCAGCGAGTATTATTTGCAGCATTAAACGGAAGTCAAATTCAATGGAAGAATGATCAGGAGGTTGGCGAGAAAGTTAAACTTGGCATATTTAAAGAACGCCCAAACGAGAGCCAATAATATATTCATTATTAAAGACGCCGAAAAACAGCAGAATATTCCTAGTCAACAGAGAGAATGGGAGGACATAACAAAGCGCTCGGCACCAAATTATTGAGGATAAAAGCAGCCAAAATTACAGTAAACCCGTGTGATAGAAAATTATTTCAGCTGTATTTTTAACTGATGTGAGGCCATGTCCATATTTTGTAATGAAAGGAATAAAGTGTAACGTATAGAAAGACATAAAGCATAGATGCGTATAAATAAAATGCAAATGTTCTGCATCAGAAACAGATGTTTCTTAACAGCTAGGAAAGCTAAAGAAATGTAACGGACTTATTATTGACATGGAACAAAGAACGATATAATAATTTAAGCCCCCAGGATACCCACCCTGGCTACGTCCCTGCATAGGAAAAAGCCATCAATTTTGTTTTCAGGAAAGATTCAACAAACTATAAAAAAATTAATATAAAGTATACAGATTTTACGAATAAAATTTATAATTCTGTACATACGCGCCTAATACAGCGGGTGGGGGTTCACTGTAGGTGTAGTGAGTATTTTTATACCATATTGAACTTGTTTGTATTATTTTAGTTTTAGTACTAAAATATGAAAGACCAATATGAACTAATTCACCACCCCCCACATCCAATAATAATAATAATAATAATAATATGAACGCCTATCAGAGTTTGATTAAGCCAACGTGCGGCCTCGGACCGACATCTGATATAGGTCCCGTTTATTTAAATGAAATAAAGAAATTTTATGCTAACACTACGAAATATTTACTGGCCCATTACCTCTAAAAAGTGCTGGCCGGGTACATTTTAAACAGTACCACGCCGTTAACTACGCTGTGCATGTTTTAGACACATGGGCGCGACAGGAATTTCGCCATTACTGGCAATGTACTGGCGCATATGCATTTTTCAGGCATTGGTATTCCAGTGACTTTAAACTGACGGCAATGTACTGTGCTCCCGGCATACGGCACTTTGCCAGCACGGCGGGTACCTTGCCGTCATTTTGCGGGCAGTAGTGTGTTTGCTGGGAATGGTGTATTTTAACTTTCACTAGAAACGGCCAAACATACATAGCAAAAGAATTCTAGCTAAATTAGGATTTCCATTTGTCAAGTGTAGCTGTCGGATGATCACCAAACATAAATTAACCTTAGTTGAAAAGTAACCACATTTTTCTCACTTTTGTAACCTCCCCGTAGTATTCGATGACAAATTCTTTATTTACTTTCTTAGAGCAATATTTTTCAAACTACAATTGACAGGAAAGATGGGTCTATTGTGAAAGTGAAAGTTTATATTTTAACATGCACACAGTCTCTTGTGGAAAAACTTTCATATCAGAAAGCTACACTTCACTACACTAACTTTTCTAATTAAAAGTATGTTTCTACGACCCGTGGTGGTTTAAGGCATAATTTCTGTAACATCTATTTTGTGTGTGTGTGAATCACCCGGTATTTTAAACTATTCAAAATGTTTTATACGCATGCTCTTTGACAGGTCTGGTAAAAGATATTACTAGTTGCTAGGGACCACTGACGAATTGAAGAAGGGGGGGTCGAGGAAACTATAATCCCCTTCCCCCTAGAAAAGAGAAACTACATGAAAAATGTAAATGTCCTATTTTACTTGCATAAAATGGAGATAAATTTAACCAGACGCCCATAAAATTGCATTAATCCGCTTCTGTTAGGGACAACCTTCGTAAAATACATGATAAATTAGAAAATTCAATGGAAAACACTTTGAACTATGTCGTGTATAAGGCGATTTTATTCGAATATAACAGGGCCGTAACTAAGGGGCAAGGATTGATAATGCTTTGTACCTAGTTGAGGGGGTGCTGACTAACTTTTAGTAATTGGAAGGAACGAGTTTTTCAATCTGTACATTTTTTTCTAGAATGTCTATTTTATATAATGTCACATTGTTAATTTTTAAGTAACTATCCAAAATATCTGTTTCAAAATTATCTCTACATCTATCCCTTGATATACATCTGTGTTTGTGTCTATAAAAGATATTAATGACAGCAAAAAAATATTCATAAATCACAAACTTAGGAGAAAAGTAAACTTTTCTTGCGTTAATTGTTAAGAAGACATTTGTTACAAAAGGTCACTAATCGGTATTTACCACAGTTCATTGATAAATAAAAAAAAGATGATGGAACAATTTTAGAGAGGACTAGGAAGCTTAATATGTAGGGCTCAGCCCTCACAACTCCCCTCCCTTAACTAATGCCCCTCCTGTAGGCTTGCATATAACAAAGAAGCAAACAAAACAAAAAATGACAAACAAGCCTCCAGTTCCAAGACGTACCCAGGGGTGGGGGGGGGGTCCAGGGGTCATGACCTCCCCCAAAATTTCAGTTTTTGTTAACGAAATAATTATGATTATGTCTTTTTGTGAAAAATTCTGCCTTTTAACCGTTTGGACCCCCTCCGAAAGTTTTGGACCCTCCCCGAAATTTTTTTCTGGGTACGTCCCTGCTCTAGTTACGGGACCGAAATAAAAATAGTATGAAAGAGAATGCGCGTAAGTGAATGTTAAGTAGAGAAATAAAAGATTTAAGCGTACCTCAAAAACAAACAGCTCCAGCAAACAATAACTGATATCAGAAGCGAGTGTTCCGGTATGGAATGGATTAATGTATCAATATTTCAAAGTGTTCTGAGTTATCTTTTTTGCAACAAGGAAGTGAAATGCCAACTTTTTTTTTTTTCGTATAGTCAACATTTAATGTAATTGGATTTAATTGCGCCATATCCTCTGAAGTTATCCTTGAAAGCAGAGATCTAATAATATGTCAGTAATAATAAAGACGTCTTACTATTAAGCTAATCTCAGACTTCTGAAATTCAAGGATGGAAAAATACAGAAAGGGCAATCTAACACAAGGTGGGATTAAAGTTCAGCTTTCCAGAAGCTGCAAAGAAGATAAACCACCTTCTCTATATGATTTGTAATTTGAACTTAATGCACCCGAAGAAGAAGGAAACGGTATGGCATGAGAAAACAAAAAATAGTTCCAATTTTTAGCAATAGATGGCTATTTAAGCGCCATAGTATATGTCTGTTTTGGTCAAATAGGTGTCGTATGCCATATGCTGTCCCTTAAAGCAGCGTTTCTCAACCTGTGGGGCGCGCCCTCCAAGGGGGGCACAGATGTTTGCAGGGGGGGGAGCGAGAAAAACCAAAGGGCAAGTAGTGATGCATGTTTTTAAAAAATCGTCTTATTTATTCTCATTTTTACTCAAAAATATATCCGTTTTCGCTTAAAATGTTTATTCAGACTTTACTGATAACATTATTTTGTAGAAAATTCGACTAAATGTTCATTGTTAAAGATTAAAAAACTGAATGTATGCTGAAAAATGTTAGGTCGGGGGGGGCGCGCCACCGTAAGTTAGCCTTTGTTGGGAGGTTGCGACGTTAAAAGGTTGAGAACCGCTGCCTTAAAGTCTTAAAGCCATTCTTGAGCACGCATTTAGATATGGGACGATTATCGACTAGTGTCAGATAGGCGAAGGCGAAATAACGCCAGCCTCTCAAAGGAAACTATTCGACTCCCTTAATTTTTAATGATTATCGATATATAAGCGCCCTCCAGCGACGCCTAGCGACGAATCATGATGATCTACTACTAACGCAACGCATGCGCACAACACAATGATTACGACTCACAGCGCCATTTTACAGGCAAATTTCGTATAGCTGTTTTTAGAAAACATCGATGACCGATTGCCCTGTACCCAAATCTGTGTTCTTGGGTGAGGATAATTAAGGGTTAGAAGAAATTCACGGATAACTAAACTAGAGATTTTTTTTAACATTCTAAAAAGTTGAACGAAAGGTTTCTCCTTCTAATGTCAGGCGCCATTATGGGTGATTTTCAAAACTGGGTGCCATTTGGAAATTTAAGAAAGAAAAATATAATTTTAAAAAAATAAATAGTTTTTTTCCATCATATAAAACATGCCATGTTTCTGAAGATCATTTGAATATTATTCATGCATTTTTTTCTTTTTTTTTCCATTATCAGACTTGATGAAATTTGTCATGTCTGTTACCGGACATTTTCAATCGACTGTCTGTTACCGGACATCATTTAAATTTGTACACTAATGTTTAGGACAAAATAATGCCATGTGATATATTAAATAAGTGTTAAGTCTTTTGTCCATATAATATAGTCTTTTCCGATTAAAAATATTTTTCATTTCTTGGTAAGTTTTTGCTTTTCACGTCTGTTACTAAATTTGTCATGTCTGTAACTACAGATACAGACGTGACATTTCAATGAACAAAAAATTCATGAGTCTAAATAATTCCACAAGAACATGAAAAGAGACATTAATTTAGACTAAAAAACTAATGATCTAAATTAATAAACTGAATTAACAAATAAATAGGTATATTTTATAGAACTAATTAAGGTAACAGCCATGACATGCAATAAAAATACTTATCACAAATAGGATTTTGTTTTTTCAGTCTAATGCCAAAAACTCAAGATGTCTGCTTATATTTCTTTCTTTGTCACATTCTAATGGTAAACAGGTGTTTTTATTCTCAAATTTCATTTATGTTGTTTAAAAAGTTGAAAATAATGTCTAGTAGCAGACATGACATCAATGACCGGACAGCTATATTTAACTATGAAAAGTCTTGTATTTTTCTTAAAACCTTAAAAAAAGCCTTTTCATAGTATAATTTAAACTGATATTTCACAAAGTTCTTAGGTCATGACAGGGCAGAAATATTAGTTTTGGGGCAGTAATTCTGCCTAACACGTTTTATGTTCTATGAACGGGTAGCTATATTTCAGTATCTTCTCTATTCATTTCTTTTTTAAAAAATTATTAAATAGAATGTTTTTTCTATTTATCCGTACTGGGAACTGTCTTATAAAAACCATGATAAAAAGAAAAATCATTTAAATTTTCTTATAACTTGTATAAAAAAACTATTTTACACGCGGACAGTAAATGGCACCGAATTTTGCAAATGGCCCATATTCCAGACCAGGACTACAGCTTTTGCATTTTTTTATTTTCCGCCATTTTCTTTCTTTCTTTCTTTTTGTTCATTTTTTCTATATTCTGTTTTATTTTTTTTTCTTCTACATTTTATTTTTATTTATCCTCTTCTCACCCTAATTTTCTTAAATTCTCTGGTTTCTTGATTTTTCCTTCCTTCGATTATCAACTCGTTCTTCGCTATCTTTTTCTGTTACTTTCTTTTCGATCACCTGTCCTGGTCTGTTTACGGACTTACTGATGTCCTGACAGCTACTGATGAAGATCGAAATTTTTTTCGATCGAAACGCATGTTTAGCTTTATAAGTCCATTTTCTGGATGTTATTTCACAAAGTTTTAATTATTTTATAACGTATCGACACTGGTTCAGCATGGCAATGCAGTATTGTTAGATTCACAAGGATTCTACTCAAAGAAAAAGAAACGACAGCTTTGTTGGTATTGGAGAGTAAAAATTTATTCATTCCTCAATGACAGTACATTTTGCAGGTATCGTTACGACGCGGCCATCCCATTCCATTTTGATGCTGTTCAGAAACGATCCTTGTGGGCATTTGAGAACCGGACTATCTAGGCGGCCTTCGATGGTGTAATAAGCTGTGACGGATGTGCTGTCTTGAAAAGGACGACATTGAGTGACAGATCTCCAAATTTTACCATCCACAAAACACATGCTGAAGTCTGTAAAAAGAATAAGAAGAGAATGGCGGCTTGCTTTAAAAACAAAGCTTGTTATTTGTTCTTTTCGCAACATGAATGTCTTAAAAATGCCTACTGAATTTCGTTAATAATCATAAAAACAATCATTGTTATTATAATCACGCCGCGCAATTTTTGCATTTTTTAGCATGAGCTTTCACACTTTTTCCGTAGTACAGAAACTACGTGTGTTAATAGAGAGTTATTCATCAACACCGGAAAGCAAATTCATGGTTATTCTGCAAGCATAGTACTATTACACCTTTCTTCAGTAGCGTAGCCAGGTTTTTTTTTCTGGAGAGGTTGAGTACTCAGAAATTGGAAAGCAATGTAACTTATAAAAATCGATATAACGTATCCTTTTTTGGGGGGAGGGGGAGGGATGGACCCCCCTTTCTGGGATATAATAATAAATTTTAAAATGTTCGCATATAATAATAAATTTTTAAAAAACGGTGAAAAAAGAAATTTATAAATCGAGTTAAAAATTTTTGCAGTTAGAAAAACATAATTAGGAAAAAAAATGAAGTTGTCTTGGGTCCATAGATAAACCTCAACTTTCCCAAGGGCAACTTTCAAACTTATCCACGAAAAGGTATTTTTCTGAGTATCTTGTGTTTACTCATTTCGGGGGTGGCTGCAGCCCCATCAGCCATCCCCTGGCTACGCCGATGCCTTTCTTGCTAATTCATGTTATTGAATTTGACTCCCTTACCGTACAAAAGTAGAAGAGACGGCTCTAAATGGGAACTACCAGAAACGGTTCAACGGATGACCGATATTTATTATGTCCACTTGTTTCAGAAGTATCCTTTTTAGTGATGGGCAATCTAGTTCATTTTAGTGAAATAGTTCTTCGAAATAGTTCATATGAACTATGGAGATTTAATTATGAACTACGTAGTTCGTAATAAACTATCTAGTTCAAAATGAACTATTGTAGTTCAAAATGAACTATGTAGTTCAAAATGAACTATGTAGTTCAAAATGAACTATGTAGTTCAAAATTAACTATCTAGTTCAAAATGAACTAAGTAGTTCAAAATGAACTAGATAGTTCAATGAACTAGATAGTTCATTTGAACGAACTATAGTTCATTTAGTTGAACTATTTAGTTCTTTAGTTCATTGTAGTGAACTAGTTCAATGAACTAGTTCGTTCATGAACTACCCATCACTATTCCTTTTGCAAATTTGGAAGCTCCTCTTATCCTGTGCACTATTGTCCAGCTGTTGTCCATCGGTATGTTTAAGGTTTGTACCGATTGAACATTTATATTTTGTTAATCAGAGTGTCCCTGAAAGGTGGCGATGACAGTTCTTCATATCTGTGAAGTGGAAATATTTTTGACACAGCCGGCTGAGTAAAAAAAGTAACGGTCTCTTGATCTGTGGCACGCGTTCAACGATTTGATCGACCGCTATCTTGTTGGTAGTTAAATCGAGCGATGGCAACGGCTGTCATTTTTTCAACATCGGGAAATGGTTGCGCTTCAAAGGGTTAGCATATGTCATAAAAAGCAGCACTTCACTTACTCAAGACAACAGGAGCAGCTTCAGTGCAATCGACTTGTAGAAACTTATCCTCTTCCTCCCTGGGGTAGATTTTGGTTGTTGATGTCGGAACTGTAGGATCATTTGGATTCAGAATCAATTTGTCAGCTCTTTTAGAACACAGAGGATGCATGTCTGGACTGATGAAATATTTGTAGCTCCTATGAAAGGGAAATGAAAACAATAAAGATTATTCTTTGCGAAAACATAGATTATAAAACAAAGTCTCTTGTCTGTAGATTTACTATGTAGATAGTTAATACGTTTCCTCCAATCGTGGTAGAAGTTCATTTTTGTACTTCTAATGAAGAATACCTCCAAACGACGTTTATTTTTAAAAGGAATGGTAATGGTTTTCCCATGTTGGGCAAAGAATGTGGAAAATGGTGTCCGATAACAATTCTCTGGCCGAAGTTCTAGGTATTGATTTTCGAATGCCTCAATGTGACTCAGCGTTTGCATGAGCATTAATAGGCAAGTTTTCATGCCTACCAACTTCCCTTTCATTCTTTTCAACAAGTTTCACAAGATGCAGGACAAAAAGAAAACAAACGAAAATAAGTAAAACGAGCTACATTCGATTGATCTTTTACAGTCGATTTGATCTCTTTCAGTAGAGGAAATGAGTAGATGTCGCCATTTTAATTTACTTGCGAAGCAATATGGAACTTTACTGAGGTGATATACTTGCTTATTATAGAACATTTTATTACATGTTGGGTTCAATATAAGGGTTTGGAATCCAGAATCACGTATTACTTTTTATCCTGAAGCTGAAGATTGAGCAAGGGAACAAGTTTTTCCAGCAAGTTTATAATCGGTTCAGCAGTTGCAAAAATTCAATGAACGAGCAGATAATACTAAAGTCGTTAACTTGGATTAGGTATCCCATATTTTGTTTGAAACACGTGGCAAAATATTTCTGAGCAGAATTAGAAATGGTATTGAAGTTTCGAAAATTTTAAATGTGACTTATTGAGGCTTTTCAAGACAAAATTACGATTTAATTCATTAAATGAGGAATTTTATTACTTGATATATTCGTCCGATTTGATGATCTTCAGTGTAATTGGGACTCCTACTTACAATATAAAGCGCATAAAGCAAGCGTTATTTCTCGTACTTCTGAATAAGCAAAATTATACAGTTGAACAAGCGGCTTTGGCCTTCGATATTTCTAAATTTTAATAATTTCTAAAGAAACTTGAAACTGCTCAATACTTACGAATGCACCCCTGTCACGATATAGCCATCTGGACACTCTATTTCAACCAGTGTTCCAGCTTCACACCCGTCTGAAATGTACAAGATAATTTACATTTACTTCAAACAAAATTATTTATATGAACTACACATTTTCCTCATTAAATACCGTCATTTATTTCATCCGAGTTGTTTGAAAATTGTTTGTAAATTCCCAGTAAAAACTCAGTGGCATGCTTTATTTTATACTAACTTTTAGACAACGCGTTGTACATGTGAGGGGTTTTTAGGGGTGGTTCAGCGTCCGTACTTTTGAGCACTAAAATACTTAGTTTGAGAGGACATGTTCACTAATGCTCATACTTTTATAAAACTCAAAACAATAGGGTCAAAACAATCAGCAATTTTATTAGTTAAAATTTAAATAAAACTTTAAAACCATAATTAGTAGATAAAAAATAATTCAGCTGCTTATTGCAGACACAGTTGAGGTTTAAAAGTAGAAAAAAATACAACGCTACCTCCTTGAATGTTTCACTGCTATGAGATTATATGCTTCGCAACCACTCCTATGAGCTGTGGATAACGAAAACGCTTCTTCTCGCGGACATGTAGCTCAGCGTATGCAGCCGCTCACTTTGCGACTGCAGCTGTACTACCGATTGCAATGGCATTAGCCCCTTAAACCTCGGTCGTTCCAGTCAAAATCACGGGCCCAGCTTTATCCCTCTGTTTCTCGCATCCGTCATATTTCAGTGCAGCAGTGTTCAATTATGCACCAGAAGGGTAAGAGCATTTCAAGTCTTATGCACGGATTTCTTTTATATCTCATTTTATAAAACAGATGACAATACCAGACTATTTTTAACTTAATTCGGAGACAATTTATATTTTAAAATAGCCGATGGTAGTAGAACTCAAATTCGTATATTTTGTGATATGCGTTGTGCAATAGGGTGGTGCGAAAAACAACTTTTTTTTTAATTCGAAACGTCACCACGTGTAATAGTTGTGATTTTGACAGTAAAATTAAACCCTGAAATTTGGATGAAATTGCTTAATATCTTAGGCCTCCTCAAGATCCTCGAATTTTGGAAATTATGGGAAAAAAGGCTTTAAAATCAACTGCTCTGTTCATTAAAGAAAAAAATAATTATGAAATATCACCAGGTTATTTATTTGCACTTTTGAGTATATAAACATTTGTAAAAAGCTAGCCGATGTAAAATTAATTCTTAAGCCTGCCCAAATTCCTAAAAGTTGAGCGTTTTTCACTGAAAATGGTACGCAAAGACGTGTAAATGGAGAAGATACTAGTCTTACCTTCTCATGTAAGCAGTAGGTTATTTCACTCGGAAATCAGACTTTTTTTCAAAACATGGCATTAGATTCCTATCGAATGTTTTTGCTCGGATGAATCCATCTCCTGCATGGAGGCCACACACATGAAGACCAGATTCTGTCACAATCCTAACCATCATTTCAACTGCTTGGGAATGGCAGTGTCTTTTTAGAAAAATATCGCAAGAACTTGGATGTTTATCCGACTTCAGTAATTCCTGTAACACACTATTTGTCCATTTCTTTGTGATGGGACTCTCAGTCACAACACATTCTTGCCAATGGATAAGGTCAATGTAGTCATTGTTCTCGAAAATCAACTTTGGAATCTGAAACCTTCGAATGCTCGTTGTTTGTTCTGAAGATTTTCTGGCCTTTATGATACGCTGAATGGCAAGCTGATGGACAGATATTCTGTCGTCGAATAACATTGCAGCGAGTGCATTTTCTGCATGAACAAAATACGCGTCGTTTTGAAAAACTTTTTTTGACCCCTTTAAATTATCTGGGAGATACTGAAACTGAGCTATAAAATATTGCAAATTCCTTGGGCCATCCTGAAAGGCACTGTTACACTTGATTCTGAACCATGTTGGCGCGTATACTTTCATAACGAATGTGGGTAATACAATAAGTTGTGGTGTTGGATAAGATATTCCAAAATACAAACGCAAAATGCAATTTGCGAACGATAGCCCGTGAGAATGGGAAAGTTTTTCAGGGTCGCTATTTGCTAAATCTTATGGGCAATAACCAGAGGAAACAGCCTTACGAATTTCCCACAAATAACGTTGATCCATGCTAAGATCTCCAGAGTCAATATCGGACTCAAACGAAAATTCAATTTCATGGAACTTAATGATAGGATGGTTAGTGCACGTCTTCAGGGACTTACCAATCAATCCACTGAATGCGCTTGATCTTGATGTTTTCCCGTAGGCTGCTTCTGTAAAGTGCCATAAAGGCAGTTTGTTAAAATGAAATTGACATATTTGGCCAATGCACGGTAGAAATGGGCTTTTCTTCAAGGCCTCTCATTACACCTGCATTTACACCGGTATCAGTCACTTTCCCATCACTTCCAATAAAGGCTATTTCTGATAAATCAAAAGCTTTCTCATTTAATAAGCTGAAGATAGCATCGAAAATGTCCCTTGAAATCTTGCTCTTCGGTGCAAAATGTCCCAAATAGACAGAACCGGGTTCTTCAGCTAGTGTAATATGCTCGTCCCATATTTTTCTCTTTTGCCACTAGCAATCATCCATTTTCGTAATTGAAAGTCAAAATGATTTCTTCCGTCAAAAAAGAAAGCTATGATCTTGTGACCAGACAGTGGCGGATTAACGCAAGTTTGTCGGTGGGAGCAGTTGACATATACATCCATTTTATGGAAGTAAAATAGGATCTTTTACATTAATTTCTTTTTTCTCCGAAAGGGGGGGAGGCTTGTATTAATTTAAAGAAGAATGCAAGCTGAAAATCAGGACGATGTTTACATAAAGTAGTGAGAGGGTGAGATTTGTTACTATCAAGCTCATGTTGTTAATGAAGTGGATGTAGACGAGTTTGTTTATCCAATGTATCAAGCTATTTTTCGAGTAAAAATAGCAAACTTTAAGTGATTTGGGGAGGCCTAAGAATAAATTTTACATCTGTTGGCTTTTTACAAATATATATATACTCAAAAGTGCAAATTAATAACCTGGTGACATTTCTTAATTATTTTTTTCTTTGATGAACAGAGCAGTTGATTTTAAAGTATTTTTTCCTATAATTTCCAAAATTCGTGGATTTTGAGGAGGCCTAAGATATTTAACAATTTCATCCAAATTTCAGGGTTTAATTTTACTATCAAAATCGCATCTATTGCACATGGTGACGTTTCGAATTTCAAAAAAAATTCTTTTTCGCCCCACCCTATTGTGCAATCTTAGCTCACTTAGCAGAGCCGCACAGCCATCTGTCGTCAAAAAAGGGTCTCTAGATCCGTGGCACTCGATGGACGTTTCGATCGTCCGCCATCTTGCTGGTAGTTAAGTCGAGCGATGGCAACGGCTGCCCTCTTTTCAGCATTGGGTAAGGGTTGCACCTCAAAGGGTTAATACGTTACCTGCACCAGTTCGACGTCTTGGATTGCTCAAAGTTGAAGCTTTCAGCGCCAGAGGAGGACTTCTACCTTTGAAATTGACTGCGTATACTTTGAGGTTGTATTCTGTTCCCGGGGCAAGCCCTTTCACCAAGAAATCAGAGAACTGGGAGGAAACAGTGGTAGGAGTGGATGTACGTGGACTGTAGATTTCCGCCAGGAAGGACGGTTTCACACCTTCATCTGGACTTTTATAGCATGAAATCCGAACGGAGCCTTTGGTCTTTTCCACTACACTGCAGTTTTGGACAGCTGAAGGAGCTTCTGAAATGCACAAAATTCTAAGTTCATGTATCCCTATATTCTATGAAAAAAAAATATATAAAAATAGTAACGGCCGCTGACGCGGTCGCCGCGCTGTCAAGAGCTTGTTCGGCTATCTCCTCCTAAACCGTCTAAACCAAAGTGTTCCTCAACCTTTAATGGTTGACGGCACACTGAAAATATCTAGAATTATTTCCGGCACGCCTGAAAATAAAAATTGCAAAGGTTGTGTGATATAAAAAATTGATAAATACACTGATAATATAACTTTAAAAAATTGTTTATTTACCAAAAAAAAATAATAATAATATCATTGAATGAAAGGGCTTAGCATGGGTCTTGCTGCAAATAGCTGTTTCAAAAATTGGCAGAACGGTTTTCCATGCTATGAAATAAAAGTTTCGCTCTTCTTGGTGTATAGCTTACTGAAAGTGAACAAGACAGGACATGATAAATAGAAAATGTCATATCGCTGATATGACACCACGCAGTTTTAATAATTTTTCAAAAGCCCTGGCGGCACATTAGACTATATCTCACGGCACATCAGTGTGCCGCGGCACACAGGTTGAGAAACACTGGTCTAAACCGTGGGGATTTGATTGTCGACTAAGGTGTCCATGGATTCAGTAAATTCCGAGTAACCTAATAAGTTGACTTAAATTTCGAAAATCGAATTATTTTAGAAGACATTAATAAAAAACCTGAAAAAATAAACATAATGGTTGCCAGATTTGGCATAAAATCATTCATTCCTTTGCAACAAAGCCATTCCGAGAATGTAGGATCGGGTGAAATTGACAAGCATGAAATAGAATTACACCCATTTTAGGCCAAATTAAAAAGTATATGAAATAAATAACTTAAAGTGTGTTACACTGACAATTTTCAAATAGTAAGTTCGCTTAGACAACAGGAGTTTAGAATGAGCGATTATTCGTTTTTCCAAAACAGAATAACTAATTCTAACTGACTTCAAAAGCGCCATTTTGGCATTAGGTACGATCTGGCAAAATGTTATTTTTCCAAGCAGGGTGAACCTAAATCGCGAGTTCAAAAATGTTAGAATGAAATATCTTGAAAATGAAAAATAATTAAAATGCAGGTTATTTTAAAGCCGGTTCGGTCCAGCTGTAGTATTGGCTAACAGTAGAAATATTTGGTGGTGTTAACGATGCCATTATAGCAGTTATAATTCACTTTGGATATTTGCCTGCGTGGCGAGATATAATTCGTAGTGCTAAATACGCCAATCTGCAAAGGATTGTGTATATAAAAAAATCTGATGTGTCCAACACATGACTTCCTTGCACGTCCATTAGATCAAAAATATTTTCGACGCACTTCCTCTACATTTATTTGTTTGAAAGAGATAAAATATCAATAATAGTAAGGTTTAGCGAATTCTAGCCAAATATTTCGATATCGCCAAGCTGAGTTCAATTTGAAAGATTTCCTTCTGACACTTTATTTGGCGATATTTCACCAAAAGCCGACAAACTTGAGATAGTCTGCGAGATTTTGGGGATAGCCAAAGTAGTCATTGACCACAGACTTTCAATGAATTGAATGCATCCATACACCTCAATGTATTTAAAGTCATTTGGCTCACCCTGTAAATAAATTCTCAGTCGATTGCTGTCAAAAAAGATATGGAAAACAGTTAGATATTACAATTGTTCTAAATACAAAAGTTAAAAAATCTACGGGTTAAAGTTTTAGAGTTATATAAAATACGAAATAATTTTTGGCGCCAAATTTGGCGATATTTCGGCGAAACTCGTTAATGTCGACGACATTTGGCGAGATTTTAAGCATGAACCAAACATTGACAGATTATCGCCAAATTTGGCGACATTTCGCCAAAACTCGCCAAGAGCGATGACAAATGGCGATACATTGGGCATGGACCAAATGACTGACTATCGCCAAATTTGGCGATATTTCGCCAAAACTCGCCAAGGTCGAGGACAGACGGCGAGATTTTGGGCATGTACCAAACAATGACTGTCTACAGTTGTATTATATTGAAGATGTTCATAGACATTAAAGTACTAAAATTCTTTTCGGTGGTCCTGTAAATAAACTCTCCAGTAGATTGGAACCAAAAATCGAGATGCACAACTAGATGTTACAACATTCTTACATATGAAATTTCATAATAGTTTTTGAGATTTGAGAGTTCAATATGCACAAACGTACACCAAAAGTCGCCAAGCTTGGCGACTTTTGGCATAGTTCTTGAGGGAGGCACGTGACCGTGGTCGGACCATCACCTAACTTATGTGGTAGGACGGTATTGTGCTTGAAATGGATGAATGCCCCTAAAATTGCCATTGACCGTAATGTATTGGAAATCTTTTGAGTGTTCCTGTAGCAGAACTATAAATGATAAAGACACTTTTTTTAATGGAGAAATTCATTTTCTAACTCTTTACAGCATATAAATAAATTCTCAGTCGATTGCTGTCAAAAAAGATATTGAAAACAGTTAGATATTACAATAGTTCTAAATACAAAGTTAAAAAATCTACGGGTTAAAGTTTTAGAGTTATACAAAATAGGAAATAATTTTTGGCGCCAAATTTGGCGATATTTCGGCGAAACTCGTCAATGTCGACGACATTTGGAGAGATTTTAAGCATAAACCAAACAATGACAGATTATCGCCAAATTTGGCGATATTTCGCCAAAACTCGCCAAGAACGATGACAAATGGCGATACTTTGGGCATGGACCAAATGACTGACTATCGCCAAATTTGGCGATATTTCGCCAAAACTCGCTAAGATCGAGGACAGACGGCGAGATTTTGGGTATGTACCAAACAATGACTGTCTACAGTTGTATTATAATGAAGATGTCCATAGACATTAAGGTACTGAAATTCTTTTCGGTGGTCCTGTAAATAAACTCTCCAGTAGATTGGAACCAAAAATCGAGATGCACAACTAGATGCTACAACATTCTTAATATGAAATTTCATAATAGTTTTTGAGATTTGAGAGTTAAATATGCACACACGTACACCAAAAGTCGCCAAGCTTGGCGACTTTTAACATAGTTCTTGAGGGAGGCACGTGACCGTGGTCGGACCATTACCTAACTTATGTGGTAGGACGGTATTATGCTTGAAATGGATGAATGCCCCTAAAATTGCTATTGACCGTAATGTATTGTAAATCTTTTCAGTGTTCCTGTAGCAGAACTATAAATGATAAAGACAGTTTTTTTAATGGAGAAATTCATTTTCTAACTCTTTACAGCATATATCACTTCTGAGTCGTTTGAAATAGCCCAATACCTCTAAAAAACGCTTTGATGAATTTCGGCCCATAGAGCGTAATGTATTTCGAATCTTTTGGGCGGTCCTGTAGATAAACTATTCAGTCGAATGGAACCGAAAGGGGAGGTGCACAACTAGATGTTACAACAATCCTAAATATAAAGTTTCAACATTCAACGCCTAACAGTTTTTGAGATATGCGAGTTTAATGAATTTCGGCCCATTGAGTGTAATGTATTTCGAATGTTTTGGGCAGTCCTGTAGATAAACTATCCAGTCGAATGGAACCAAAAGGGGAGGTGCACAACTAGATGTTACAACTATCCAAAATATGAAGTTTCGACATTCTACGCCTAATAGCTTTTGAGTTAGGCGAGTTTAATGAATTTCGGCCCATAGAGCGTAATGTATTTCGAATCTTTTGGGCGGTCCTGTACATAAACTATCCATTCGATTGCCACCAAAAGGGGAGGTGCACAACTAGATCATAGAACAATCCTAAATATCAAATCTCAACATTCTACGACCAATAGATTTTGAGATATGCGAGTTACATACATACGTACGTACGTACGTACAGACGGCATGGAAAAACTGGCCACAGTAGACTCGCCACTGGTCAAAATGAGTTGCAGACGCGTTAATATGATCGTGCATGCTATCCTACGATGAGATGCATCGAAAAAAGTTTTTAAATTAAATTTAGAGGTAGTCAAAATCGGTTTTTATGTCGAAATTTGGCCCCCAAAATTTTTCGGGATCACATTACTTCCTTATACTACGTACAAGGAAGTAAATATGATAATGGTTTTCCTGGAATCTTAAATGAGCAGTAATTATAGGTTGCGAGCATGTATAAATCGCCAGATAATGAAAAGTCGCCATTGGTAAGCTATCCTAGCTGTTCTGTAGTTTTTATCAAAGAAAACATATGAAGTACTGTTCTCTTACAGCTAATTATTAAATATACATATACGCAAGTCGCCAAATAATGAAAATTCGTCAATAATTGGCTAATACGCAAGGTGTTCCATGGGTTTCCCATAATTAAAAATAGTGCGAAGTTTAAATTTTTATGTTCGAAGGAGCATGCAAGAACCAAGCAAATTGTAGCTCGGTAACATTCTATCTGATCCACCATTGGCTTTTTTTAATAGTCCTTTTTACGAATAAGCCTTATTGGTTTGGCCTAATGCCTCATACGAAAAGCGAGCGTAGCTATTCTAGGGGCCTTGGCCCTTAGTCTTTTGATAAAAAATAAAAAGATATTTAATTGTAGCATTACATTTTAGTGCTAAATATGATTTTACGGTTAAGTTCACCCAACTTTTTAAAACAAAATGCTCAAATGAATTAACATCGAGACTGCAAATCGAAATTAATGAACGCTTGCAACTTTCTGGTGAAATTTAAAAAATTGTCAAAAAAAAAAGATGAACGATGCTAAAATTGAGCTCATTTGAAAAAGAATTGCCTAAATTTACCAGTGATAAAAGGCAAAGTATATTTCGCATAAAAATTGGTATTGAAAAAATCTGAAAAGCAGTTCAAAACAGAAAAAAACATTAAATAATTAAATAATAATAATAATAATTGTACTAAATAACTGTGAATGATAAATATGTGTGGATTCAACAGACAAGTGTATTATTATGCGCCATTTAACCCTTTAACGCGCAGTTTTGCCGCTCTGGGAACACCAAACTCTGACGTTTTGACTGTTGCCAGCCACGAAGAATAGATTTGATTTCTATAAAAATAATTGAGGCCGACATAGCTCCCCGAGAATCCTTTACTTTTTAGCACGTCATTTCCCGTAAAAAAATTCTGCTGAAAAATGGAAGAATGCGACAACAGCTGGATAGATTGTCCAATGCTGAAAAAAGGGCAGCCGTTGCAATCGCTCGGACTTAACTACCAGCAAGATGGCGGACGATCGAAACGTTCATCGCGCGCCATAGATCCAGAGACCCTTTTTTCGACGACAGATGGCTGTGCGCACAGCCATCTGTCGTCGAAAAAAGGGTCTCTGGATCTATGGCGCGAGATGAACGTTTCGATCGTCCGCCATCTTGCTGGTAGTTAAGTCCGAGCAATTGCAACGGCTGCCCTTTTATCAGCATTGAGAAATAGAGATGAGACGGGCTCAGCCCGAGCCCGGGCCCGAACCGGGCTCGGGCTGTTTAATTCACAATTGTGTTCTGGCTCGGGCTCGTGAAAAATTTGTCCTTTATTGAACATACTGCTTGAAATAGATTTTTAAAAGTGATTCATGAGGAAAATAAAAGTACTTATAAAAAATAAATAAATAAATAAACAAATAAAAATAGCGGCACGGGCGCCTAGAAGGTGCGTGAAGATCTTTGGGCATTTCAGAACGGCGGTTTATATTCCTTAGTCATGAGATCCGACATTTGTTGATAAAGGATGGATACAAAGAATTAGAAAGTGCATTTGGAATCTACAACTATATTTGTCTTTAATTTGCACAAACGGCAAAATTTATTGTATTCTATCAATGAAGTAATTGAATTTTTTTTATCTTTAGCTGAAATTGCGTGCTCGGGGGCTCGGATTTAAAAATTGTCGGCTCGGTAAAGTCTCGGGCTTCAAAAAATGAGCCCGAACTCATCTCTATTGAGAAAGGGTTGCGCCTCAAAGGGTTAATAAGTTATGCCTGTCCAAATTTAGTGCCGTCAGAAATGCATTACCAATATATTTAAAATATATACATGATGTGAATTACAGTCATGAGTTACACAATAGGATCAAATGTTGATAAAAATACATGCAATGTTAGGCTAAAATATATTTGAAGTGGCTTTTGTTTAAAGTCATACTTGCTTGAACGCATTTAGCAATAGCTATTAGATGGCCTTCATTATCCAGATCGTACTCCAGGCTGTTTAAAGCAGATCCTCCTCTGCATTTCAGTTCTGGATTGTCAGGCGTTCCAGTAACGGTGTTGTGTACACCGGAGTCTGGAATTTCTAAAAGACCGCGACATTTTATGATAGTTTCTGTAATAACACCGTCCTCAGAGCACATACTTATGTCTGAAATAAAAACATAAAAGATAATAATGATTAGAACCAATGTTGGAAGTATCTGAAACTTTCTAGATGCCACGCTGGACACCTTTGTTTCGCAATATTTTCATCAAGACAAAATCAAGACAATTTTAACCCACTTTTCATCCTGTACAAAAATAAAATAAAATATGTCCTCCCGTATTAAAAGCACACATTCTAAATATGAATACGTATACTAGGGAATGAAATCCCGATCCCGCGGGATCCCGCACAAAAGTTTGTGGGACTAGCCCGCGGGATTACGATCCTAACTTTGCGGGATTGCCACTGAGAAATAAATTATTTTTATCACAATTTTACGCGGCTTTCCCAATCAGCAGACCGAAATTTTTTTCATATTTCTAACAATAAACGAGTCAATAATAACAAATTTTTATTTTAACTTAAAAAAAATAAATATCTTCGAATGGGATTCTGGATCAAACATCTAAATCTAAGCATCGTAATCTAAATTTTTCGCAAACTTCCCAATCTCCAAATGAACTGGAATATTTCACACTAATTTATCTCTAAGCGAACAAAGTCACGAATTAATTACAAGAAGTTTTTATGTTAGTTTTTAATTTATATATATATATATATATATATATAACAATTTTAATTATTTTACTAAAATTAAATCTAGACTAGGAAATGATTCATTCGATTTGTTCGATTTTGTACGTTCTTTTTTCAGCATCTATGAAAATAACGTAGGTATGTGAATGCATCTATAAATTGTATATTTTTGTAAATTCCACATTTTTAGCAACTAACGTAAGACCTAACTTAGTATATTATTCTGAACAGCATAATTATAATTTTCATATTTCTGTAAATTATTGTTTTAATTATCTCATAACATTAATTATTAATATTAAAGTTAAAATTCTTAGGGTAAAAATCTTACTTTTTTTCTTTTTTTCTCTGTTGAAATGAAGTCCTAGCTAAATGAAATGTCAATCCCGCGAGATTAATAAATCTGAATCCCGAAATCTCGCAAGACGAAAACAGTGCGGGATTGCATTCCCTAACGTATACCATAGTAGAAATTGTGGATTGATAACAAGTGACAGACCACGGGTAACTATAACCTCACAATCCCCCAATGCTTCAAAAATGCGAAGATACCTATTATAAATTTTACTATAACGTTTAGGATTCTTACAAGGTGCACAACCAACACCTCCTACATATAGAAAGCCTTACAACTCCTACCTCATCAAGCTTTGACGTCATCATTAGGCCTACATTTAAAAGTTTTAGTTTGACAAAATAAAACTATTAAACATTTCTGGTGAGTTTATCCATGAATGGCAATATTTTAATAATTTGAGATAAAAAATATAATTTTAGCACAAATGTCAGTTTTTAATCATGACTAATTAGATAATATGATATAGATCATAATGAATAATCTTGTATCAGAAAGGTATTTTAATTTTAATGTTTAAGATATTTTCTAATATTCGTAGCATCTACCAGAAATTTTTAATAGTTTTGTTTTGTGAAAATAAAATTTTTCAAGGTAGGCCAAATGATGACGTCAAAGCTTGGCGACGTAGGAGTTGTAAGGCTTTCTATATCTAGGAGGCGTTGGCACAACCCCGAAGCCATCGTCAATCTTCTACCGGGCCTGCTCGTAAACTTTGATGAGTTATCTGTCCATAGAGCCCTACGGACGTTCTTCATTGGTTAGATTCGGCTGTTAGATGACGTAACAAAGTGTTTGAACCAATAAGTGAGAATATGTGGCCCTCACTGGATGACTCATTGAAGTATAAAAGAAGGCCCGTAGAAGATTCACGATGATCTTGATAACAACCGTATCTCAAAGTTCACTGGAGTAACCCAATGACAGCTACCGTCCTCATCTATCATGTCAGAAATAATGCAAAAGTCTAACCAATTACTGTCGCGAGGAAAATATAGTACACAATCAAGCAAGTTCTCTTAAAACAATTCAGCTCCTTCTACAGAGAAACTAGGGCTACTGTGCAGATAGATTTAGTAGCTACTAAACCTATTGTTCAGTTACTAACTTAGTAAGTGGGCGGAGATACTAAATGTTCGTAAATCGGGATTCAGATACATTTAGTACTAAATCACGTGACCAACACCAAGAGAAGTCAGGGAAAATGTAGGGATAAGTTAACAGGGAAACTAGTAGACCAATCAGAGCGCTTGTTCCAGGCGTGCGTTTATTTAGTCGGTGATTTAGCAGCTTGTTTGGTCACGTGATTTTAGCAGCTTGTTTTGGTCACGTGTTTAGTATCTCCGCCTCCAAATTCTATCTGAATCCACTTTACTAAATTTAGTAACTAAACAATAGGGTTAGTAGCTACTAAATCTATCTGAATAAGGGCCCAAAACGCATAGATCGTGGGAGTCATTTACGGCAGTGCTTCCAAAGCCTGATTATCATACGGGTATGCGGGGCAATAGCCCGGGAACCCGGAAAAATAAGGGCACCCAAATCTCCCGATTTATTGTTATCATGATATATTACATATTCATATACACTGCAATAATACATTTTTTGCAACTCAATTTCTTTTGTAATATCTATTGCATATTTTTCAACAATAAATGGACTTAAGAGATTTATTTTCTGTTCTTCTAATTGAATGGTCTTTAAGACTCGTGGATCCATAAACAAGGAGTTTTTAAAAACGTATGGTATGGCCATATATATGCTTATCACAAAATATCCATAGCTAACATTTTTTATTTCATGATGAAAGAAAATAAAATTTTGAACTTTTTGGTGTATCAAGAAAAATTTTTGGCGTGAGAAACTTTGTTCCCGTGCCTCGTCATTGCCATTCCTTGAATGAGCGCACCCCATGCGCTAATAATACAAAAGGACTAAAAAGATATTAAAATCACTTTTAAATACACAGTCTTGTTCTAAATAAGTATAAATACATAGGTAATTTTTAATTCAATTTTAGTATTCTTTAAAAATGTTTTATTTTTATGTCGGGAAAATGCAACAGCAAACAAAAATAAGTTAAAATGCTTGTGATAGTATAGGGGCCCCAAAATGACCTCTTGCCCCGGGGCCCCGTCCACCTATGATCAGGCTCTGAGTGCTCCCGAACCTTTTTCTCGTCATTGGACCGGTCAACATTTGACATTTTTACCTCGGCCCGCTGAAGGAGTGGGGGGTTGGGGGGCATTGGTTGTATATTTTTTAGATTGTTTTGATTTAATAATTTTAATTTAATTGTATTTAAACATGCTTTCTCAAAATAAAATATAGTTACACAAAAAGTGAATATAGTTTGATTTAACATTTCAACCCACTAGAACGTTGAATCAATGAGAACCCTGACCTCGTTTCTTTGGAACTAGTAGGCTTCATCTGGAGGTAATAGGAAACAAAGAGATCCGAAATGTATTGCTTATGTCCAATTATTTCGTTGTTCTTCCTTGGTTGCTGTCAGTGAAGACAATCCTGATTCGCACAGATAGGTTGTCGGAAATGTCCATAGGGATTTAAGTGACTGCAATTTTAATTCATAAATCTTGAAATGTTTAACAAACAAAAAAACAAATTCAAATCAGTTACAAGATTTCGTCAGTGGCAAAGGTCTAAATTAGCACAAACCCGACAAAGTCGAAACCCGAAAGAAATACACTACAGTAAAACCTCACTATAACGAAATTCGTTGCAAAAATAAACCATTCCATTTATAACGATGCAATTTTGAGGTTCCGCAGAATATCCATACAATATAATCGCCACTCGATATAACGATACATCCCTCTAGAACGATAATTTTATTTCGTCCCTTAAGTGAAATTGTATCGAGGTTTTACTGTGAAGTGGAAATCATTTTTAATGTTCTTTGGGCGGCCCGGTACCATTTGATCCACGTACCGGGGGTTCAGGACCACTGATTTACGGGACTACAGCTCTCACAACGGTCTCAAAAAAAAAAAAAAATAAATAAATAAACGACACCAGAGGACTCTGCTCTGTGCAAGCAAAGGCAAGAGCGCTTGAGGGAGCGTAAGCTGCAAACATTGAAATTATTTCTGCAAGCAAACTGGAATCAGAGTTAAGCTAAGTTTTTTTCTAAATTTTGACACGCCGAGCTCTAAAGATTCGATTTAAAAATAAGTATAGAAAGAAAAAATTCAAATATAAGCAAATTTAAAACTACACGTTTAAAAAAGAAAGAAACTAAATTCATTTTGAAGGATTTAAAATCAGGACAAGTTTGTTCCGATTTTAAATCTTTCAGGACTAATTTAGAACTTTTTTTAAAGCTTTCATCTGTTTTTTTTTCTTTCCTAAGGCTTCAAACATTAAAATAATATGATGACATCGAAACACCGTTTATAAAATTTTTCAAGGGACAAGGGGGGAAAACGTTAAACGAAATTTTGAAAAGTACGTGCATTTTCGTAATAATAAACAATAAAAGCCATATTTAAACTAAAATACTGCATCTTATATTACTGCATGAAAATAAATTGCACAATGGGTATGTGATACTAAGTTTTATACTGAATTTGATGTACAGCTAGTGCTTGTAATCATATTCATTCCGCATGTACAAAATATTTTGTAATTTTCGGCTGTATGGCTGTGTGGGAATACACAGAAAAAAAAGTTCATTGTACATAGTTAAAAGTACCTGTCTAACATTATCATTTAAATCGTCGGATATTAGATATTCTTGCATAAAACTAAAACGTGTCAAACCTTGTAGGAAAGTTTCATCACACAGTTTCTCTCCTCTTTATTTCTTAAAAAAACGTATAGATGAAGTTTTCGATTTCAGAAAAACGAGGGTGTAGGTCGAAGAAATAAAATTTTCCTCACGCCCAGACAGCACATAAGCTTAAATCAAGCTTGACGTTTCTTTGAATTTGACGTATTATACAAGCTTCACAGTTCAATTCATTTTAAGCTTGCAGCAAGCTTGGAGATTACAAAAAAATGAGTCAGCAAATATTTTCCTGCCGAATTTAAGTCATTTGAACTGTCAAGCTTGAATACAACTTGATGACTGCTTGATTTGGAAAGCCACATCCACATAACAAATAATTTATCATCAGTCATAAATGTACTTGACCATAGAATTAAAAAAAAAGATTCTATATTTCCAAATATTGAAATTCTTCAAAATAAAATACAAATATACTACAAAATTGATTTCAAAATCAGTCGTTTGTCTCGATTTTGGCCAATATTGCCCAACATGAGTGTTGCGATATTGAAAAATTATTTTAAAACGTGTGCTGCTTTTAAGTTTATATTATGCTTATTTCCCTATTAGTAGAGTCTATAAATCACACATAACATTATTTTAATTTTGATTCATCCCATGGAAAAATAAAAGAAACAGATCGGCATCGGCCAATACTGATCAATCTCGCCAAAAAACGGCGTGACAACCGTAACAGTCACTTCAAATTTTAGTCATATCACCTCGAGTGAGATTGGCATGGTGGTTAGGACGCTGGCTTCCCACACCTTAGGTCCCGAGATCGATCCCAGTCGCGGACGCTAGACGGAAACAGATTAAAATAACTTGAGGTTTCAGCGTAGAGGGGAAAATGCGTGGAAAAATAAAATATATGGGGCGAGTTCGCCGACCGGCGCCCCATGTATTTAGGAAATTTTTTTTAAGTTTTTAAGTTTGAATTAAGCTTGCTATGTCAAGCTTAATGCAAGTTGGGCAAGTGTAAACTTGAACACTTGATTCAAGCTTGCATTAAGCTTACACGCTTGAAATTTTCAAGCTTAATTCAAGTTTATTGACTTGATAAATCAAGCTTGCTGCAAGTTTGATGCAAATTTGCTGTGCTGTCTGGGCGGTCTAAGTACACAAATTAAACTAAGCTAATTGCCCCATGGGCACGAAAAAATTCAGGGTGATTCTTTCTAAGCTGTACTACCCACCGCAATAAACGAAACCAGGGTGCCTTTTTATAAAAATTTCGGAAAAAATTCTTCAACAAGGAATTGCAGTACAAAAATTTTCGAAAAGTGACACATTCTGCTAAATTTTCGATTTTTAAGATTTTTTTTTCTGAAAGTTTTGCTATTGATACAGGTTTATCGCTTATTGTATTGTATAGTACAGCTTGTAAAGAAGTATTCTAAAAATTTTGAAGTGTTTGACATAATTAGTTTATTTGTATTTATGTACCAAAATCACATGTTTTTTTCGAACTACACCGGCCGGGACCATTCAGAAAAACGTATAAATGACGTTTAAAACGTATAAAAACCGTTTAAACATGAATCGTATAGGCGGTGCTTCACTGTATTTCTGCATGTGAACTGGAACCATTGTTGTACTCCGTTTTATTCTGAATTTGGACTCGCCTATTTGTAAAGGTTTGCCATAATTCATGCAGGAAGAACCTAACCACCAATGAGAAAGCAGGCCGTTGTACCATAACTAGATTTCTTGTGAGTGCCGGCTCTCACGCAAACATTTTGAATAGTAAATTTTTTTTTTACTTACTCTGCACTGCAAAATCTCTGTCTTCGCAAAAGAATTTTGGCTGAGTAAAATATAGGGATTTGAAACGCCTTGGAAGTTCAACTCCTACAGTATCAGGGCTCTTGTAGTGATAGTGTTCAACGGAGTAATCACGTTCTAATTCACCGGTCATGTCTGAGCACAACGGAGTTGCATCTTCACTGAAAAGTTTACTTGTCCTGAGAAGAAATAGAAAAGAAAATTTAGAAAAGGAAATCATGCTTTTAAAAAAAAAAGAAGACGAGAATACAATGGGAATCTTCGATAGAAAGTAAACTTTTAAATAAGTTTGCCCTTTAGAAAAAAAAATGAACTCCGACTATGAGTTAAGCCAGGGATGGTCAAACCGTGGGGCATGCACCAAAACTTGGTGCATTGGATGATATCAAGTGGCGTATCTCATCATTGTGCCTACTTATTAGTATTTTGAGGCAGACTGGTGACTTCCGAAATAACTTCGAGCCCGGAAAATATTTTATTTCTTATAATTTATGATACTCCATCAAAAGGGAAGCATCTGTATATTTCAAAATACACTGCAGTAGAATCTCGCTACAACGATATCCTCTATAACGATAATTCTCTCTATTACGATATTTTTTCATAGCTGGCTGAATTCCCTTTAGATTAATGTCAAACAGTTCTCTGTATTACGATATCCTTTAAAACGATAATTCTCTCTACACCGATGGTAATAATTACCCCTTACATCACAATAATTCTCTCTACTACGATATATTCTTTTTTCTACGATGCATCAGAAGCCCAACTCATGCAGACACGTCGAAAGAGGCACAAAGATAGTCGAGGTAAAATGTAGTTGAAACGGGTTGGACCACGCCTCTGCCAAAGAACGTCTTCTAAGTTTCGTTTTGCTGATGTAACACTATGGTAATGATAAAGTGCATCTCTCGTAAGGTGGAAGGGCAGTTGGCATTTCCTGGATGACACATCTTTGATTCCTATACCCCTCTTTAAAAAATGGTCAAGGATTCCTTTCACCGGAACTGATATAGAAAACGATACGTTCTTTTGTCTCAATTTGAGTAAGAATTTTAACCTCCGATAAATTCTACCGAGGTCGATTATCACACGAGGATATTTTAAATTATTTATGAGCATTGTTGACTTTGAAGTTTGTTTAGTGAAAATCGAAAGCAAATGGCTAAAAGAAAACAAATATCTATCGAAGTGAAATTCAATATCATAAAAGATTTTGATAAAGGCATGAAGCAAAATAAATAAGGATAAATTAATGGGTATGTATTTTCAATTAATATCTAATACATTTTAAAAAACGCTTCTGCGGCATTCAGGTATTATTTATTTAGAAATTATATATTTGTTATTCAAATATGTTAGAAATATTTATAAGCTATATCGCCTCTAGAGTCCCTGGCGAGGCGGCAAGGGTACTTAACTAAAATTTGTGAGTGTTGTGAAAATTACTGAAAACTATAAACATGTTTTTCTCCTTTTATTTATTATATATTACTTGCAAGGGTGTACTGAATGAAAACAGAGCACTTTCTGGTGACACCGCAGGGTATGGGATATATGAAGAACAAAAATCAAAAATCTTTTCGTTCCAATATCTTTTCTCTTTAAAACTATAATTCTCTTTACAACGATATATTATTTTGACACCCAAAATATTGTTATAGAGGGATTTCACTGTATCATCAAAATTCGAACAATCTGATCCCCTACTAAACATTCGAAAAATTAATGTTAGGATTCTATTCCTCAGTGCCATAATTTCAGTCTTATGTTCATACGTTATAACTTTTCCTCCACTAATCTAAAGCCTGTCCCTATTCGTATTTTAAAACTACCCGTGAACCTTACTGTGGCTGTCTGGGATTAAGATGGCCACACCCCCTAGGTCACGTGGCTCTAAGTTGACAAAGGTATGTGGCCAAAATGTCCGCACCATAGCCTGTCTTTCTCGTCAGCCAAGCTTCGATTAGAAGCAATCCATTAGAGAAAAAGGTTTCAGAAACTCTATTCTATGAGCAAGACCTTTGTTCTCTACATATTGGCAACGGTATACGATACCCAGTGCATATTAGAGATGAGACGGGCTCAGCCCGGGCCCGAACCGAGCTCGGGCTCTGTAATTCACAATTGCGTGCGGGCTCGAGCTCGTGAAAAATTTCCCTTTCATTGAACAAATTCCTTGAAACAGATTTTTAAGAAGTGATTCATGTGTAAAATAAAAGTACTTGTAAAAAACAAAATAGCGGCACGGTTGCCTAGAAGGCGCGTGAAGCTCTTTGGGTATTTCAGAACGGCGGCTTATATTGCTTAGTTAGTCAAGAGATCGGACATTATTTCATAAACATAGATATAAATAATTAGAAAGTGCATTAAAAATTTGCAACTATATTTTGTCTTTAATTTTCACAAACGGCAAAATTTATTGTATTCTATCAAAGAATTACTTCCTTGAATTTTATTGAATTTTATTTAGTTTTAGCTGTAATTTCGGGCTCGGGCTCCGATCTAAATAATATTGCTCGGGCTTCAAAAAATGAACCCGAACTCATCTCTAGTGCATATACGCAATCTGTACCTAAATTCAAAATAATGGGGGTGGGGTTGGGGACAGTGGATGCTCACTCGTCATTTGGCAGCCCCAATCTCGAAGTCACGAGTCCTCCCTCCACTAAAGGAAAGTCACGGGTGAAGTGAGATACCTCAAAAATCCATCTCGATTCTTTGACAAAGATTACAAAATTCTTAATGATTATAATAGCTTATATATAAATAAAAAAATAAAAGAAAAAAAAAAGGAAAAAGAAACTGCTTTTGGAAATACTTACGTCTGTATTCCAATAATGAGAGAATTCACTGGGCAATTTAGTTTAATTATTTTTCCATTCTCACAGAATTCTGCAAATGCGTAAAAAACATTGACGTCAGTTTGAAGCAACATTTTAAAATTTACTTTTATATTTCGACCATAAACTATATCACCAAACAAATGCTAATGAAATAATCTACAAAAAACCAACTACGTTCTCGTAATGAAAATGCATGATAAATGTATTGGCGATGACTAGTCATAACGCACTTTCATCCATGAAGCTAACTCCCAATACACTCACCAGAGTAAAGGACTAAAAGTGAAAATTTCTTTAAAATAAATAATTTTCATTTATTTAATGAATTGATGTATTTTATTTTTAAGAAATCCTTCACAATTTTTATAAAGAATTTTATTTAAAAAATGTTGGTTATTAAATAGCATAGTTACAGGCAACACATAATGTTAACAGTTGAACTCAGCTATACCGAGAGTAGACAGCTATTTTTGACGTATAACCGAAATTCAGCAGTGAGCTTGTGATCTATAGGCTAGCCATGCTTTATAAGAGAATTGTCAGTTTAAACGAGGTCTCTGTAAGCGAGCTCAACAATATTTGTAACCCACTAAACTCATGCCAGTGAGCAATAGGGATATCTTTTTGATGAATTTACTAAATATGAATGAATGCGTTAATGAACATCAGATACAGTAAATAACGCTGCATATTTTTTCAATGCTTTATTCATTGCCGTTAATTATCTTTCCAAAGTCACTGAATCCTAAACTCTGACTGGGGGTTAATTCAATGACAAGCAATATAGTCTAAGAGCCAGCGACCGCCAGACATTCGTCATAGTATAAAAGCTGAAACTTTCTCTGCGCATACCCCCCCAACAGAGGCAGGAATAATCGGCCACTCTAAAGTTTGGATGACCTTTGGCAGGTAACAGGTGGCAAAGGTGTATAAAATTGCCGAAAATTTCGTCATTTCATAAAGCTTGATTTTTTTTATATGTTCTTCATCGCAGTACTAGAAATCACTTTATCCCTTGCCAGACACTTTTCCATCGTGGCAAACCCCCGCCAGACAATCTCAAAGTCATGGAAAACTGCTGTGTTCGTAAACTCAAGCGACGAAGTACGTCAAGTTGTCACAAAGTGCCAAGCACATTTTATACTGCTACTTCTGAACTTTCTTACGCGCGAACTTTCTTGCAGCGCGCTCGTAATAGAATTACGTTTTTCAAGACTTTGAGATTGTCTGGCGGGGGTTTGCCACGATGGAAAAGTGTCTCGCAGGGGATAAACTGATTTCCAGTACTACGAAGAAGAACATATAAAAAAATGAAGCTTTATGAAATGACGAAATTTTCTGCAATTTTATACACCTTTGCCACCCGTTACTTGCCAAAGCCACGGTCATCCGAACTTTAGAGAGGCCGATTGTTCCTACCTCTGTTGGGGGGGGGGGGGGTATGCGCAGAGAAAGTTTCAGCTTTTATACTATGACGAAGGTCTGGCGGTCGCTGGCTCTTGCTCTAATAGGGATATCTTTCAAGATAAGTACAAGGGCGAGTCAAATGAAAGTGAGCCAATCCCTCCTGCACTAGAATGGTTCGGTCCATCGCACACGCATAGCACAGAGACATCGCTCATTTACGAAAATGACGCGAAAGTGTGAGGTAGAAGTTCTTTAAAGCCGTTATCAGACGACGCATTTTCGCCCTTTAAAATGCTCGTACAACTCTTTCGGCTTTCATTTTTCTTGTCAAAAGCAAGGTATAGGGTTGTATTGCAAGGCAAGAAAACGATCTGGTGGATTGGCACGGGGTTGCCGATTTGGCGACGTTATCGCTCGTTTTGTGACAAAACAGTTATTACGTCATCGCTGTTTTTGTCACAAAAATCACTCGTCCTGTCGCGCCCCGTGCGTTCGAACATTGACTTTGACGGTGGAATTCGAAGGTTCATTTTTAAGTAAATACAGTAAAAAAGTTTATAATGGTTTTTGATTTGCACTTCGGAAATAAAATCGGCTTCTATTTCCGCCGTCCACATTGCAGGCATGGAGGTCGCCATCTTGAATGAAGGTGTGGACAGTGTCTAGAGCTCTGATTGGCTGATTTCGCCATTCATACCAAACATTTTTCAACATTGTTCGAAACAGTCCGGTGTCAAGGGAAATACTATCACACAACGGTTTTCGCCTGACTGAAGGGCAAAACTGCAGTACAAAAGTGTTGTACGTGCATATTGCAGTGCGTAGAGCTCTCGTGTGATAGCACCTTAACTTCAAAGCCTTACAGACTTTTTGAATCAGCAGCCTACGGAGTTTTATGAGACGGGAATCATGCGGCTCGTTTGTCAATGGGACAAATGTCTCGATGTTCATGGAGACGACTTTTAAATGAAGTAATCTGTTTGTCATATATTCGCATTGGCTCACTTTCATTTGACTCGCGCTCGTTATAAAAGTGAATGAAGGTGTTAATAAATAAACTGCACACTTTTTTAATGCAATGTCTGGTGAAACTTGGTTTTGTGTAAAGAATTATGTCTTCAAAGTTACTGGATGAATAAAATGTGACTAACAGTTAAACTGATGGCTATCAATGGACATTATATATAATAAATTCCAATGACTGTGTTAGTAAATGTCAGATAATTTAAATACACTGCGTATTTTTTCAGTACAATGTCGTTTTGTGTAATTTGGTGCTGTTATCTTTCCGCAGTGACTTAATTCTAAAGTGTCATTGCTTGTAAATTTGATTATTATCCTTTATATCCTTTGATTACTATCCTCATTATCCTGACTAATTCATTAATTCGAGCATCATGGTATAATGGCACTGACAATTTAACAATAATTTCAAAATATTTACCTACCTCTACAAAAAATAACAGCAGCACATGCAGCAAAAATTACAATATGAATATATGAGATCATTTTCTAGACATTTATAGCAAACTTATCTGAAAAGAAGAAGAAAAAAAAAAAAACCAGAAAGGAAAAGAAATATTAATGATGTCAAATGCATAAATTATAAAACACTTTCCAACTCAATCTTATCTAAATTGGTCGTAGTGGTTAGAGCACCAGTTAGCCTGTTTGCTTACTTCTTTTAAAAGAACAATTCATTTTGCTCAACACAAGAGCTCAGGCTCAAACGCTAGATCCCAATAGATTACTATTCAAAGCCCCATGTCTGGACGTAACAGTGACCATAGTACGGTCAGTCGCAGCCACCGAGTCTAGTACACTGGTTACCGACAAGAAGATACCGAAATAGGTTTATCTATTGATTGTCTTTAAAGCCTGATTTGTGAGAGTTCTGTGTCACAAATGCTCTATTCACTATTTTCAATAAAGAGCGTTGTCTAATAAACTTAAAAAGTAGGGATTAAATTAATTTTGTTTCATTTAAAATAGATGAATGTCTCTAAAATACATACGTTTTAAATAATGATTGTCCACAGGGCGTGATGATTTGAGATTTCTTTTTATGGAAAGGGAGGGGGGGATGAGCCTTTTAACGAACAGGCAAAAACAAGTAACATAAATAATGACAAAAGCATTGAAGCACATTCTAAAACAACAGTCTTTTTTGCGCCAAATTTGGCGATGTATCGCCGTCAAACTTTGCGAGATTGAGGAGATGACCTCAGAAAGCTATATATCAGTATAAATATAATTTTGCGAGAACCTGTAAAAGAGTTTTAAAGGTTATTTCATTCATTTAAATGCATAGTAATCTGTCATAAACGTTTATATCCTTATTGTGCTGGACTTGAAATAGATGAATGTCTCGAAAATGCAATAGATCCTATTGTATTGGAATTCTTTTGAGTACTCCTGTAAGAAGAGTTATAAAGACTACGATACACTGTATTCGAACCTTATTTTGTAATTCTTAGTAAAATATATCCATTTTGTTTTGTTTGAAGTCACATAGCGACCGGTGAAGAAGTTTTGGCCGTAGAACAATGAATTTGCATAAATGTATTAAAAGTCTTTTAGGGTGGCCCTGTAAATAAATTACCCAGTCAAAAGCAATCAAAAGTACACAATCAGATATTAAAACAGAAATTAAAAGTCAAAATTTCAACATTCTATGGATATAATTCTTTAACACTTTTGGGTGATGCATAAATACACATGTACATATAGATGCCACTACAAAACAAATGAAGTTGGATTCGCTACCGGTCAAAATGTATCACACGTGTATAAGTAGGTATATAAATACATACATACGTTGAAACGTCAATAGAAAAGTCAAGTCTCAAAATAAATTTAAGGACACTAAAATTTGATTTTCCCCTAGAAAACAACACCATTTTTTTTTTTTTCGCAATAGCTACTTAGCTTCTTACAATAGTGATGTTCCATGCGAAGGATTTTATAATCATTTACTACTATTCGAATAAAATCAATAATCGATTATTCTGATAGTGAACGTTCGAAGAGCATTTGGGATTTTTATTCGAGTAGTATTCGTGATTTCTTTTAGAGATTTCGAATACCATGTTCAGGGGCGTAACCAAGGGGGGGGCGGGGGTTAGTGGGTTCACCCGCCCCATACGGAATTTTTTGAAATACAAAATGTATATTCTTCACTCCCTTATCACACACACCTATACATATATGTGAATTGCAGTGGTCGTAACCCCCCCCACACACACACACACATGAAAAGTTTCTGGCTATGCCACTGACCATGATCTATTATTCGAATGCTTAGTGCGGAGTGTTCGAATGCATTTTTTCAAAATCGATGATCTCGAATGCATTTAATAATCGATTAATTGGAACAGTTTCTTTCATTCATGCCCTATAAGGAACTAAAAGCGCTCAACAAAATGCAAGAAAGTTTCAAAAACGTATGCGATTAAAAGCGAATTAATAAATAAATGAAGTCTTCAAACTTACCCTTAAATAAACGGCACTGCTGTAGAGGATACCTGACACAAAAGCTGTTGTTTGATCATAAAACAAATTAATATTCGCACCATTCGAGAGCGATCTTTCATTCTTACAAGGAAGTAAAACGGCAAGTAGTATTTTGTTTGTTTTTTTTCTTTCAGTCAGCAAGCAGCTGTTTGCGCCATATCCTCTTTAGTTATCCTTGAAGCCGAAAAGTTAATAATTGCAGCCGGGGATGACTTGATATCTGTCCTGCAGTTCGGAACAACACAAATTTTAACCGCAGCTTAGAGTGCAACAATCCGGTTGTTAAACAAGGATGGTTAAATGTTAGAGGAAATTCATCTATAACGCTGAAGTGCGCGGCGAAAAACCCTTTATTCTTATTACGGACTGCAAAAAAGGGGGAGGTACTATCTATTCAACGCGTACGTACAGGGTGATTACATTTAAACTTCATTGTTCTACAGCTGAAATGCGTAAACGGGTTGTAACCAAATTTCGTATATGGAACTATACATGAGATGCTGTCAAGAAATTTCGAAAGACAAAATAGTTAAAAAAAAAATGAAGAAAATCTGAAACCCTTTTAGATTTTAAATACGCCCCAAAGTGCTATATATTAAAAGTGTATCATAATTTATGCGCCGTCCCTATTTTTTTCCTTATTCCATAAGGTTGGAAAGTGTATCATGATTCATGAGTCAGCAGTATTTTTCTTCCTCGTTTTATAAAACCCATCTCTGGAATCGAAATCTATCTTGAAATCGCCTCCTAAAACTATTTTACAATCTTCGCCAAGTATATTACAACTATACTTCACCGTTTTATATATTGTTTCGAATGTGCATCATAATCCATGAGTGTGCCGTGTTTGTCTTTCTTGGGTTGATTTCTACTTTAACGCCCCAACTCTCGCCAAGGTGGCGATCATTAAACATATACAGTAACCATGACGATTTTTTGTATTTATGTGGCAATCGTAATTTAGAATTAAAATGGCGATTTGGAACAACCTGTAAGTACAGAATTCCGTTACATTTTTATTTATTTTGGGTTGCCAATTAATGTAGTTTTAATAATTAAGTGTCTTCAAATTCCTTAAATAGTGCGTTTATCACTAATTTGTTCACTTTAGTTTTCATGTAGTTGTTTAGGGAGCGTTGAAACTTGTGCATAACTCCTAGAGACCCATGACTTCAAAGCTCGCCAAAGTGCGGGGAATTTTTAGGTTGGCGAAAGTAGGGGCGTTAAAATAGGAATCAACTCTTTCTTGAACCATAAAGGACATCTTTGGAATCCAAATCTATCTTAAAATCGCCTACTGATACTGTTTTAAAATCTTCACCAGGCATATTGGAACTATAGGCATATTCCAAATATATCTCGTAGACATTTTAAATACTGTTTGGAATGAGCATCATAATCCATGAGTGTATCGTGTTTTCCTTCTTTGTTCCATAAAACACTTCTTCGGAATAGAAATCTATATTAAAATCGCCTACCAAAACTGTTTAACAATTTTCGTCAGGCATAGTCAAACTACACTTCACCTTTTTAAGTACCATTTGGAAAGTGTATCATAATCTATGATGTGTACCGTATTCGTCTTCACTGTTCTATAAAACACTTCTTCGGAATTAAAATCTATATTTAAATCGCCTAGTAAAAATATTTTACAATATTCGCCAGGCGTTTTCTAACTATACTCAAAATATATTTATAATAAATTGTCGCGTTTTGGCACCCAAAACGCGATCATTTATCAAAAATTGTGCGACTTTCAACATTCTATTAACGCCTCCCCCCCCCCTCCACATTATCTGGCAAACACATTTGAAAAGTGACTCGACGCTCTAATTGTAGGAAAAAGTGTGGACATAAAAAACCTGGGAGAAATTAATAGCACTCTGGTGCTATAAATTCCCACTAGGTGAGGTTTCGCATGAAAAGAATGACTAATTTAATATTGGAGATCGCTAATTTGAAATGTACAATCAGTTTCAACGTTTATTCAATAGTTTTTCAGGATTTATTAACCCTTTAAACGCGCAGTGTTCCCGCTCTGGGATCACCAAAGTCTGACGTTTTGACTGTTGCCAGCACGAAGAATAGATTGGATTTCTATAAAAAGTAGTTGCAGGTGACATAGCTCCACGAGAATCCTTTACATTTTAGCATGTCGTTTCAGTAAAAAAAAATCGCCACGATTATTTTTAACAGCCCTGACATCTGCTGAAAAATGGAAGAATGCAGGAACGGCTGGATAGATTGCCGAATGCTGAAAAAAGGGCAGCCGTTGCATCGCTGGACTCAACTACCAGCAAGATGGCGGACGATCGAAACGTTCATCGCGTGCCACAGATCTAGAGACCCTTTTTTGGCGCAGCTGGCTGTGCGGCACAGCTTCGTATTTCTGCCCTTTTTTCAGCATTGGGGAAGGGCTGCGCCTCAAAGGGTTAATAGAATTAATAACACCGGTCAACACGATTTTTGGGTCTGACTTCTACATGTTCAACAAGTTTAGCTTCTCCTACTCCAAAACTAAGGAAAATAATTGTTTTAATGAAAGTTACTTTTGTAGAAATTAAAGCAATTTTTTGGCAAAAATCACTGATTTTTATATTTATTTTTATAATTCCACTCTAAATTATGATCAGAAAAGGTTTTGCTGGATATAAAAGCCTTTTATATTCAAGATTTGTGATAAACAATAACATATTAATGTAAAATAATAAGAAATTAATGTCTAAAAGTGAATATTTTTCGTATTTCTTTTATGTTCGTATGAGCAAATAATAATGCAAACAAATAATAATATTACAAATAATACTACAAGCAATACTACTGAGTTACAAATAATAATACAGTTTGCTTTCGGGTTAATCAAAGTGATGCAGCTGGCTGTGCCACTGCACAGCCAGCTGCATCAAAAAAAGGGCCTCTAGATCTGAGGCACGCGATGAACGTTTCGATCATCCACCATCTTGCTGGTAGTTAAGTCGAGCGATGGCAACGGCTGCCCTTTTTTTAGCATTGGGAAAGGGTTACGCCTCAAAGGGTTAACAAGGGAATCTAGTTCAATAATTCTGAGCAGAAAAAATTTAAGATATATAATACACACAATAAGAAAAAAAAAGGGGGGGCGAGTAATGAGAATACAAGTACAATCTTGATTGAAAAATTGGATACTTGAGCAACACATAAATACACTAAAGTAAACATGATATATATAAAAAGCAACAGTTAATTCAAAAGGAGTTACAATTGTTAGGTAATGAAGTAATCTTAAATTTTTATTTCTTAGCTGAATGTGCTAGACATTCAATTAATTTTTATTTTTATAATGTTTTTTTTTATATATAAAAATACATTGGGACATGTGAAATACTCAAAAAACACTAATCTAGTCGCTGGAATCGCAAAAAGTAAACACAGAGAGGTTCTGAAAGGGGAGGAGGTCCTCGACCAATCAGGCAGATCGTAACAAAGTTACCAGAATCAAATTCCATTTTTTAATAAAGTGTTTAATAACTCTAGGATTAGGAGAAGAAACATAAATCTGGGGTAAAACAAGTATTATAGCGAAAAAGAAAAAAAAATAAAATTGTTTAAATAGACGTCATGTACGCTCTTTTATTTATTTATATTTTTTGGGGGGAAGGGGGGCCAGCGCGCCACCCTTTGTGCTCTCATAGCGGGGAATCACCATGACAACTCCCGGGCGGCAGGTACAAACTTGATAATTTCCAAGCGCGGGAAAATTCATTCATCCCCAAAATGTTCTTGGAATAAAATTGTTCAGAATTGCTCTCGGAATATGAATTTTTAGTTGTTTGCGCTGAGTTTACTTATCCTTTTACACTTCTCATTATCACAGTGGTTATTTATTTATTTTTTTAATAATTATTAGTTATAAAGTATGTTTATTTCGTCAGTGCTTCATGAATAGGCCTAATTTCTCACAGCAAACCTTTGAGGTTAAAATTATCTTATTGCTACTGAAACATTTCATTGAAGCTTTTTATGTTAGTGATTCTGTGAAGCTTTTCACATATTTATTTTTATATTTATTAAACCGTTTTCTAAACTTATATCTTTTACGTTTAGCATACTATTAATTTTGCCTAAGGGCTTCGGAACATTTACTTTGCCTATTTGTAATAGCTCATTAAATTTAATTATAACAGCGGTTCTCAACCTTTTAACGTCGCTCCCCTCCTCTCCATATTTTTCAGCATATAGTCAGTTTTTTATTTTTCAACAGTGAACATTTAGTGGCCTGTTTTAAAAAATGACGTTGTCAGTAAAGTTTGAACAAACATTTTAAGCGAAAATGTGTATGTTTTTGAGTAAAAATGCGAATGAATAAGATGATAACTTTTTTTTGGCTGGGGAAGGGGGGGGGCGGCAGATAACCACCTCCGGACCCGAGTTTGTCTCTCGACGGCCTGCCGGTAACGAAGGCTGCATCTCTTGTTTGTGGAGAAGAAAGGAGAGATGGATTTATAAGATCTATAGGCTCGATTCAAGCAATGAAATCTTTTAATTAACACGCTTTTATTAGTTTCACCTGTATGTTTATTTGTAACCGACTCCTTTGAATTCAATTTTGACCCACTTTAAACGGTCAGATTTAATTTAAACTTTGTAGACTTATGAAGGATTGATGACAATACAATAATTTGATAAGTTTATCCCATTATCCCGATTAGGAGCGCCAGGATTAGTCATTTTCTTAGAGATCCTTTGCGTGAGAGCGAGAGAGATGGAGCAAGCGTGCGGTCTACGCATGCGTACCATTTCGGCACTCGGCTCAGCACAATGGAGTAGAACCTCTCTCGCTATTGGTAACTGTATTCAATGGTATGTTTGGGTAGTTACGTTTTTGAAATCCAGATGGCAAATCTAAAAATTTTACCTCAATATTGTTACATGGATGTTTGTGTTTGTTGTAGTCGTTATGAAACTTGTTTGTTGATTAGAGACCTATTTGTCCTTTTTAGTGAGGAAGGTAGCATTTAACTGCAGGTTAATTAATACTTTGGTGCACAGCAGGGGCGTAGCCAGAGGGGGGGCTGAGGGGCTGCTGCACCCCCCCCGAAATGGGACCCTTTACTTAGCTTACAATTTGATATTTAGCTTACAATTGAACTTTAGCTTTAAATTTGATACCCAGCCCACCCCAAATAAAATCCTGGCTACGCCACTGGTGCACAGTGAAAATAAATTATCTCACAGTTTGTACTTTCCAACTTAGTGTTCCTTAGTGTCTTATGAGAGATATCGAAAATTAAAAATAAATTTTAAATAAATACAGTTTAAAAAAACTAAAAAACACGCTTTTATAGCAAATCGAACTAAAAAGTGAAAAATAAAAATATAGTTTAAAAAAACTAAAAGCACGCTTTAGTGACAAACTGAACTAACTAAAAAGTGAAAAATAATTCTTAATATAGAAATAAATTAAAGAACGAGAAATAGTATTATTGTGAAAAAAGCGTGGGGTGCTCCATATACCAGTTCTCGAGAATTCCGAACGTAGGAGGGTGCTTTTTGTAAGGGCTTCTGCTCTCTCCTGCGGGCCCTCCGCATGCTCCCACCTTCGACAAAGACTCAAATTGCATCCCTAGATGTCTCGCTAAGTTCTCCTATAACGGTACAGGCAAATATGTTAACGGTTAAGTTGTTACGAAATTTCGTACCTTTTCATTTGATCACCCCTTGTAAATTACTGCAATGACATTTTCTCAAAATCACAACCATTTCTGCTTAATCGTAAATAGAAACACAGAATAATAACTCACTGAATTTGTCTTTCAAAAACAGCACAGCATAACATTTAAAAAAAAAAAATCAGCCAGAAAGAATCCGAAAAAAAAAAAAAAATAAATAAATAAATCCCTTTAAATTTTCCACCTGCGTACATGACGAGTGAATATTCCGGATTACACATCCCCATATCCCTTTTCAGGCAAGCTGCACTTTGATTGGTGGCTGAAATTTTCGAAGAAAATTGGACGATTGCTTCCCAGATCCTGGACTCCATAGTGTAATGGACTTATCACACTAAAGGGAAAATCCGAGCAACTTCGTGCTGGACCAACTTTTCCGACGGACTTGAAGGCGTGGTTATCTTTAAGGGTTGCAAAAGTAAACAAACTCTCTCCGACGCCAAATAGTCATCGCATCGCTGATTGGGCGTGCAGGTTCTTATTTTACTTATCGTGCGTTGGTATATTTACATCGGATCGGCAGCATCGGATGGGCAGCAATCTCTCATTCCAAAGTCCACTTGAACGCGGCCATAATTTTATTGACACGTGATTCTGACATCGAGTCTAAGCTTCGAACATAGTCGCCATTGCTCGAAATTGCTTATGACGTAGCAGGAAGAAGTACTCTGATTGGCCGAAATTTCGTCCGACTCGGATTTTTTCCTTCGGAAAGGAAAAAGTTGGAGTTCGCGGTCGTCAAGGTAACGGCGGAGAAAATCGGCCGGAAACTTGATTTGCAAGGAAAGTTGGTCGGATTTTTCTCAGTGAGATAGCCCTATTACTTAGCTTCGGTTTTCTTCTTTCTCTCTTCCCTCTTTCTTTCAGAACTAAGAAAACTGTTCGGAGTGGATGATGGGATGTACATTGCTTCCACAGTGCGTTGTGTGGCGTTGTACTACTGCTCTCAAGACTTTCTACTTCCTTGCAATTTTCGCTGCTGGGCTAAACCATTCTAAGTCCCATGTCGGCTGGTAACAGTGGGCACAGAAAGGTCAGTCGCAGCTGTCCAGTCTTTGCAGTGACAGCTCTGGAGCGGTTACCGAGAAGAAGATACGAATTTCTGGATTGCTCTGCTCATCAAGGGTTAAACATAGCCTAAAATTCGTTTTCTACGCGTCAAATAATTAAAATTTGCATTTTGTTGCGTTAAAATTGGTTAACTAGAACGCGAGATAGGGAGTTTGTGTTTCTCCCATTGCTTAACATAGGGTTTCCTTGAATACTCGAGAAATATTGGTGCTACAGCTTAGCTAACTTCATTTATGCAGACTTATTTTTCGTGCCAAATTTGGCGATATTTCGCCATAAAGTCGATAAGCTTGACGACATTTGGCTCGATTTTACTAGTGGGAACAGTAATATTTGTTTCCCTGCACACTTTAGTATTGCTAAACTACATTTCTATTTCGCAGTAAACGTTTGCAATTGGTCGGAATTTCTCCGAATAGAGTCTCGCGACATTGCTAGCAGGGACGTACCCAGAAAAAAATTGCGGGAGGGTCCAAAAATTTCCGAGGGAGTCCAAACGGTGAAAAAGGGAGAATTTTCCCCTAAAAGACTTCATCATTATTATTTTGCTAACAAAAATTGAAATTTCGGAAGGAGTCCGGACCCCCTGGAGCATCCACCTGGGTACGTCCTTGATTGCTAGAAACTTCAGCCAGGTTATATAGGAAGCGGCGGAACCCATCCAGCAGTTCAGTTTGCTGCAGTCACCTGTATGAGTAGACGGTGGTTCTGCTGAAAGCATAAGACTTAGCATAAGAGTAAGAAAATAACGGGTTTTTTTGCGCCATATTTGGTGATGTGTATTTTTTAAGTTTGGCGAGATTTTGGGGATGTAAATTTGAGAGACCCTGTGCAAGAACTTTAAATGATATTTGCTCCTTTAAATGGAGAATAAGCTTTAACAAATGTCATGGGCTCCGGCAGAATATTTACCAGGGGGGAGACTACTCCAGGGGGGCAAAGACTACTCCAGGGGGGCCAAAGACTACTCAAGAGAGGGCAAAAACTACTTCAACGTATGGTTACCATGTTGGAAAGAGCAAAAAAGCAAGGGAAAACACTGCATTCAAAAATCCCGGGGGAGGGAGCATCGCTCCCCCCTTGCCCTACACTGGCGGCACCCATGACAAACGTTTATACAGTAGACACCGGTTATAACGTACTCTCACGGGACCTAAAAAAGTAGTACGTTATAGCCGAAGTACGTTATAAGCAATACCACCGGTAAGATTCAATATTACACAAAAAAAGAAAGTGGGCTCATAATTTCATTGTAATATGTGTTTTATAAAGGTCTGATTTTTTAAAATTTAAATTAAATATAGAAAATTCTTTATTACTTACAATTTTTATTGAGATAAATAATCTGTAATTTTCTTTTGTTTTAAATGAGCAGATGCTACTTTAAAAATACCGTTTTGGATATCCATAATAGACTTTTGTAGAGTCTCTGCATCATCACTGCGGCATTCAAAAAATCGTGATAATGTTTTTGCAGCATTGAATGCGTCGGGTATGCTTGGTATAGGCTCCTCTGTTTCTTCTTCACTATCATCAGAATCATTATAGATAGGGCTTTTCAGAAGGCATTTACATTGATGAATGACAAAGAAAAACATGGTCTTGTTCTTAGCCCTACCTAGCAGGGGAAAAAGATAAAAGATCGCTCCCTTCATTCATACACAATTCATCTCGCTAGAGAATCTGAAAACTGACAACGAGTGTTTTTGAAGGTACTGAAATTTCCGAGAACAAGGAAATAAAATTCTTAAGAAAAGCAAAATTTTATTTTTGGCTGTGGTATAAAAAGTACGTTATAGCCGAAGTACGTACTTTTGTTAAGTACGTTTTAACCGAAGTTAAATAACATTATAAATATAGGACTTCAATCGGGACCTAGCTTCTAGGTACGTTATAACGATAGTACGTTATATCCCAGGTCCGTTATAACCGGTGCGCACTGTATATTTATGGTGTTGTGCTTGAAGTGGATTAATGTTTCCAAGATACCACCGAAGCATTGTATTGGAAGAACTAGAAATTCTACACACGAGGAGAAGTGTCAAAATTTAAGGACAATCAAAACCGACTTTTCCACCAAAATCTTAACAAAATTTTTCGCTATTAAAATAGTTAATGCAAGAAAAATTTTAAAATACGTATGAGATTAAACGCAAATAAAAATAAATAAATAAATGAAGTTTTCAAACTTACCACAAAATAAACGGCAACAGAAGAGGATAACTGAAATAAAAGCTGTTGTTTGATTATAAAATGAATTAATATTGGAGTATTCAAATGTTATCTCTCATTCTCACAAGGAAGTGAAATGTCAACTGTTTTTTTTTCTCCCAGTCAGCAGTTTTTTGAGCCACATCCTCTATAGTTATCCTTGAAACTAAAAATTAATTATTACAGCCTGTAATGACTTGATAGCTCTCCTGCAGTTGAAACAGCACCAATTTTCCGCAGTTTACAGTGAGGGAAGTCCGTCTGTTAAACA